>JAGJTL010000096.1:912222-1002412 GCA_022063505.1 Calosoma granatense | reverse complement strand
TATATATATATAATCTGTACAGATGTGTATCGATGTCGATCTGAATAAATACATGTATATACGTACAATATTACTAAAATAAATACACCGGAATATGCTCGATAAATATCTTAGACAGTAAATACATGTTATTTCAATATAAGACATATCGTAGAGGGATATTTCCAAACCGGAAGGAAAATCAAAACAAAATAGCCAGTTTTTACTACAAACTAAATCTGTAAATATGAAATGTCATACCTTGTATCCAAGATCCTCCTCAGAAACACACTGGTTCATTTCTGTATAAAGTTAGATCTGAAAAAAGAGAAACATGAGATATTATTGTAGTCCAAACTACAGCCAATAAAAGACGAAACATGCAATTGAGAATATTTCTGATTAGTTTAAATCGAGTTTAAAACCGCGAATACGCTAGAAATCACAGTAAATGTAACTACATAAATTCATGAATAACGTCTGGTGAACGGCTTTACGTAATTAAAGTACCAAACTTTACTTTTAGTTAACTTTTGCAAGTCTTTAACAAGCCTTAGTAACTAGTTAAAAAATACACTCGACAACTACAAATCTACATCTACGACTGGTGACGTTCAGTTGAACGAATGCAGTAAGAGTAGTAGTGGAGAATAAGACTGGGGAACATAAATTGCCTAAAGTTGGCAAAACTGAAACGTTTGAGAATTCAGAAGACGGAGCAGGAGGCTGATTAGTGGCGACGGTGAATGCGACATCACTCGAGGCGGCCAACGTCGCGGCGACCAAGTAAATTGACCAAACACGGACGAAACAACGTTAGTCGAGCACCATCCGTCGAATTTCAAACGAAAACAAACAACAACAGCAGCAGCAGCAGCAATGTAGTGTACAATCACATCTCTGTATCAGCATGCACACATTGTTTCTTGCCTCTTGTGGCTTACAAAATAATTTAGTTAATATTAGTACAGAGTAACAAGTAAACTCAACGCTGATGTATAATGTTAATGCTTAAATAATTAATTCCTAATATGTAGTGAGAGAAATGCATTTAATATCAAAGCCACACCAGCCCAGCCAGCGCAATGAGTATCAAAAATAGTTCAGCATACATTACAAACAAGCAGGACCGTTTGTGGCATTGATCATGGTGATAATTTCATTGCAACGGAGCCACAATGTTGTAGAACAAACGCCACGGGGCACAACCGAGATATATAGTGGGTCCGAGAAAACGATACTGTTACAAGGAGCAACTACTACTACTACTACTACTACTAGTAGTAACTGGTATAGGTAGTCCAGTGACTTCATTATCAAGCAAATATAATGTAATCCCATTTATATGCGAAATCTAAGTGTGTACTCGCGAGTATAGTAGGTGCATTAGAATAGATTGTATGTATCCTTGTGGATCCGGCAGCACTCCAACACTAGTATCAGCAGTAGTAGTAGCAGCAGCAGTAGCTGAGAGATGCTTCTCTCACTCTATGTGTGAGTGTGAGGCAGAGGGGTGCATTATGCAAATGCACCCCCCGCGGTTTCACCGAGTAGGCTCCCGTGTGCGGTGAGCGATCCACTATAACACGGATACACTCTGCACTCCGAACAACCCCGCCGAGAAGATTCATCCGCGCGCTTTCACCACCAGCGGCGTAACAGATAGCCACTGTGCTCTACGGGTACATTCAAGAAGCGTGGGGAGGGAGCAATGGATTTTAAAAGAGCCGAGATATTATATTACTACATACTGGATATTTCACGTTTAAATAATTTAAAGAATATATGCTGTTAGATAGATTCTAGCAACCCAATGATAAGATTCTCTAAAAGCCTCCGACATTAATTATATTGTTAAAATTTTACTTTTAAATGTTAAAGTTAGCGAATAATTTCCCTCTTTGTATAATAATAATGCCCTGAGTATCTGATAGGAAAGTACTGTAGTACGCCCCTGTATCACGCACATCTCTCTAGTGCTGTACTCACGCTGGTCGCCCATATCAACAGTACACATTGGAGCTACCACTACGACTGCTGCTGATGCTACTACCAGCATGCCTCTGCCTCTGTATATGAATGCTCGACGCTGATCCCCCGATTCCTCGACATTCGTTTCTTGCATTCCGCCCCATTACACGTAATGCCTTTTAATTATGATTGTGTTCGTACACGACACCAGCAGCGATTCAGCGCGCACTAAAAACAATTATTCCCCTTAAAAATACACTAGCGCCGGCCAAGTCCACAGCTTTTACGGCCAAACTTTTCACTACGCGGATGCCATTTCTTTCACATAAATCGTCGCATCGCTCCGCGCTGACTCTCATTAACATCGCGGATGTACTGACTTGAATGCATTTAGTTTTATCCAAGGGAGCATAGCTGTACATAGTGTTAGTTATATCATGCTAGGGGAAATACCATTGCCATTGTAAGCTTAAGAATTACATTAAAAGTGACTCTAGTCAGTAAATAAAGTAAGCCACGAAATAATATTACAAAATGTGGATAATTAACATTTCAGTATATTAAATAATATCTAGAAATGTCTATGTTTCATTAGATTTTTATTTCAGGAACATTCCTCTTTGACAATGCCCCGCTCCAAGTGACGTTCGCCAATGCTGTTGACCGTTTCCAAACGGTACGATAAAATCCGGATCAATAGAGAACCGAATTTTCCTCTATCAGTTCACAAACGTATGGAGGCATTCTTGTCCGAGCGTGGTCGCCTTCGGTGCAACGGCACACATATATATATCTAATAAAAGATCTGCTGCCCGTGACATATCTCGAGTGCACGTGTACTTCCACGTCTCCCCTGCGAATAAACCCCTTCCTTATATCCACCCCAGCAAGGAGCTGTATGTGTGTGCACATGCCAAGAAATCTATCGATACAGTTTAACATCAGACTTAATGTATCTATTATTGTGACATCTACTATCCCCAATCCGATACATAAAAGTTACGGAAGAACAGAAGCTCGGCAAATAGATCTTTCGTGTTCGGCGATGCTACAAGGGACGGATATAGCCGGGAGAGAATTATGTGAGCAATAAAGATATTATTGATATGTGTCTGTGTCATTTTAGTACAAAAATATTATTGTTCATTAAATAGCACTGACTCTATAAAAACTGTCATAAACAACGCTTCTTTTGAAGACAACCTTCCTTCCTTCAGTGACCTTGTCAAATCTAATTTCCCGTAAGATTTCATCTACATAAAGAGGAGTATATGTATATTTCATTCATGAAACACACGCATATTCACAAGAAGGAGGTCAGTCAGTATTCTTATCATGCCCGAGTGATTACTCTCAAATTGAACGGTTGTTTCAGCCGACCTCAAGTTCATATAACGTCGCCCCCATCTCCCTCGTACAGTTTGGTGTACCCCTTGAACAAGCCTGAGGCTAGAAAACAATGTGTCTAAGACGCGAAGGAACACTGGCTGCCGGCGATGGCAGACAAGACACGAGATAATGAAGATGATTCTCTCATTGTCAGGGCAGAAACTTGGATAAAGTAATGCGCAATCACATCCCTCGGCTGCTGCCACCAATACTTGGACGCCATCTGCAGCGAGCGGCCAACGATTCATCGTTATATACACACAAAGCATCCATATCAAAAAATTCATCTATATCTTACCGAAATTATTATAGCATAAATATTCAACCACAAATTGCCAAAGTACAATTTAAATTACAACCTTCGCACTCCGTTCTAATTAAAATACCGAATATGCAAAACGAATTATAAATACCCGTACAAATTAGGAAACATAATGAAAGAGTTGGGGAGACAATTACAAATTGTACTGTGAAATGGTCATTCGTGAATTCAAAAACATTCACACAGTGTCGGACATCAGAATTCATTCGGTTAAGTACACGCCCTGATACGGTGGCAGACAAACACACTCCATGGTCGTTTCCATAAGTGCCATTAAGGGTTGTTCCAAGCCAAAGTACATTTAGTAAGCTGAGAACTATACTAGTTTGCATAATGACGGAAGACATTTATGTTAAATATTCATGTAGGTAATGCTATGTAATAAATTATAGTGTTTCGCAAAAGAATTGGCATCATTCTTTGACTTTAATTACTAGCAAATTATATTGCATCAGAGATGATATCTACTAAATCAGGATTACATAAAGAAGAATATCTATGTGTTCACGTGTGATTGTAGATTCATTGGCCGCTCCGTATAAATGTTCGGGAGGTGCGGCCGTGTCGGTAACACTAGCGGCCTACACTATCCACATCCACCTATCCGTCAGCGTGAGGGCGGACCATTGCGGCTGAGGCGATGCTGTTGGCGCGGTTAAGGTTTTAATCCCCTATTCATATGCAAATACGTTTTATTGCTAGTTCTGACTTTATTACGATGGCTTTACGTGCCCACGTGTGTATGTGTGTGTGTGAAGTTGAGCGGGTGTGAAGGGCTTGTGAGAGACGAGCGGGAGAGAAGGGAGGATGGTGTGTTGCGCAAGTATGCTATATATGCTAATCTTTCATCCTCGCTCACGACATGGTTAGTTAGCGACATGTCTCGCGCCCCCGCCATACCTATTTCAATATTCTGCCGCTATGGTAATCCGAGGTCTGCCGCCGGCTACACTGTACAGTGATGGTCCATCACAGCACACAGGCTCGGATTTGTAGATTATTATTATACGTTTCTAATAATTAATCTTGCAATTCTACTCACTAATTCCGGACAACAAGGGGTGTGGGAGTAATCTCTTCCCAAATATCATTGCAATTCAATATTAAACACATTTCATTCAATACAGGCGAATATATTGAAGACTAAAATGCCATATAAAACTTAATTCATCCATAAACATGTATAAACAGTTGAAAAGTGCAGTAAGCAATAATTCAACGAATCACAGTGCCCCATCGACGAATGCACGGTGGAAGGAGTAAGAAGGGAAATCACAGCGCGACAGCAATGCTCGGCTCCCCGAATCGAAACAATGCAATGTCGGTAATATTCGACGGTAAATGGTCCAAGGGAGATTTGATTTGGGGAACTAGAGACAGTTTAAGTTCAGATGAGGTTTTTATCTTACGCGCGCTGTACGTTACATTACAAGATAAAGTGAGACAACGTACACGTCTAAGACACAGAGGAGAGAGTGAGTGCACAATAGTGAAACAGTACATGAGCGTCGATCCGGGGAACAATACTGAAATTATTTTACTGTTGTTCCTTAACTGACGTAGTTGAAATTTTATTTGTTTCTCTCGCGAAGATTTCGATGTAAAACTGCATTTGTTGTGTGTTTTGGGATAGGTAATATTGTAGGTACATACTTTGGCAATGTGGTTTCTCAGAAAAATTAACATTATGGAGGCGTGGTGTAGAAGTTTTGTGATGTTTTTACAATCAGTGGTATATTTATGGGAGCTACTTTACTTTTGTATTTTTAGGAAATCAATAAATAAATCTCATTACGCATCAACTCTGCCTGTAGGAGTGTATATGATTGTTTGGAAGGTTATTTTATCCGAAGGACCACAATGTACTAGTCGAATAGTTCGACCGCGAAGCAAACATACGTAATGCCTGAAAGTACAGAGTACGATGGCGGATACTATCAAAGGAGTTGGTTGGTACGCTCTGAAATAAATTTCAGGACTTATTGCCGCGGATATTGTTTCAGCTTCAATCGGTTCTTGATAGAGCCAGTGCTACCAACCTACAGATGCATTGCCTGGCATCCTGGTGTGTACATCCCGAGCAAACAAGAAACACAATGGTAAAATTAAATAATCACAATTATTTAGTTTTCTACTAGTAATTAAAATAATTGTGAATGACAGAATGTGTGTTAAAACAGTTGACTATTTCTATTTAAACTAGTATATATTAGTATATATAAACTAAAAGATAATATTGATATTTCCACAAGTCGAGAAAAGGATACCGATACCACATTGCTTGCCGCAAGAATATGGGTATAATTCTAAAGCAAATACTAGCATATGAATAAAAATGCAATTGGTGCAACGTTCTCATAAAATCCCCGGGCGCTATCAATGCATTTCTCACCGAGTGTACCATCTTCCGTGCTACACACATCCAATGACACACGTTCACGTCCGCGTAACTTCCCGATAAAGCGCGCGACAGGCAGACAGACAGACAGAGAGCAAGCGAGCGAGCAAGAGAGTACATACTAGAAACACTGGAGTTGGTAGTGTGTGAGTGAGTGAGTAAGGAAGATATCAGTTGGTCGAGGCTTCACTCTCTGTGTGCGGATGTGCGGGTGTGTATGTGTGAAACGGAACTCGCCTTGAACAAAGCTATCACCTAGGAAGCGTCACAAATAAGCAAGGGATTCTTCTGCTTTTGTTTTCCAACCGTTACGTCGTCTGTAATGAAAACCTAAATTTCATGAAACATCGTACGAGAGACGGAACGTTCAAACAATAGTTTCTTACACTCTACAATCATGAAGAACGGACGATAATGGCACCGGCTTTGTGCTCACGATGCTCTCTGGACCTATTCCCGTTCACAGCGACAGAACACAACAAGTACAGCAATGTGTGCAGTGTGTAGAGCCGTATGTCACACACATATACACCATGTGTGTGTGTGGTGGCTTTTGAACATATACTCGCAACGGCTTTGGTAAAAAATACCCAACGATGGAAAAACATACTGCAATGAGGCGCTTTGCTAACGGTAAATGTTAATGAAACATTGTGACGCGTAGACGTGAATATAAAGCTCCTTCGCAAATGTACACACACGTGTGTGTGTGTGTCAGTTGTGGCAGATATGGGGGTAGAATGAAATGGACCATCCACATATTGTATACTTAACACCTACTTGCAGGAAATGTTTAGTGTTATGCTTATGATATGGGAAAGAAAAAGAACAAGCCGCAGGATTTAAATGATGAATAAAAATGTATTGTATCAAATATACTATATAAAGCAGATATGCCTACACACATCAAACTGCCAGAAATTCAAGACTAGAAACTGGTTTTACAAATGAGCAAAACATGCAAATCTTGTAAGCAGTGCTTGGTAAAATCAAGAGATCTGTGAAACAATTAACAATTCAACTAACACAATACTAGTCACCCAATGTTTTTACCATTCGTTTCAATAACACGGCAGTTTCCCCTGTTGTACGCGAAGTGAGTCGAGTCACGGTGGCGAGCAACGGGTACCAACACAACATTTAAAACGTAACAATCACAAATGCCCAGGGAAGGGTTATCTGTAAGCGGAAGGGCGCATAGAAGGGGGGAGTCTTTCTGTGTAAACTGTACAATTATTTAGAACAGTCTCTTTATCACTTGGACAGAGAGAGAATGAAGGAGTGCGAGAGAAAGAGAGAGGGAGAGAGTGAGAGCATGACGAGGGTGGCAGTCAACCGCCGGAAGGGGTTGCATAGTACATAACCTGTAGCGTACAACCGGGTTTGCACCAGGGGCACTTTTGATATTGAAGAAATCTACATTTCTATTACAAGATATATGAGAGAAATAATTACTAAAATATTATTGTATCAAATTATAGAAAGTACTGCAAGATTTAGAAATAAATGTATCTATGAGCAGTCAGTTGTACCCTTAGCAATCACTTTTATCGCCGCCACTGGTACAACCGGGTATCGAAGAAGAGTTAAACGATGCGCTGAGGGTACAAACGTTCGACCAAAGTGGAACCGCGGTTCGAGGGAGCCGGGTAAGGCGGGGGATGGTGTAGAAAAATGTGTGATTTAGCGTACAGGCCATAAATCGAGCTGCTATTTAAATTACACTTGTATAATACTTACATTCCAGTGTCAGTGTACTGTATAGTCTATACTCACGCACACACACACACACACGTACAGATAGTAGAGTGCAGGACTCAGTACAGCGTAGTTAGAAACAAAGAGATGTACCAGCAGGAAGAGTGGCGCGAGGGCTGATGTAGAACGCACAAACTGTGCGGGGGCTTGGTAAATAACTCAAAAAAGCAATAAGGTACTCGCTCTGCCAGTCATGCAAGACGTGAGTGTGTTTATACGTAAATTGTTCAGTAAAATATGAGCAGCAACTGTGCACCAACGTGCACACGGTCACGTGACGATGAGAAATATTGGTGGCAGCGCTATACGTTCTCTGTGCTAACTTGTAACGCTTGAATTGTGGTATGAATAAAATTATTGTGCGATGATTTTCTATGTAGGGTGACAATAGTTTTTTCTGTCTGTTAAAGATTATCTAGATAACTCGCAATTACCATGATAATGATTTAATTTTATACATTTCACTTATTCAAAACGAATGAATAAAATAAAGTAAATAAGGTTACAAAAAAAGGAGCTATAATAATAGCGTTTGTTCACCGCGAAAAATGACAATAAAAAGTACAGTGCGCTCATCTGCAATTCTCTTGAACGTGGTTAAATATATCATTTTAAAATTTCAAGTAGCCATTTTAATAATGCCAGTTCTCAACACAAGAACAAATTATGGCTCTAACTGCATGCATAATATATGACCGGTGCCTCTACAAGGCAACTTTCCACAATAATAAAAGTAAAGTAGCAGTAGCAGCAGCAGCAGCAGTAGCAGCAGGAGTGTCAGAACAGACTACAGCGTACATAATAACAAAACAGCAGGACGAACGTACCGGCCGAAAGAACTTAGTTGCATCTCTTAATCTCGCAAGTCTGCCGACGCAACGAACATTGGACGAGTTGCAAAAGATTTAAACTTCATAATATGTAGGCTAGAACAACATGGATCGGCTTAGACAAGACTTATACACTACACCAACAATAATCTCTCTTCATAATTATAGTGGATGAAAAAATATAATTATAGTGTAATATCAAATATATAAACTAAGTACTTTGCAACAATTCCACACTAAAGTTACACTACACAAGAACTCGCCATTGAGAACAGGGTTTGAATATACTCGTATTATAGCACAATGTTCTGCAACACTTGGAAGAGTATAGCAGAGTTTTTAAAAAGATATATACGTACAATAATTCGTAGACCGATGACACATGCGGAGTCATAAAAACTACATCTGTAAAATACTGACTTGGAACACGACGCCTTTATGAAACGGTATTATTTATTCAGCATGAGAGAAGAAACTGTACACGCCATTCACACATCCTTTAATAACAGTCAACACTGTAGAGTGCACGAACTAATATGCAGAATAAAAACTGAATAATAGTCTACATAAATTTCTTCCACATCATCATCCAAATAATCTACAACGTTATAATCTATAACAATATACGACAAGTAACAAAAATTTATTTATTTTTTCTAATTTGACAAAAATAGAGAAAAAGGCAAGAAACAGCCGTTTGACGAGGGCAATTTATGGTAATTTAATTTTTGTTTTGCTGATATGTTAATTTAAAGCGAGTTCACTATAAGCGGATTCCACTGCATATATGTAACACGGTCACGCGACGATGAGAAATTTTGGTGGCAGCGCTATACTTTCTCTATGTTATCTTGTAACTTTTCAATATGTGTATACATGTATGTTAACGTGTTTATATCATACATATACATATATATGTGAAACTAATTGTACATATAATCATACAGGGAACAGTTTAAACAAAAAAAAAGTTGAGTTTGACGCTATATATCTGCCGGTTTTGGGCGTATATCACTCAGATATGTTACACACACACACCAGTACACTACATACACGGATGTTTGAACATAGATTGAAAGAGCGACAACCGTTCTCTGGTACGATTAAATGAGTGTATTTTTCATATTTGTCACTGCAATATGCGACCCGTAATTGACCGTTGCTGTACAATCTCTGATTGCCGCGTATTTAACCTGTGTGACCCACCACCACCACCCCCAAGTGCCACCCTGCCCTTCCAGTCACTAGTAGTCACCCGGCAGCAGCAGGTCACACCGCCACGAGCGCCGCCCTATCGGCCGACATATGAGTTACGTCCACTCATAAATAACTGCCCGGGCCATATATTCAAAAGTAAATTTTTATATCATAAATACTCTGATTTATGGACTAAACTTTCCTATACTCCACCACTGGTTACTACCAAAATATTGCATTTAGTCAGAGGGATGGTCGCGCGGAGGGAGTGGAGGTGCGTTGCCAAAAAAAATGTATGCACTCTGTTTGTGTCAGCTGATGAATGAGTTAATTTCAGATTACTCGTGGACAAATTAAAGTTCTTTCCGATAAGACTCGGACTAATTTGTTTCATAAAAATTAATCATTGTTTTGAACATCGATAATTACAAAAACAACCTAATGATGACAGTACAATGTTTGTGTTCTTTGTTCTTTTAAACTGGTAATTACAAATTGTGCTAGCTGTCCTAGTGTTGATTAATATTATGGTTCGTTGATAAACAGTACAATCAAGAGTAGTACAAAAAATTTATACAAAAAATTAATAAAGTTTTGCTCAATAAATACATCTATGGAAAAAAAGGAAAAATATCCATACGTAAACATTCGCAGGGGCTTAGCGTTATTAAAACTGCTCCATTAATATAGTTTGAAAACAGTGAAATCTAATTACAGCATTACGGAGCGAGAGAGGAAATCTAAATGGTATCGATTTGCGAAGCGTGAGATTTTTACGATAGTCCTATGTAGTTGCGTCGTTACTGATAAAGGAAATTCTATTAGTTGCCCGGAATGTATCGGAATGGATATTACCGATCGTACACCGTGCGACCAATATCATCTAAATGTTATTTTTATGCAGACGGTGACGTGTATTCCGTTAAAGTGTACCATCGATATATACCTATATACGAAAAAAACCAAAGTGATTTTATCGAGTACAATAAACAGTTGCAATCCAGATTGACTTGTTGAAAATTATTTTATAGATGTATTGTAATTCGCCGAATATTATTGGTTAAATCAGTTCAAGTTCCTGCGTTAGCGAAGAGCTTCT
The DNA here is from genome assembly GCA_022063505.1 of Calosoma granatense. NCBI lineage: Eukaryota > Metazoa > Arthropoda > Insecta > Coleoptera > Carabidae > Calosoma > Calosoma granatense. The sequence continues at coordinate 991,469 of JAGJTL010000096.1, read as the reverse complement.
CTAGTTCTGAAGCCATTGGTTCGAATATTCCGTAATTAAATTAGCTTTGCTCGTCCTGCTATTCCAAATTATTGGTGAATACCCTTGGCTTCTACTGTACGTTCTGAATACGCAGCGTATGTTCATTGTGCCACACACACACACAGAGAAGTACACTTTTGTGTGTCGATGCAATCTATAAGTTAATTATGTGATCGACACTGTCATATCCGGTTATTTCGCGCATACAGAATACCGTGTGAATAACCCCTTGGTATTCTACTAACGTGTTTGCCACCGGATGATAATGTTACACCGTCGCTACTGGTACTGGTGCAGTCTCACCAGATGACGTTGGTGTTGGTGTGCTGTTGTTGAGAATAAGATGCTTTCGCCCTGTCTTCCTGTTCACATAGTTTCTTATCTGAAATCACTGTGAGATTGACTTCCTCTCGGCTCCATTCACTCGCTCAAATGAGTTCCTTTGATGATGAGCCGCCTGCATGTGATCGGGTTCGAACCGCGGTAACGTCTTTCCTCGCCCGATACGTCGTCGATCTATCTATGGATTTCGTCTCATCTCTCTCCTCACTTCCCTGCCTCACCCCTGCCATGGCTTACTCTACCGTTGGTTCATTCGTTCGAATACTCGTCTATTTTTGACGGAGTGCCAACTGAAGAAACCGCCTTAACGTCTACCGTTCGAGATGTATTGGAAGTAGTTTCATCAGGTGTGATGTGGAAATCAGTTTGGTTATAATTTTAGGCGAATTCAGATTCTACATAAACTAGCAAAATCTATTCGTCTCTACCCACGCACTAACGCGTGTTAATATTCAGTTAAATGTCAAGGCTTACGAAATTCATTTCCACTGCAGTAATAACTCCATTTACTTACAAACATACATATACAGAGTTTAAATTATGCCACAAGTTTACAAATCTCCGTAATGCCAATAATACCGGGATGAAGCAACGAAAAAAAAACACAATCTCAATTTATATTCTCAAACTAAATTTCGCGACAAGGAAATCTAAATATCCTTGCTCTTTTCCCTTCGATAAAACTTTAAACCCCGGAGCAAAACAAATTACGGAACATGATTTATTCTGTTGTACACATGCATGAAACGAAAGAAGAATAGTTCAAATAAAACATTGACAAGGGCCAGAACAGAACAAGAAGGACGGGGGAGGGTGCTAGTGGTGTATTCGTACCCCGTCACGTACGTCAATGCCCCCGTGACATCCACACACACACACATACAGCCGTGCAGACAATACAGCACATTTTGTTTCAATCAGAAATGCATCGTACAGCAAAAGGAAATCACCCCCAAAGACACCAGTAAATCCCAATAAGTCACAAATTAAGTTTATTTTTTCAGTCTGCCGTCTGACAATTTAGAATACATTCCACGTGCTTGCCAAATTGACGACGCTCGCGAAACAGGGCTAGTTCCTAATCCTGCAACATTTTTTCCTTTCGTGTTTGAAATATTGATTGAAACAAATGAGCGTCTTGTGGCTTCGAGACAATTTTGTTTTTACTTTTATGCTGCGAAGACAAGAAGTAAATAAAGTGCTTTATTTAATAATAATTATTTTCAAAAATATATTTCATAACGCACCTTTCAGAATATTGAGAAAAAATCAGCCTACGAACGATGGGAAAAACAGTTAATTTTGAAAATTGTGTTTCATTTAAGATAAACCTAAATTTCTTTCTGTTTCACAATAGGATTGTGAAACTGACAATTCCAGACGAGACAATACTATAATACACTGTTCTAAATAAACAATCAGCCCACACACACACATACACGTGTACTTTGTACATAATTCTTATCTCTGCGTGTGTGTGTGTGTGTATCTGTATGAGTTAGGTGAATGCCGAGATCTTCTATCGATTGCTAGGTTCGCTGCTTTTCTTAGGCACAATGAAACAGTTTTATTTTCGGCTGGCTGTTGCCTGTTCTCCCATTGTACCGTCGATATTGGCTTAACATCTTCCCATCTAGATGTTGCCAACAGATAGTACCAACTGTCCGGAAATGAAAAAGAAAAAGCACTGACGCATTTACTACCGTACAAACAGAAAACGTCTCCGTGCCATAAACAGATCCACAACTGATAGTCTGTTTCACGGAACTAAATCCCTGAACGTAACATTTAAACATACAGGAGTAAAAGTTGGTATTTTGGATACAAGTACATTTAGATAAACCTAATAGTGTCCATAAACTGGACTAACTCATAATCTTCTCCGATCAATTATATCCATCCATAAATCCGAGTGTATTCCATTAAAACTTTTGAATCTTTCAAAAATCATTCGTACAAATACTAAACAATGACGAGCAACTGCAATATTTACCCAACGTACAGAATGCATTGCATTGGAAAACATTTTTGTTTACATATATCGAAGATTTTCCTCCTGCTGTTGTTGTTGTGTGTGTGTGTGTGGGTTCGTTTGTCTTTTTCTGTAAAAGTTATGATGATGATGGGGAGAGGGAAACAAGTGAAAAGTTGTGAATGGTTGGGCGGGGAGTGTGGGTGGATGGAAGTGGGCAGGGGGTGTGTAAGAAGTTTGAAAACAAAAGTCAGTTATAACAATGTCACTTGATGTGATTTGTATCTACGAACTTTGAGAATGATGTGCTAAGATGAGAAAGGGACTAGAACGAGGGTAGGCCACAGTTTGATGAATGATAGTACACGCTTCCACTTTGGTTATATACCATTCACAACCATTCATCTATCTTTTCATTGCAACTGTGTCCGAGCAACACAATCCGATGCATTAAAACAAATTAAAGCTAGCCGAATTTTAGAACCGAAACAATTATTAACAATATTTAATGCAGTACACTTACCTACAAATTCCTGATTCATCCGCAAATACACCCTGCCGCTTACAGCATCATTTATATTCCTGGAAAATAAAAAAATATTATACTCTCCACCCTAACTCTATTTGAAATAATCATAAACAATTTGAAAAGGTTTATAGTCCGAAAACAAACACATAAAAAGATATAAATTCACGCGCGCGACGCGTACCCCCTGCGCTCTGAATCAATAAATTCAAAACTGTGAATATCCCTTTCAGCCATCGTAAAACATGAATATCTCCCCTTAGGTTAATTGTTACAAATGCTCATAAAATCGGCGGATGGCGCGCGCGTGAACAACCATAAAAATGGTGGAGGCGCCGCCGTGCCGCACCTGAACCAGAACCACGTAATTGGACAACAGGGAACACTGGTCGAATGATCTGTTAAATCTCTACTAGAAGAGCATCCAGATATCCATTCGCATTACATATATTCATACAGAGTATTCTAACATATGAACAAAGGTAATACATACACACTAGTTGTACTTTATCATCAGTCTATAAACTAATATATCATTACTTTTGTCAACATTACATTATACTGTAATATCATTTAAAGTCCCATTTTAAAAAGTAGCCCACTTTAAAAACATCCCTATTTGTTCTCATCGCGCACCCATCAACCCATGGCAGTATAAAAATAAAAAAACGTGGTATAATATCGCTATTTTCACTTACAATTTGTACATAAAACCAGCCATGATGATCTAACCATAAAAACTTGTGAAATAATATACATACAACCACCCGCCCAGCCCCTCTGGTTCCCGTAGCACCATTCTAGGTATGCGCTCCCGTAGGATTATAATCCGCGAGAACAGCAGTAGCGCTCTGGCACCGAGGGTGGTGAAAAGACGAACCTAATTTTACAGCGTTTTGATACGCTATTCCTGGGCCATCAAACGCGCAACGTCAGCGCATAATTCCAATTTTAACGATGTTTTATTTAGGCCCGGCTCGTCATAAACTGAACAGTAACATTGCGTTGTGGCCGGAGCCAGCGTACACACTGTACAGGACCGTACTTGATAGTTGGACGCGGCAGAAGTTATGAATATTTTATTCTGACTGTGATATAACGCTGAGAGATACATCAACTAGGAAAATATTCATAATAAATGTATATAAAGAATTTCGTGTTATACCATAGCAGTTTATGCATTTTCTACTATCTTTACCAAATAGCAACATCCAAATTTTAACCTCTACCATTTTACTAAACCTCGTTTTCCAGGTAAATAGGGTACAGGTTGTTTCTCGTGCACTCTTTATAATATCTGGGTAGTACGGCCCTGCATGCACAGTGTACACACAGCGAAAAGCAGGAGGCAATTCTAAACTGTACAGCTCTCTGGAGAAATTATCCTAAGTTTGCCATTTCCCATCGACAATCGGATCCATTCTGGAGTTCGGTTAATTACGTATTCAGATCCGGCATGAGGAGACGCGGTGTGTGCAGAGACGGACAGGGACACTGGGCCACAGAGAGACGACACGTACATATGCCATCGAGTGGACAACATTTCTGTTCATTATAGATAAATAATAACAGACTGAGCGAGTTGACCGGCGGTGGTGTATGGACGCCGTAATTGACTAACAAACAACCAATGCCGCTGTCGCATAATGGTGGAGGCGCGCGACTGAAGTGACAATTATAACGTTAACTAACAAGTTGTCCATCTCTCTACTGTCTCTCTCTCTCTCTCAATACTATGTTGTGATTCTGTCTGCCGTCTATCGTAATTCTTGTGGTTGTCTGTCTTTTAGGATTGTGGTATTTGAATGAATATCTGGCAATTACACTATTCTCCGTCTAATTGGACCTCACAAAAATTTGCAGCTTTATTCTGCTAAGTTAGAAAGAAACGACGATAAACATAAATAAATGGCGGCCATACTACGTGCCTAACAATTTTTATTTTGCCAACGTCGGGCGCAGCTAATGTCATGTTTCAGGTTACAGGAGTTGCAATTTTTTTATAGCTTCTACGGACGATATGCGGTCCATATAGTGCTTATAATCTCCGGGCCTCATGTCTTATCGTCAATCGTTTTCGCGTAAAACTAATGTTCAACTGGCGACGACGAAAGCATAAAATAATACGTGTTCATTTCGCTTGATAAGTGTGCAAAATGTACGATGTACAGGACGAATAAATTTCCATGCACAGCTGTGAATGATATGGGCGGGAATGCGTTAATAAAATTATAATTAAAGTGTGTACTAGTGCGCTTGAAAATATGCTTATATTCATTAACTAAATATAAAATAACAATCGTAATGATGTATAGGAATGCGGTAGCGAAATTATCGAGTATCAAGCGAACTAAGTTGTGAAAGGCTTTTCGTTTTTTTGATACACTACACATTTCAAATATTCAGCTTCCCCTTTCATGTGAAATAAGTTATAGATGCAAACTTTACTGCCGCATTTCGCAGCCGCCGACAAATTCGCACTCTGTCAGTGAGGGCGTTTTACACTTACTATGGGAGTACATTGGCGGTGATATTCTTACTTTTAACTTCCGTTCCCCCACTGTTACTCTAAAGCCAGATGCACTCTGCTTCCCTGCTCCTCTCTGCACCGTACAGTATAGTGTAACGGGGCACCAAACATTTCATTACAACATCCTATAAATTCTAGTCATGATTACACCTCGTATATTACAGTTTTAATACGCTCTTGAAAACGGTTTACGCGGGAAAAATGATATAAGAACGATCCCTACTGTACCAACATCATAGTAGTAGTAGTATAGTGTATCTATATATATACATATGTATGTGTGTATTTATATGTACATGTATGTGTAGATATACGAAATCATTTGCTAGTACAGCATCAGGCGTCGTATATTGCATGGTACGGATGAAATTTACTCGCTGGAAACTCCGCAATTAATTTCTTAGTTCCTGTGCACGCTTAATTTATATTTAACTCCCCCCTTCGCCCACCACCGACCCCCTCCAGGAAACCTGTAGCCACAACGACGCCTCCGTACATGTACAGGGACCTACTAGGTACGGAACTAACACTGTACGTTACGCGATAATATGAAAAATACAAATAAATTTCCTTACCATCACCGTAAATGTAATCACACGTTATGTTGACAATATAAATAAATTTATTCCCACTCTATGTCTGGCAAAATTCTACCCACTTATAAATCCACCGCGCGAGTGATCTATTTACGGGTGACATCGCCTCTACTAAATTCCAATGAAATATTCTGGTGTGTGCAAGTAAATTTTTAAAATCAGGTTAATCCAGTCCTGCATTAGGGTATACGCGTGCTCTCCCCAAACCCTGGTATAACGTATTGCTGACATCTTCATGGCATTACAGGAACTACACGTCTTGAAGCTTGAGAACAGTCAGCCTATGTATGTGTGTGTGTGTGTGCGTGTTTCTTCCTGAATAATACGACAGTTGCTCGCCGCGCGCACAGCATGCTAGATAATTTTACAGGGATTTTAGCTGAATGCACTTGTTTCACGTTTATACTTTTATACTTGAAAATATTCGCTCATATTGTACAACACACATACGTGGAGAAACAAAACAGTAGCAGAAAGAAGAAGAGAATAAATGATTGACATCATTTCACAGGAATTAACAAAATATGGTACAAATACTACGCCAAGTGTAATGAATAAAATTAAATAGATATATTGAACAGGGATAATATCGCTGATTAAAAAACTCACCCCCGCTCCCCCCAACTATATGAAGGGTGCATGTAAATTACATTTATTTTTGCTGTTGCTGCTGTTAGTTTTTATTTCATCTCTCTCTGTCTCTCTGTGTGTGTGTGTGTGATGGGGAATGAAAATGTTCGAATGCATTAGTTTTGTGTGTGCCGCGATGAAAATGGCAAATACAAATTTAAATATTCAATTAACTAAATATCTGTAGCTATTCTGTATAAACCAATTGCATATAGCAGGTAACATGGTATTCCATTTATTCCCTGTTTAGCTCTCGCACAATTTCAATTTCATTTACATACATATATATATATTTCTTGCACCCTTCAACAATAACATTGTGATGATATATCTTGATCCATTATTTCATGAATAGAAATTACATTTTATCAAACATCAAATTCAAGAAGAAATGAAAATTGTTAGTTGGTTTTAATCTGAAATATTTTCTTTGCCAAGTACCCGAGCATTAACTAACAACGATTTTACAAACTGGTGACAAGCGAGTGTCCATCCGTCCGTCAACAGAGTGAATGATATTGAAAAATGAAGCAGATTGACTTTAATCAAGTCATATTTATAAATAATCGCTTTTTCTCTTTTGCAGTTTCGTGCGTAATCAAAGCAGAAATTTAATTAAAGTTAGTCGTTAGAAGGATAAGAAGAGGTGAAGAAGAGGAGGCATGCAGCGGGTAGAAGCAGACAAGTACAGAGGTATATATATAGTGCACTGGAGGAAAACCTACCATTCTAATTCTCCTTATACCCAATCTTAAACCGATTAAGAAAATTTCCACCGTAAGCCAAGTCATGCACACTAGCGCTGGCAGTAACTTTTATAGCATTTAATTTTATTAGATTTAATCCAATATTCTTTCCACTCATTACAACGGCCCGGCGGAGAGAGAGTTGAGAACTGAGAAGCAACAGCAGCAGCCATGATACTGCTGACGATCCGGACCAAGGATCACAGGAGCCTATGAACGAGCTAATGGCTGGATCTTTTATCAAACATAAGTTGCGTAATTTATTATTTCCAACCTCCTCCCCCCCCGCCTCCTTCATTACGATGTTCTTTTATCAACGAATTATAAACGAGAATCAAATTTCGATTGTTACAGAGAAAATAGAATTATTATAGTAATCATCTGGAGAATAATTTGTCCATCTCTAGAACACCTCCCTCTCTCTTGTAACAGATTAATATTAAAATTGCCAACTGGGAGCAAAAAGTTTGAAATGCAAAGAGCAATTATGCATTTGCGTTGTCACCGAACGTTATTCAAATTCAACATATGGTACACACTATGTGTGCTGGTAGGAAATGCGCACAACTCGCTGAAAGTAAGAAGTTTGTTATTCACAGTAGTTCTCAAATTCAATTAGCATTCTATGCTGGATTAATCTTGCGGAATCTCCGAGCATTTGTACTATTGGTCTTCTGGGATTATAATAATCCTGTCTTTATTTATTATTGCATTCAAATATATACTGATTTCAATCTTAAGTTGAAGATAATTTCTCTCGTAATGGATCTACGATTTCCTTACAAAATTAATGTGGTCTATTGTGAAAAAAAGAGTTTGACATCCACTGTCATAATTCTTGACAGTCCAGCTCACTAACATGACGTTGATAAGCCTGTCGTGTCCAAATGTGATATTACACATGCGAATTATTTCATGTATCCATTGCTTCAAGAACCCAAGGTAGCTATCTCGTCCATGTATATGTGTGTCTGTGCGCGTCTCCACCAAATATGAGTGTGCCATCTGGCAGAAGCGACGCGTACCACCATCATCGCCACCAGCACTAGGATCCTTCGTCCGTCCGGACGGGCATTTCATGAATTGGAAATGTAATTTTCTCAGCGACACAATTCAAAGTTAAACATAAAACGCAGAAGGTATAAAGTACTTTTTACGTTACCTTATGAATATAATTACGTAACATTTATGCGATCTTTCACTGGTGAAAGATACACACGGCGAAGAAAGTGGCGGCAAAGTGGGATGAGAAGCGAAGAAATTGAGAAGAGACGTGCAGACAGCCATCGCCGTCGTCGTCGTCTGAGACTGTGCAAATACTAGTGCGACTAGCGCGCGCGGGGTTGAAAGGAGAAGTCTGCACGCCTGAATGCGTGCAACCAGAAATGCATCACTCACTAACTCACTCTGGGGCTGGTTTCTGTATCAAAAATATTTGTTGCATCAGAGCAAACACTAACTTTGCCTACACCCGTTCACTTATAGACGATTTCGCAGTTAGAGACAGACGTCCAAATATAGAAATACATATAAATATATACATATACGCTACATAAACAGCTACAACTTTGACAGAACTGTACAAGAGCAATATTAGTCAAACACGACAGTCGGATAATTAGCTCAAGTAATAGACATGTTAATATTTAATTAGTGCTATTAAAATAAACAATCAGTAATAAAAAGAACATACTATATTCTGAAATTATGTTGCATGTTTATTGAAAGTTAGGAACCAGGAACAAGAACATATACTTGGCGTTGTGCCGTTGGGAATTATAACGTCTTTACTAGTTCACATACTTTCCGCTAGATGTCACAATATTTTCCCCAGTTCACAACCACGTACTAGGCGCTGTTACATAGATAACGTTGGTACAAAGTGAGATAGTGTGTAATTAAATCGTAAGTGAAACAGCGTCGAGGCGCATCGAATACCGCAAACCGACGCTCTCTCCGTCGTCCATTCAACGTGAACAATGAGGGCTTCGGTTCTGGGTAGCGTCGTGAGTCGCCGTTGCATCCAGAACGTACACACACACACATACATATATGCATACCTGTGCACGGCAAGTATAGGTATATAAGTATAAAAGAGAGTGAGAGAGAGACAGTACACTATGAGAGGGTACAACACGCCAAACCAGAAAGCCGCTCTCTAATTTACGAATACCACAATTTCAATATTCGCCGTTGTTTCTGGTCGTCCCAGTAACAAATTGGTTGAAATTTCATTAGCCGAATACCTGACTACCGGCTAAGGCGTGTCGTCACGACCAACACATTCGCGCACATAAATGGTATCTCAGTATAGACATATCGCGGTACCTATATAGAAACATCCATGACTATAGATAAAGTACACTTTGTCAACGAAAAGTTACACATACGTACAAAAAGTTAATAGGCGAACAAATCAGATTAACAAGACAAGCAGACGTAAGTGTGAGAATAATTGGAATATTATATCATTTATTATTTAAAAGAGAAGAATTCTCGGCTAGTGAAAAAATAAGTTTAAATTAATACTAAACAATTTCTAGATACGATCCTCGCTCGGCAATCAAATCATTTTTATTTCATTTCCCGATTTGTAAAGTAAAAAATAGAGTAACATACTTATTTGTAGAATCAAGTTAAACCCGGTCGGCAATGAAGTGCACTTCGACGATGTATAAATTAAATTTATTACACAAGTATATACTGGCGCGCGCGTATTTACACCTGAATCGCGAAAATAAAGTTTCTACAACATTTCGATTCGATTATATTACATTGCTAACGTTCATTTCAATACAGAGTCCATCAATAACTTGCCTAAGTTTTTTTTATATAAAAATATATAATAATATAAAATAGAACTGCCAATTTTAGGATCAAACTTTTCGTTCGTGCAAAGTTTAATGTAGTTTTTTAATGAATTTTTGCCGTACCTGTGAATTTCCTATACCAAGGGGAAAGAAAAACAAAAAGCCAACAAAAAACCCGCCAATTACTCTTTACCGAAACAGAACCCTTAGTCTAGACCACGTGCACAGCAGGCAAACGAGCAGGAACTGACGTGCAACGTACAAAGTGCAGTAGCAGGATATGCAGACGTAGGCAACCAGCCCAGATACGCAACACCGGTCACCCTTTCAAAAATGGCCTCTCAGTAATTACAGCCGGTTAAATTATGGCCCTATTCGCATGATATATTACATATGTGCCCGTACGTTGTATATAGTGTATGTATGTATATTGGGTAAGTGTATAGCTGTATATGCATATGTATATAAATGTATATAGAATAGGTGTATATGTGTACGCGTAACTACGACGTCGAATACGCCTAGTCAGATGGAATTAATTACTAGAACAACTTGCATGCAGATTTTTATTTAAACCTTGCATGATGGGATTTATGAGTCGCGTCAGAGTAGGCTGCACGGGCAAACGAACATTTCAATAGCCGCGGGTGTGTGTGTATATGTGTGAGATATAGATGTAATTATAGCAGTAACATGGCGACAAATGCATTGTTATTCGATGCATATACTATAATAATAATACAAAATATATTACACGTACTTTTGGCAATAATGATCATGTTTGAAACTCGACGAGTATTTGAACGAATTTAATCTTCATTATCAATGAGTAATATTAATAATAATTTTGTGTATATTTGTATATATCGTTACGGGTTTAATACTATGCAGATACATAGATACTGCGCTCTTATTAAGAGAAAATTTCATCTTCTAATTTTATTTTCACCTTAATTAAAATATAATCATAGGTCGTTATCCATTGAAAAATCACGTGAACTTAATTTAAAAATTCTTCACAAATTCTGCGCCGCGCTTAATGAATAAAATAATAATAAAAATAATGATAAATATATTCTTTCGAATCTACATATCTTTCGAACAAAACCCAAGGTTCGCGCTTCATTCATTGGATTCCATACGCTTCGTGTCGTTCTTCTTCTACTTGTTCTTCGTTAGTCGCGCGAGTAGTAGTAGAAGAAGAAGAAAAAAGTCGTAAACAAAAGACTTATTCTATTTTTGTGTCGCGCGCGTATGCATTCATTGCTAAGGACATTCTCATTTCGCTTCCGATAAATGAACTCTCCCGGGAGAGACGCGCCATAATCATATCAATGGTACGACATTTCACAATGGCCGCCGCTGCATCCGTGCAAGGTTCTTCATTATTTAAAAATTCATCAGAGCCCGTAATTAAATAGAGCGGTGTGCTGAAGGCTGAGAGGAAAACCTGTGGATGAAGCTGGCTGAAGTATAATAGCAATGGGTGAGGGAATCCTCCTACTCCGCGCCAGCCAACGTCAAAGCGTAGAGTTTGGTATTGAAAGGAGCGAACAGCGAGGTAGGTCAACTGTGATACGATACTACAAGTTACAATACCGTCTACATATGGTAATTAATATTAACTTCACGAGAGGCAAGTCAATTAAAATACACAACATTCAATGTTGGCTACGAATTAATGAGAGATTTTATGTAAAAAAACACACACACACACTTGATTGTACACATGAATTATTTTAGGTTATGTTGCCGTTACTAGCCAATGTTGTTGGTGACCTGGTTTAATCGTACAATTGTCCCAGTTAATAGAAACGTCAGCCTCAAGCTACGAGTACACAGAACGTACGATTGTAGTGGCCTAGGAACTTCAGCAGTAGCAGAGGAGTGCGAGACGAACCTTTTTCATTCTTATTCGACGTTGTGAAGGACTTGATTCCGTGCAAGCCAAACAGTCACAAAGCGAGTGTTTATTCTGTCGATTTATATCCTGGCCAGCCGTTCTCTACTCTGGGACATACTCGACCTCCTCTCGCCTTTATTTCACTGTGGTAACTCGTGATCCCTTCCTTTCGTTCCCTTGCCCCTCCCCACCGCCGCCATGTCCCAACCCGAGCATATACAACCCTTTTCCAATGTAGTCTCCACTTTCTAAAGTTTACTTACACGTTACACGTCAATGACAGGCGCGGATTCGAACAACATTTAAAGCGCTACGCACAACACGATTGCTGTATTGATTTAGGATTATCTATATCAAATATTCAAAAATGAGAAATGAAATATTTTTCATTTTCACATTGTAAATATCATTGTGTATGAGCAGGGATTATAGCCGAAATAAAACCGTGCAGAGTAGCATTAATAAATTATTCAATTTGTTTTTTTTCGAATGTTTCCATGATCTGGTTCAGTTACGTTTTTTTTGCAGAATAAAATACTGCACAATTAAATGATTTGAAAGCGATAATAATTAGCTATAGATATTGTGACTGAGTCCTGTCCTGTACGCAAAGGACTAAAAGCTTCGAGAACTCGTGTACTTTGCCGAGAAGTGAAACGCTTCGGGCAATATAATCAACACAATAAGTTTCCAACAGTGTTATCTTACGGACGTTAGTCTGTAGATGTGTTTAAATAACACACTGATCAAATAGATAATTGTGCATGTATTGCCACAGTTGTCGGAAAGTTTAACATTGCACGCGCGCACAGAGCGAGAGGGGGGACGCACGCGCACGCGAGGGAGAATATGGTGGCAGCGGCACCAAATAAACAAGGGGGTTCAATGCGTTCGTTTATTACTTTGAATAAGATTTCAGGACACAGATTGAAGTGCTACGCATTTGTTCAAATAGATTAAGCCTAGCGAGGCGATACTTCATTTAGATACTGCTGACTGTTAAGAACAAACCGGAATTTCATAAAATGTAGTTTCTAATAACGCTCGCAGCATTGATAGAATATATTTTAAAATAGCGTTTTAATCTAAACCGATTCTAGAATGATGAAAAATGGAATAGATTTTTCCCTATAATATATTCCAGCGAGTAAAACTAGTTCTAGATCTATGAAGATATTCGGTCGAATAAATTACCGGGTTCCATTATAAATTAGTTAGCACTAAATCAAACACATCATAGCAGATAAGAGCGGTCACAAATCACAGATCTGAAAGTTGTAACCTTGAGCCAGGGCCGGCGGCAGCAGCAGCAGCAAGAGGAGGAGAAAGAGGAGGCAAGTGAGACCTCAAGTTTCAAATTACACGGGCAAGAAATCTAGAACTCAGGGTCTCACCTTATCCGCGGTATTGTTTTCGAAGTCCATGGCCGTAGGGACTGTTTGGGCCGAGATAGGGACTAGTAGAGCTAACATGTTACTCCTCCCGCATCGCCGCGGCACAATGAGAGTCTCACTGCAACCCTTCTTCCTCCACCCCACCCCGCCGCCGCTGTTATAGTATAGAACTCTATAGTCCTACGTCGCTGTAGCCGGGGCCCGTTATAATATGTATAAACTTAGTGAATGTAATTACTTGAGTTTGTGATTAATGAATCTCTGGAGAGGTAATTAGATGTGGAACCTTTCGCCTTCATCTGTGCTCTTTGGTCCTTCCAGAGGTAACGGTCTCCTCTCTATACAGTGGCGCCGCACACTGGCAGTGGACGTTAAGAAAGTGGAAATTAAGAAAACAATTCATTATACATCAATATGTTGTCAGAGAATAATGTAATGCATGGTACAGAAATGTTATTTGCAGTTAATGGAGTAAGGGGCAATTGTACTGCAACCAGCATTACATGGCAGTTGTGCGGGTTGCGAACACACACATCTCTAATCATATTTATCTCTGCCAAGTTTTGTATACAACATGTGCTTATTAAAAAAATAATTATAATAAAAGCTAGAATATATTGTTAATAATAAATATTAATATCATGAGGAGACTAGTTTATTTAATGTATTCATCTATTTATACTTGTAATTAATCTGTACTGTCCAATATACTTGCGTACTTTTATAGATTATTTCAGTAAATATAATTCGCCCACGAAAGTACCACCACTGTGTGATCACGCGGCTGGTGGCACTGTTACAGTTCAAATGTTCTTCGTTCGTCTTAACTGTTTTAATATTTGCGTTCGCCAGAATCCAGGTGGCTTTTATTTTATTGCGAGACTCTCAAAGAGAGTGAATGTATTTATTCTGCGGAGCTCTTTACACAAAGGGGTTAAAATATTACCTACCCCCACACATCTACCTATTTCAACCACCACCATCCCCTCCTCCTAAGCTCAAGTCAGTCTCTCCCCGTGGATTTTAATATCCAACATCCAGTCAGAGAATAAGAAATGAGTGTGACGATTTTATTTTAAGATTAATTTGGTTTACGCCCGCCGTGGAAATAAGAGGCTGACACGCCAACAAATTAATATGGAAAAGATACAGGTCAGATGAGAGGTGTGTAACGTTTGCTTTAAATCTTAAATGTGCATGTAATATTCAACAATGAATCATTATAATCCACTAACAAACCATGGATTACAACTAATGAAAGCAATGCTCTATGAAAATGTATAATTCGTTATAGATTTTAATCAAGACTATCCCCGGTGTGATATATGTGTTTAATAATAGCGAGTCTTCTTGGGATAATAATACAATATAGGAATAAAGCATAACACACTCATATCTGGCACTTTGTATTTTCCATGTAACACATCGCGGCCATTAGCATTAATTCAGAGCTATTTGGCACCCAAAACACAGTCTGGTCAGTGAAGACAGCACAACACACAACAACAAAATGCCGGTGCCAGTTTAAACTACACGCTGATTTGCTAACTGCGGAAAAAATGCTATAAAGAAATGAATTCGCATAATAAAAGTAAAATATGTGCGAAACACAAACTAGAGCAACGATGGTGTACTATTTTATTGCAAGTAAATGGCAACATTGTAACAATTTTTTAAAAGCACTACAACACACACACATATAGAGTGTAGTATGAGGATCATATCACTTTCTAAACTATAAAAATCTAGCCTGCAACTCGTATTAAACTTTTTGTACTGGTGTTAAATTCGGCTGGAGTAACGCAGACTTTTGCCCGTAAAATCAACACCGTGATTCATGTGTACCAAGGAGGTACTAAAATGGAGATTCCATCGAGCAACTCATTGCACCTTGACGCCACTCCGGGGAGGATGGTGCTTCACATGCATGTATGCAGATATGCAGAAGTTATGGGGAATAGTATATCCACTGACGTTGCACATTTCTGCATCATACTAATAAATTGCAAGTCGCCTAGAAAGTTTATTGGCAGACTATGGGTGACAAATAACAAAGTCAATTTTCAATAACATCCGCTATACAATGTTCTATCTAATCCTTTTATAAAATAGTTATTTTGACAAGTGCAACAATGCCACATCAACACTATAGTCCAATCTATCCATTGTTTTGCGTGTTTTTTATTCTCCACAGTTCAAATTGATACGTTGGCGCGGGCTTAACTGATAGACGCCGCCTCCCGTATAAAGAGAACGACGCTTCCTAATGTATGCGACCGTCGGATCAGTGATCACACTTCATTTGTTGCATTCGGTCATTGCGCGAGCGTCGCGACGCTGCCGACGCTGGCGGTGGTGGGACACATAGTTTTCGGGACCAGTGGAGCGGCAAATATGAAGGGAGACTTTGATCGCTTCTTATTTATACAGTTTCCGATGTGGCAGTTTTCTTACTGCTTGAGCACTCGTTAGCGGAATGAGATTTAAATGATGGTTACATTAGAACCCGTTACAAAATGGAACAGAATATATACATACTTACATACATTGTCTAAATGTGTATGAAGTAGTATATCATCTATATTAATTAATAACACTGTAAAAGATTTTTAAAATCTTGTCACTAACTCCTTTAGAACAAAACGAACATTACTAAATACTACCAAATGCATTTGAATTCCTGCTTTTACACAAAACTCACTCGGGACATTTCCATCTCTTTAATCTCACATCACTTTATCGAATCAAGCAGTAAATTGTAAATGTCTCCCGATGATAGAGGAATGAATTAACGCATACGCACGTATACCGAGTGCACGTGACGTATTTATACATCGGCGTAGACGTGTAACGTAACGTAACGTAACGTAACGTAACGACAACGCGAGGCGACACAACGTAACGAATTTCTTTGGTGTAAAAACGTTTACAAATGGACGTCCTAATCCAATGCGGCACAGCATTAAACTCTGCTTTTTACAGTTACAAATGTGAACTGTGTTCACGGGCACTTTAAGTGTTTTTAAGCGCGCCCCCGAACTCGTAAAAATAAGGCAGCCGCCGTGCAACGGCCCGTGCTAAATCTACATGACAAATAAATATATCAGTTCGTTTGTTTTCCACTCGCTCTCTCGTCCTTTATTCTCTTACTGTGTTATTGTAATATGTAGCACAGAAATCTTTCTACACTGCATTCTATTGTATATTGTACTATATTTATATCACTTCAATTTATTTCGAATGTAAACATATTCCTGTTAATAGGGGACGATATGAAAAGGTGAAATATCTACTAGTATTTGCTAGTCAGAGGTGAGTAAGAAGAATGAATGAGTAGTGGTTGGTGGTGACGGTGTAAGTTCTCTGTCACTCCCCTCTTCTATTTCCTATATACAGTAGCAACGCTTACTGATGGCGGTGCTGAAGGCGACAGGAGGCGGAGGGGTTGGTTGGTTGGTGCACCGCCACCGAACCGGGACAACTTCACAATTACCACGCTGTCAGTGGAAAGTTTCTTTCCCGGAAAACTTAATTTACAGACTTTAAATTGTCTCTGGGAGCCTTTCAGGCACACAACAATCGATTTAGCGACAAAATCACGCCTTATTTTTATGTCGAGCGTTGTAAACTTGTTCGCTTGTTTCGTTCGTCGTTTTTTTATTTTTAAATTGAGAATTTCAGTCAGACGACATCCGTATATACAGGTGTTTGCTTGCTTGCTTGCTGTATATCGTACAACATTCACACGAACAACCGTCTAGAAAGAGATGCAAGAAAATAATCAACATAGCACCCGTCGTACCTGACAACTGTTTAACAAGAACACAAAACTATTCGCGCGCCAGTCATCTTGTGTATTATTTTCTTTTTATTAAATTAAAAACTAAATGAAATATATTATTATAAATAGTCAATAATGTAGTACAATCAGACGTTAATAATATATAATTATATGACATATTTATTATCTTGTACGTACAATATTGACTCCCATGTCGAGAGAGTGAAGATCAAACAAAAGTTTATCTATTAATTGAGAAGAAAAATATTGACTCGTCCTTGACCGAGTTCACAATTCGTTTATCAATTTCGTTTCGTATGACACGTGGGCAATATTGTCGTTTAATCCATAATCCGTGAGTAAAAATAAACTAAATAATTCATGTTCTTTTGAATAAAATAGTTGCATTATATCAATCAATATAAATTTAGTAATGTTTTATAAAGAAATAAACACTATTTACGTCTTGTGTGTATGAGAACAATGTTCTGTTTTACTAGTGGAATTTAGATGCGATGGGATGTTGTGAAATAATCAGCCTACAAGTGGATCTAGTGCTGGTGTTTGGCAGGGTGCTGTACAATCCGTCGTGGGAGAGATGCCGGCTTAGGCCACGTGGCATGTACATGCTGGTGCATCCGCGACAGCACGGGCTAAGTACCGATTTACACGAGACAAGACCAGCAAACTCTATATCCGAACTACGCAATAGTACACCGAACCTACACAGTACCGATGCAAAGCTAGATACTACAGAGAGGGAGAGAGATCTTAAAACCTTACACTGAGATTCCTACAGGAGAATGTTAGGGATTCAAACCCATAGTTAATCTTAAGTCATAATTTACGGTACAAGGGTGGATTTTATTAGATATACATACAACTGTTAATTGTTTGAATGGAACTATATGATATTAACAATTCGTAATTATACGCTACTGGAATTAATTAAGGAACAGTGTAATTACTGGACATGTAACTGTAATATGATCAACTTCTATATTAAATTGAACATGAATATTACTAGTGACTATACTAAATATATCAATTCATGTACTGCGATATTATGAAATTACTTATATTGTCAATTTTAATTTTATGAAAACAATATTTTCTTACTGGATATAACACAAATCTCAGTATTTCTGGTTCATTATAAAGCTTGTTTAAGAAATAAAATTATTAGACCAATTCGACAAATTTCCGTATTATTTCCAAGGATAAATTCAATTCGTACAGTGCAGTACAGTGTAAACGGTTCCCACGCAAAGCTGAAATACGTCTTAAGGAACTTGCACTTCTACGAGTAATCCGTGAAAACCTACGACCCCACATCTTAGTGCCAACATCTTTGCCATTTCCCAGCTTTGTTTCCCGTATTGGAAAATGTGCTTTATTTAAAACGAAGTGTGAGTTTACACTACCGCTTTGAACTTTTACTCTCAGGTAACAGAATAATATTGACTGTGCATTCAATTTTACTATGGCAAAAAATATTTCTATGTTCTGTATAAGTTATTTCCTAACGAGTGTCTATACGGATATTTTATAACTACCGCCAAGAGGAGAGTAGTAACGGGAGAATTCTACAGGCGGCAGCATGTGTCAATATAGATCTACACCATTTTGAAACAAACACGCATACAGCCATTTTGTCCACCATAATAAAACTACGGGTTCAAACAAAGTATTCCGAGATATTTGTATTTTGTTTTTAACAATTACTCTACATCAAAATTTAATATAGAACATTGTGATATTCTAGATAAATACTAAAATATTGTGTAAATATTTTCAAGTATCTCAAATCACGTATTGAGAAAATTTTACTACAATGTACAGTATTATATCTCTACAATTTTAATTCGTTCATTTCAATGAACGGTAAACAGATCTAAAGTTCATTCGTGTTATTATCTTAACATTTTTAATATAAATCTATTTTTACTACATTCTCAATAGCTTTGGCTGCACAAGTGTGGTACATCCCCGTATACTTCATTCGAAATAACTTTTCCAGTATCTCCTACCTATTTACCGATGACATTTCGCCTGTCATTATCATTCTTTAACTCTCTGTCTTATGTGAATCAATTAAACAGATTCTGTAAATTTAAATTACATTTGACTTCAGTGCGCGCCATGAGTGTTTCAATCAAAGATATTGCGGAATTAAACGCGAAACATGTCCATATCAAAAATAAGGACGAGGTTATAAATAAAATTAATTTATTAATCAATGGGGGTAAGGATAGTTTACAAGTTGTGTCCGACTACGATATGACACTGACAAAACAACACGAAAATGGTAAACAACATGTAACGAGTTTCGGTAAGTTTTTTGAAATATAAAAACCTTGACAATCATTTAGCATTCATATTAATTGCTTAAATACCAGGAATGATCCATAAGTGTCGGTCAATGTCTAAAGAATATTACCAGAAGGAACAGGCACTGTACCGGAAGTACAGGCCCATTGAAATTGACCCTTATATGCCGAATGAAGAGAAAATGAAACATATGGAACATTGGTGGAGACAGTCGGAAGATTTGCTTAAGTAATGAGATGACCTAATTCCAGTATACAATATCAGTTATAATTGTTTTTCTCTTACAGAGGTATTGCTTTACCTGCTGAAGAATTTGACGAAGTCGCTAGGATTTATAATCCTGCTCTAAGGTATTTATATTTAATTTAATTATTTTTCCCTACTTCATTTATTTAAAAATACATTTGCATTAAAGTTTTGCATTTCTATAGTAAGGGAATAAAAATATGTAGATTAATATTTTTTCATAAAATGACAGACTACTTAACAAATACAATAACTGTCTGAAGTTTCTTAACACAAAAGAGTGCTATAGAGATAAACGCTTATACTTGCGCTAATCGTATATTAAACAAACCTTGAAGCTAACATGTTCTAAATGTATTTTGCTGTCATGAACGGAATGTTACTTTTTGATGACACAACAATATACAATTATTTGCAACTAAAGCAAATCTTTCTTATCTTTAATTCAGTTACAAAGTCTTTGTTTAAATTGCGAAATAATGTTGAAATACATAATTATTGATTAGTTGAATAGATAATTGCAGTGTTGAAATTTATCTTATAATCAAATTAAATTTTTCAATTAAAATTTAGATTGCGAAATAATGTTGAAATACATAATCATCGATTAGATGAATAGATAATTGCAGTGTTGAAATTTATCTTATAATCAATGCATAATCATTAAATCTGCACTTTTGTTTATAATGATATAAAATTACAGGGACGGCACTGCGGATATGTTAAGTGATTTGCACAATGAAAAAGTACCGGTACTGGTATTTTCCGCTGGTCTAGGAGATTCTGTTGTAGCTGTTTTGAAACATAATCAAGTTCTTTATCCAAATGTTAAGGTACACATATGTAATTAAATAGTGCAACTAATAATTGATATTTATACTTCGTATACAAATGTTTAATGGTACAAGATTAACGTGTTTTTATTTTTAATATCCAGGTAATTTCAAATTATTTAGACTATGATGAAGACAACAAGATTCTAGGATACAGAGGCAACATGATCACTGTACTGAACAAAAACGAACAAGTTCTGAAAGGAACGGAATATTATGATCTTGTGCAGAACAGAGGCAATGTGATATTAATGGGAGACCATGTAGGAGATGCAGGAATGGCTGAAGGGGTACCGCACCGCAATACAGTGTTGAAAATAGGTTTCCTCTACGATAGTGTACGTATTAGAATTTATTAAGTTTTTCTAAAAATATTTTACTATTAATTTGTACTTTTGTAGGTTGACGTATGTTTACCAGAATACCTGGACGCATTCGATATTGTGCTTATCGATGATCAAACCATGGATATTCCAAGAGCTTTACTTAAACTTATACTAAAATAGTTTTACATTGTTGTTGACATATATTTTATTTTTGGCTTATATTCACGCATGTTTTATTTGTAAATAAACCAGTACTTGTTTAGAAACTGAATATTTTTCTATGTTCCGTATTTATTCGCTAGTAATAAACATGTAACAATGCATCATACACTTACATGTACAGGCACAGGCATTTAAATTTGTACTTCTTGTCACACAGAAAAACCACAAATGTACGAATCTTTTATTATATTCAAATAATATCAAGTAAAACTAAACACTGTACACTGTTTAACACTAATAACAACATTCTACATGTAAATTATTCAATGTTTCACACAAATATTCGTTTAAAAATGATTGCGCGCATCATAACATGTGTGCACTACAAACTGTCAAACAGATACTGTAGCGTGGCGCCGCTAGCGGCGAGCGCTTGAACTAGTTTGACATTTCAAATATTGCGAGCGAAACAATTACGAAACGCAACTTGAAAATACTTGTTACAGTTGTATTGTTGGCAAACTAATGTCAATTATCGACAAAAACGTACATTAGTGTATTAATTTAATATTAGTAACTATTTATTTGTGTTAATTATTTGTGTATTTGTAATTATTTAAATAAATTATTTATTAAAATGTCTGATTTACACGAAGATGTTGTTCATGATGAAAATGTAGATTTTCCAGGTATAAATACGTTTATAAATAAATGTATAATTAGTTAATTAGGTTATAATAACACTATTTGTATCATTTCAGATCAAGAAAATATAATAATGAATATTTTTACACTATGTGATATTGAAAAAACTGGTTTGGTGCCTGTATCAAAATTGATTGAATTTATATCGCCTTATATCGATTTTAACAGGTAAAATTGTGAATAAAAACATGTAAATTTTGTTGTAAACTAATTAAAATTGTAGTGCGCATTTAGAAGAATTGAGAAAATCTCTCGATCCGCTACAGCAAGATTCATATGTAACCAGTAAAGTATTTTTTAAATCGATGAAAGAGTGGACTGATAAGTTTAAGAATGAATTTCAAGCTAACTGTACGCCAACAGAAATAACTGATCCAACCAGGTACATTATTCTTTTAAAATATACTATTTTAAAAGTCACTACACAATCTTGTTTTATTACTGTTTAGTAAAAGACTCTCAGATATTGATCAACGGCAATCGACGCCTACAAAAAATTTCGCTAAGGGTTTTTTCAAGGGAGAATATGAATCGGGAATATTAAATTTATCTAATATATCTTCCTATAGTTATGCTGGAAGTACAGCAGGTACGGAATATAAAAAAATCTAACATTTACCCAAATATTTATAATTTTTATAATGATTAAAGGCGGTTTCGACCCTGGCGTTCTGCAAGAACAGATCAATGAACTTCAGTATCAAAATAAAAAGTTGAATGAAATGTTATCAGAAGTCAGAGTACAGTTAAATGTGTCAGAAGAACAAAATGGAGCGTTACAGAATGATTTAGAACGAATAACTAAGAGATTACAGGCGTCTGTACTTATTTTTAGCTAACTTTTATTTTCTACTCCAAGTATTATGTATTTATTTAGTTTATTTTCCTTTTGTTTTATTATAGAGAACAAAAAGTGAATGAACATTTACAAAAAGAACGAAAAGAGAACGATGAATATCGAGAGAACACAAACAATATAATTAAAAAATACGAAACGTTAAATCAAAATTTAATTTCATGTAAAAAAGAAAATTCGCAGTTGAAGAATCAAATAGCTGATTGTGAAAATGAAGTAAGTAATTTAAATAAATATTATTATTAAATATTATACAAGTTACTGTATATTTAGATTCAAAAACTACAAGAAGTTGTTACAAAAGTCCGGAGCAATGATGCAAAGAAGAATCAAATAATTGACGAGTTAAAGATTGAGATTGAAGTAAGAGAGAAAGAGATAGCAACATTGGAAGAATGCAAGAGACAGTTGAATCAGATATGCAAAGAGAAAGAAGATGGTATACAGGAACTAATAGACGAAACACAGGTTTGTCTCAGTTATACAATTGTGTACAATATTATTTATTTAATTTTGATTACAGCATCTTAAATATGAGAAGAGCGCCTTAGAGAAACGTCTTTCCGAAGCAATAAATCGCAGTGCAACCAGTTTACAACAAGAAAATCGTGAAGTGTCCGGTAAAAGAAAATCCTTTTCTAATATTCCCGTTAAATTGCGTAAAGATTTCCCTAGTCAACCGCTCGCATCCACCCCGTTACCCTTCACCCCAAATATTGACGCTAAAAAGACACAAATCTTCACCTTTGATTCCCCAGTGACTCGCATGATTAACAATAAAGGCACCCTGAACAGTCCTATGCTCCTAAAGATGCTAGCCAATCCCATTAGTCCGATACGTGCCCCCACTCCTGTATCTAATTCCACATATCGATATTCCACCAGTGAAACGGTTTCATGCAAGGATAATTATCCTAACGGTACGGACAGTTCGTTAGAATATCTGTCACCCCAACTAGAGGGTAGTAAAGATTCTTATCAAACGTCGGAAAATGTGTCGGTAATTGAAAATACCGTCGTATCTCTTCTGTCCGAAGATACGGATAACGTGTTACTTAAATCGAAGAACGGCGTTGGTATTGCAGTTAATGTTGATAAAGAGAATTACATTGTTTGTTCACTGCAATCACAACCGAAACTAAACACCAGTAGTGCTGAGAAAGAATGTCAAATTTCTCCCAGCAGTTGTGAAAAGTTTACCCAAACTCCGCCACGTAAACTCTATACGAATACTTTGCACAGTCCACAGACATTGTCATCACCTTCGCGAATTCTATCTAAATCCATTAACGAACAACAATTAACTACCATTAAACCGTCCAGATTGTCTTTTAGTAATCCTAATATGAAATTTAACATGTCTGTTTCTTCCCCAGAACCCCAAAGTAATCCCAGTCCAAGAGTGTCCAAATCCTTAAGTCCTAACGTTTCCAGTGACGACGACTATTATTGGGGTAGCGTTTTATCAACAGTTCAGCCTTATGAATCGTTACAGTCAGAGTTGATGCAAGTATCTACTGCTGTAAGTATAAATGTAAAACAACAAGAAGTAGGTAATGCAAGTGATTGTTCATGAATGTTAATTTCCGTAGGGCTGCGTTGGACCCTGCGATCATAAAATGAAACAAACACAATACGAACAAGAAATAGAAAGTTTACAATGCGAACTGAAACAACATGAAAGCTGTCAAACTATGATAGAAAAATATGAACAGGAACTGAAAGTGTCCAAAGAAAGAATGGACAAATACGAAAATGATATAAAGGCACTTCAAACACAATTGGATGAGGCGAAATCAGAAATGACAGAGCGAAACGTAGAAGCGAAATTATTAACGGAAACTCAAGAGATATTATGTGAATTCAAAGAAAAGTTTGCTAATGTACAACAAGAGAAAGAAAATGAAATTGCAAAATTGAGATTGAACGAAGCAGAATTAAGAAAAAACTATGACAGTAAAACAAAGGAACTGACAGATTTAAAATGTGAAGTGAGCAAATTTGCAGAAAAAGTCGATAATTGTAAAATGGAGTTACAAAGAGCAATGTGTGATAAAGCAATGTACGAAGAGGAATTGAAGAAAGCTAAAGAGGTGAGTGAAATATACGAAGAGCAATGTCGTGTAGCAAGTAAGAGTGTGGAAGATATGATGAAGAAAATTGAAACAAATGATAAAGAGAAAGAAGAATTGCTAAAGAGTATAGATGAACAGGAAAGAGAGAAAAGTGAATTATTAAATTCAAATAAGAATTTAATGGAACAAATGACGATATATAAAGAAAATTATCTATTAGCACAACAAGAAATTTCTTCACTAAATGAAGAATATTCTAGGAAGAGAGAACAGCTGGTATATTTGAATAAAGAATTAGAAAAGATTTCAGCTAAATACGAAGAAAATGAAAAGAAACTGAAAGAAATGCAAGAAGCAAATGAACATGATAAAATATATAAAGATAGTTACTTAGCTGCACAAGAGGAGAATTTAAAACTTAAAGCCAATCGCGAAACACTGAAGTTGGATTTAGAAACAAAAACAAAACAACTAGAAACATTAGAAAACCAATTTACCGCGATTAAGGAATTAAATAAAGAAAATGAAAATAAAATACAAGAATTCAACACAGAAATGGAGAACAAGTTGCAAAAAATACATGCAGAACACGAGATGAAGATGAATGAAATTATTGCACAGCAAGAGAACAAAATGAAGCATCTGGACTGGCTGATTGTCCAGAAAAGTGGATTAGAAGATGCATTAGATAAATACAAGATGAAGTACAAGGATGCGCTTGACCATCTGTCACAAACTGAAAAGTTAAGAAACAGTTACCAAGCTACGCTCGCACAGTTAAAAGAAAGAGAAAACGAAATTTTAAAACTTGAAGAAGACATGGAAGCAACAGTGGCACAAATTGATTCGCTGGAAACAGCCAAAGAACAAGCGAATATAAAATGGAAAAAACAAGAAACAGAAATGAACGAAAAGATAACTGCTCTGGAAAAGGAAATTTCAGTCATGCAACAAAAGTTAACAGAAGCAAAATCCACTTCGGTGGAATTATCCAATACGTTGACTTGTAAGAATTGTAGTGATTTGAGAACTGAAAGGAAATCGGCAACGAAAACGGAACCGCGACGAACTACACGAGTAGAATTATTGCATCATAAGATAGAAAAGTTAGATGAACAATTGGATGAAGAGAAAAACAGAACGAAAACATTGGCAGCGAATTTAACAAAAGTTCAAAATGAAAAGAACGATTTGGAAAAGAAACTGGCTGAGATTGACAATGAGCGCAAGGAGTTATTATTGCAAAAGGACTCGGGTCAAACGAAAATCAAGAAACTAACACATAGTATACAAGGTTTAGAGTTGAAAGTGAATACATACAGGAATACGATAGAGGATATAGGCAAGCAAGTAGAATTCCGGACGAAAGATATGGCACAGATGGAGATGCGATTCAGTGATCTACAGTTGAAGAGTAACAAGATCAGTCACAAGCATAGCCTGCTAGTGACACATATAGGCGTTGTACGGCAGAAAATTATAGACCAAAAGAAAATCCTAGGCGGGTAAGTTCCCTGAACCAGTTTATTTAACAAATATCTATTATAATTTTTCATAGAAATACACTGTACGCTGTCGGTGTGTGGCGAAGTTTACTGGAAAACGTATCGCCAACGTCTCCTATCTTAAAACAAGTACCATCAGGATTGGTAAGTACAACCACTGAATGCACAACGGGCCCACTGGATGAAGAAATACATAATCTAGAGCAACAAATCAATCTGACGTGTATTCTACTGAAAACACTGGTAAGTAATGTACAACATCAATATTCCAATACCCACGCATAGATCAGTGTTTTCAAACGTATTGCCAAATAATACAGAGCCAACAGAGAAAAATGTCTATCGCAGACTCGTAGCCCAGTTTACATATTTGCCATAAATCATATTCACAATCATCCAACACAAGATAATAAACGTTCTACTAATTTTAGTTTGTTCAAATGTGTTCCCTGTGTAAACAACGATTCATTTGTACGCCAACTAAAGTTTAAAGACAACTACTACTTGTAAAAAATTAAATTCACAGTCGTCAATAATCACCTGTTTAGTCTACTCGCGCGTGTCAGTGCTGTTTCGTTTGAAGAAAACAATTCAATTGATTTATTTATTACACCAGAAATAAACAATTCTCTTATCTGGAAGGAATGGTCACTATAGACAGTTCCTGTAATCCGTACGGAAGGACGTGTATTTATAAAACTCGTACCAAGAAATGTTCTATATATACTAAGGTTCTTAGATGCGAAAATTGATTTATATTTGCGGTTAGATAACTTTCTTTTATAAACATATTATAGCTAATGTGATTACTTATATAATTTCAAGTTTCACGAGGTGATGATAGCTTTTATATGTTTTATTTTGATTGTTCCAGGCTAAATTAAGGGATCAATTCCAAACTCCTACAGGTCGTGGTGACGGTTCCTCAACATATATGGAGAAAAGGTCAGTATCATTGTTCTACAGAGTTCTACTTAGAATATACACCGGGTTCTCCGCACTCTCCTCTCACACATTACCAACAATTGTTTATATGTTCTCCTAATAACAAATCAACATATACAACGTTCACATATGTTTTTATATATCTTCATTCATCGTGTATGCTTGGAATATTTGTATAAAATAACGAACAATAATAATAATAATGTATGAAATTCAGTTCTTCTTGACCTTAGCGGATGTTGTCGCTTCGCAAGTATAAAAAAATAGTTTATTTTAATTTTGTTCAGCATCAAGGTTACTGGAGCCGATATTCGCAAACTCCGTCGAGCAAAAAATATCTTGTTAACATGATTCGATCATCGTAAACTTTGTTAGTAGTGTGTCGTTAGGCGGTTTTATTCGTCTAATATCGGCGAGAAAATATGGGGCATTATTCCAACTAAATCTTGCTCTAGTTTCGGTACCAGATGCTGGTAGTTTAGCTGTATTTTATATATTATGGTTTCAGCAACAGCTCGCCGAATACAACGTATATTTTTGTACGAAAAGAACGATTTTTTATCTTTATTAAACAAATAAATAGAATGTTTAGGATATTTTCAGAATATAATATCTATTGTATATAACGATTATACAGGTACTGTTATATAAGAATAAATTATCAAGTTTTTTTTCGTTCTGTTATAATCAAAATTTTCCGTACCTCTAATATCATGACAGTTACTCATCATACGGACTGATATGACCTCGCTCCATGCAAATACACGGTGCAAGTAATGGAAATTTATTTCTACAATTTACAAACTACAAAATAGGTACTTTTCTACATGGACAACATGTTTACTGGGAAATGGACATTGTCTACAAAACAGTACACATAACAAGAATTGTTGTACTGCATTACCACTTATACCGTGTCGATCGTTCATTAATCAATGGCATTCAACAAATATATCTGTTTAGTTTTGTATGTTGTCGGATGACTTGTAACTAGTTAGAGTGCGTGTCTGACTACGTGTCTGTTATACCAGCGCTAGTTCATATATTAATTCGCTACAATTCGGAGCTCAAAGGTTCCACCCGAGCATAAATATCAATTAGTTTCCAATCCACACATGACAGCCCGTAAATTATTATAATCTGTACATATACTTAGTCAGCCGCGTTTATTTACGTTTCAAAAGAAATCTAAGAAAAAGCGTTTTCGTATTTATGTTGACTCACTGAGGCAAGTGGCGAGCAAATAATTTCAACTCTAATTCTGCTATTTGTAACAATATTTACTGAACGGGTTCCAAGGATTCAACAGACAGCAGCAAAGCGTTGTGTGGCACTGACCTAGAAGTGTAACGCATATAAAAATTCACTAATGAAAATTCAAAAAGTTCGTCCACCTCGGCCTCTGTGAAAGTAGAATTTTAATGGCATCCTTGGCCAATTGTACTAAACACATATCATTTTAAACACTATTTCATGCAAATTGTGTAGAAATTTTAAACGCCCACATTAAACCCGTGAATCTGTATTATAGTTTTTTTTTCTATAGATTTGTACTTTAAAAGTTTCTCGATGAAACCTTATTAAATAATAATGAAACCTTCAACAATTAATTACGATGTTCTACAAGCGAATGTTTACTGAAAAGTATTAATAATTCTACTAATTTGTAATATGTAATTACGAGCAACGTAATAAAAAAATATGGAAACAACATACAATGACCTTAGGATGAAAGGCGCATCAATAATTTATGTGTATGATACAATTAAAAACAGTAAATTTTTATTTAAAGTATTATGTTAAATATTCCGTTAGTATTAATCAGTATAAGTAAGTGTGTCTTGTTCCGTGTATAATTAAAATACTAATGAAAAAATGTACATATGTATGCAAATATTGTGCGTGTCCTACTATAACGAGAATTCTTGTGATTGAAGAATTTTTCGTGTAGATTGTACACGAGAATAAGTTGATCAGACATATTTGTTTACACAGAATATATATTTATTTAAATACGAACTAACACCGTTACAGAATGATGAACTCCCATCTTTCGATTTCATTTGCGTTATGGCTCGCTCAACTAAATAATATGGATTAAGTGTAGAGATTGAAAATCGTTCTGAAAATGATTCATTCAAATGCACATTTATTTACGCACATCCCTATGTACTATCAAAAGACATTCGTACGCACCACGTTCCCACACACGCACCGAATTATCAAAGTGCGTAAGCGGCTCATTCACCTGTATCGGCGCGAGATAATTAACCAATCAAGCATCGCTTAATTAACGCTGCATAAAAGCGACAAGTTTCCGGATCTGAGCACGCGACATGGACATGTTCATTCGGTGACCGTGATAGAAAAACACACACACACAGACACACATCAACAGCCAACATTATATGCTCGCGATTATAACAAACGCGCGAATACCATCATTCAAATGTTTCGCGACTCCCGAACGCTTCTATTTGCCAGACAGTGTTCAGTCAGTTCCGATCAGTGGTTGAGGCAGGTTGCGCGAAACGATTACTCGGTACAAGTGACTTAACTTTTTTTTTCCTTAGCTATCTCTGTATAGAGTTTTAAGTAACAAAATTTGAATTATCTACAAATTAAAGTAACTGAACAGTGTGTTGTTTAGAATGAAATTAAATCATCAGTGACTATGTGTTCCACATCGCGAAACATAATTTGTGCAATGCTATAAAAAAGAGTAAGTTTTAATTTTAAGAAACCAACTATGTTTTGAAGGCAACGGAATGTATGATAGAGTTGGAGCACGGTATTGATAGACTAACGGCTACAGTTTTACGAGTTACAAAAATAAATTTATAGAATTTTGAAAATGCGCTATTTGGATCACAATATTAACGGTGTATGAAACAAATACCTACTGAATATGTGGTGCCAGAAATTCTCAAACAGATTTTGTACATTTCTTTTTTACATTTCAACTATGATTCAGAAAATAGAATTCATATTTATATGACAAAAAAAGAGATAATGAAATCATGATGCACATTTATGCTCTTTGGTCAAGTATTAAAAAAATTAGCTATTGATTTGACTTGATTAATGTAATTATTAATGAAGGCAAATTAATCACATTGAAATAAAAATTACTAGCCGTCTCAATCCATTAGTGGAATGTCAAGTGTATGTATAATAATATAATATTATCTACTTTTTTACTTAATGGATATCGAATAACAATAATTAATCATATAATGGAATCAATGCAAAAAGCTGCACTAACATTAAAGTGTGCAAATTTTATATTAGTATTAGCGAGAAATTTTGATTTGTCTGTACAGTGCCGAAACCGGAAACGAATCACTTCTATCCGCTGTGGTAAAGAGGAAATTCGTTCTAAAACCTGCCTCCTTTATTTTACGAACCAACCCCCTGAATACATCCCCGATGAGTCCCGATAGTCCTGCAGCGGAAATGGCCGAAGTTTCCTCCCCGAAGGAATATGCTTCCCCGCGCGTTGAACTCAACAACAATGACATCCAGATGGATGAGGTGAAACTCAGAACTAGTGTGGAGAAAAAATCCGGTGACGATGAAAAACGAAAATCTTTCGCATCGGATCTGACTGACAGTGGGTCTACCAGCGACAGTGGCTCTTCGGAGTCGTTGGGCATTGAAGTCGTCGCCAAGAGGTACATGGACACCAAAGAGCGACTTTCAGCCGGGGAGTCGAAGATTGAAAACGAAAAAGAAGTTCAGGTAAGCACGTAATCTTTTGATATTTCCTTTTTTTTTGGGTTCTACCAAGTCCGAGACTATAGGTATAATTAGTGATAGATAATGTAATTGTTTTTTTAAACAACTTATCTTTGTTTGCAAATACAAATTACCGTAACTCCCACTATACAATGTCACGTACGTCAATAATTACATGTGATATAATATTACAAAATAATTATTATACAATTATACATACGTACATGATCATTATCTGATATTAGTTTCCTCTCAGTCAAATACCAATTCATGTTTTGATATTAAAACATTCTTGTCTCGTGTGAATTGGAATAGATTTGATTACAAGGCCGTTTAAAAATAAATTGCACAGTATTCTTTTTATTTAGGTTGATCAGTTTTAAGTTATATTACAGGAAGTACATGAATTAAATTCGTTTTTCCCGGATCTCAAATTTAATCTGGAGTATTTTTTATCAGTGCAATATTAGTTTTAACAATGTACTTCTAATGCAAAACATGTGTAACCAATTTGTGTACTTGACAAGCGCGTATAAATCACGCTACTGGTACAAATTTTTAATTAGTTATCTCCACCCTAGTTATTAACTTCAGAATGACCGTTCGTTATCATTTTGACCTTCTGATAAATAGCTGACTTGTTCGGTCGAGCCTCCCACATGTAAGAATGATAGCAACTATCCTGAATTTTGCACAATTGTGAAAAAAAAAACGTTCGATCATTACGAAAAGAAAAAAAAACAAGATAATATCACGTAAAAGAACACGAACAAAACATGTACACATTGGAAAAAAGAAAATAAAATGTGGGTAAATATATTACGGACCGTATAATTTAAACGTTTAATTTCATTGTATTTTCATGTTTGTGTTTAGTTTATTTAACTGTGAAATATCTTCAAGTTAATCTCAAACCGGTGGAGATAATTTATGTGGTTTCGCGTTTGATAAGAGATAAACACTCTCACACAAATGGAATATGATACTTTTTCTGAAAATATATATTCCAACAAAATGTTATAACAGATTTTAGACTTGTTTATATTGCATTTAGTTCTTAAAACTCTCTAACGATAACTGTTCACGCAACATATATAAATAGCGCATTAATTTATCACTGATAAGGTAAATATATCGAATGGAATACAACTGTCTTTGTTACTATACTTATCACCGCGGTAAATAGAATGAAATGTTCATTCCAAAGTTCTGTTCTATGTATGTTTTGCACAAAGATGCGAATGATATTACTCAATGTATGTAGTGTTTGAATAGTCTAATGTACATTCCCGTCAATGCACGTGGCCCAACTCATAACAGATCCAAATATTAATTGCAATAAGCCAACCAGATTGACCTAATCAATTATTCATTGCTCTCCCATGAAACTACATAATCAAACTCATCTTAATATATTCGCTATTAAGCTGTCGGTATGAAAACGAATACGCATTTCGATAATAGTCAATATTTTGTCAAGCAAAATATGCGTTTTACAATTATGTAGACAAATATTATTTGCACAAAGTTTCTCAGAACACAGCACGCGAATTACATATTTCTAGGTACATTCCAAATCATATTTATCTCTGAATGCTATTTCAAAACAAACTTTGTTTATGCAAAAATAATTAATTGTCCTTATCGAATGTATTTTAATCTCAGCAGCGATTCATCATTATATATTATTATAAACTATAGTTGGCTTCAATATGATGATACCATCTGTTATGCAAGTCCATGCATGTTAGAATATATTATTACAAGTATACAGGACATACTTAGATAAGTTATATAATTTACGGAACAGGAAATAAAGGACTGATAAGTTAGGAAGTGAACCAGTCAGTCGTTTATATACATATACTTTGGTTACAGTAACCAAGGACATCGGTTATCAAGATAGCGGTTAATTGTTAGTACAGCGAAGTAATGGAAATATTTCTAGCGAGAAAAAAAAAACATATTTATTTATGCAAGGATTTAGATAAAACATAACTAAACTTACAATACAAAAGTCTGCGTAGAGATGTTTAGTTTAAGATATTGTCTAAAAGTCGGTAGTGCAGTTATTTTTAACGCTATTCTTTCTGTACAAAAGTAAGTAAAAGATCAAATCTTTCTGTTTGTAGTTTGAGTGACACATTTCTTTGTACATCTGTCAATAATTGTTAAACATTGGTTCATAAATAATGATTATACATTCATGTTTCCCGCATTAATGTAAAAATATATTTGAAAGTGAAATTCTGTAGAGAAGATAATAGATATGACCGCTGTTTTTACTTGTGATGAACACAGATAGTTTTGTTTATAATACAGTGAACTGATTGTGATAAATACTTGATTCAGCTATCATAATTAATAATTACACAAGTAGCTCTAAGATATATTTACTTTCTATGGCATAATTACGGGATACGGGTACATATGTGCGGATGCGAGGCGCCATCATTTGTAAATTCACCATCCAAACACGAACTGTTTATGTTAGACATCATACATGCACCCGTACGGTCATATATCAAACGCGTCGGCTCGTAGAACAGCCGCCTATTCCTATGTAAAATTCACACGATATGAAAATAAACAAATACCACACCGTCCTGCCAAAGCACAGCGGCAGCAGCAACAGCCGATTTTCGCAGATTCCGTGGGTGGTTCCATTAATGAACGTTTATTATCATATTCGGTAGCGAATAATTTAGTTATAATTCATCTCGTTGGATTCTAGAACATACTTGAGAAGTCTTTCAAGGAATTTTACACCGGTTTAGAGCAAGAGTATATTTTTGTCAAAACTTGAAACTAATAATATGACATTCGATTAACAATGATGTCTTTGTGTCATTCCCATCGTCGACCAATATATTTGCAATGCAATAGTATAATGTCGAGTTATTTATTCCAAAACACACACAGAATCAGCACGGTTCATTAATACCTAATTAAGATACATTACAATTAATTAGCACAGCATGTAGATTTCTCGGAAATATTTAACCGATCATCACTATTAACACGGAGAATTAATCCTGCAATGTAATGGCATATGAAGCCAGCTGTTTAAAGAACATAACACAACACTATACTAGTGCGAGGGGTCCCTTAAATTACGATAAATTTTCATTAACTATTTAATTGACCTACCCATATACACACTCGAAAATTGTACTTATAATTTATCTAATATAAATTAACGAAACAATATTCATCATTATAAAAAATCTTGCACGACTGGTTAGCAAGTTTTTGCTCTTTTCGGAAAACCCCGCAGACGAACGTCACTGACCGATTAGTTGGGTAGCGTTGGAACAGTGAAATGAAT
Source organism: Calosoma granatense (assembly GCA_022063505.1). Lineage (NCBI taxonomy): Eukaryota > Metazoa > Arthropoda > Insecta > Coleoptera > Carabidae > Calosoma > Calosoma granatense. Next base: position 957,168 of record JAGJTL010000096.1, on the reverse strand, counting down.
GTGTGTGAAAGAGTATGTATTTACATGTAAATTAATTAATACTGAACAGTGTAATACACTGTGACACATGCAGATGCTTCACATGCATGTGTAATTGTTATGCATACAATGTTAGCCGCATTGATGTATGTATGTGTGTACATGCTAAGTATGTTACAAGTCTAAGTATGTATAGAATCCTGTCAGTTTGTATGTATGTATTGATTGATTTTCTTTCTATGTATATGCAGATATGATTGTGTATATTGTACGTATGTATGTATACGTTTGTGGTTTAGTATTTCTCGTAGACAATATGATTCCTACCCGCGCAAAACTTTGCAGAGGATGTGTCGAATGCATACGGTATGAAACACTGGTTGTACAGCATCGTAAACATATCGTAATGACACGTCTACATTGTACTCGTCGTGTTTATCAACAAACATTACGAACATACATACTATTTCTCTGGTTATTCTACACTGCAAACTATATGTACAATATTATAAAGATATCTTTAGTATTCCTTACCTTATACTGCACTGGCTGGACGGACAGCATCCTCTTGATATGGATCTGTAAACACAAGAAAATATTTCATAATATATAACATTATTTCCTTTTTGTTGTTAATAATTTTTAATTTTATAAGAAGTAGTGGGTTTATATTAGCAGTATCGTGGTTTAAAAGGAAACATTGTTAATTATTATTTTATATTTCAACAAAACATCCGCGTCTTGTGTTTACGAAAATGAAGACTAGCGGAAAAAAATCTATGTTAATAATCACAGATATAACTTTGTTAGATAGTCACAATTTGACATTAATATTACGTCCCTTAACCACATGAATTCTCAATACAAATAAACTTCCTTTTTAAACCATATCTAAAATGTCGAACTATAAAAATAAATGACTAATTTCAACACGTACGTTTTTACATAATAACAATTTGTGAATTTTGAAAAACCAGAATTTTTTACATATTTTCCCGAAAAAAAAAAACAACCTGTCATGTCAAAGGTCACGGGGAATCCTAGCAATAGTAGGTGCCATTAAAGCAAATAAGCGGAACGCGCACACGTGGTGAAGCCGGAATATTTACTTTGCATAGATATAATCATTAAGACGAGAGTTTAGAGAAATAAAATTGTAACTTTGATCTAAATTTTATTGCGAATATGAAAATATTTTTAGAATATTTTACGCCGAAATATATTTTTGCGGATGTTTAGATTCACACGATGACATGTAGCATAACCGCTGGCAAAAATTACATGTAAATAAAATGTCAATTTGTTGACACCAGAATGTTTTATGTGAACCAAACCGGCATTTTTTGAATTACTTTGTATCAGTTTCAATTTTATTTCAGTAAGCCGTGTCAATTTTGGTAATGATAGCAACCTGTACATGGTTAATTGTATTTTTTTTTATATTTACATGTTTTATAATTAGCTTTTATTAGTTTATAGTTTCCGTAAATAATAATATTCCAAGAATCTTGTTATTTATTTTTTTTTGCTAAATTAAACAATTACTTTTCCTTAAACTGAATGGCATTTCATAATAATTCAAGGTATTTTGAACTGTGTCGATTCTAAATATTTCTATTATTCCTCATGAGTCTATATTACTAAAATTAAGAGTGTAATAACGGCACGGTACTCCTTGTATAACCAATATGATGTCATTTTTGTTTTATATTGACTAATACCGCAGTAGCAGGTAAAATGCTATAAGGAAACATTGACACAAGCAACATTATTATTGTCATCATACAGGAAGGTCTGGCGCGTCAGTTCCGGTCTATGTCGGAAGGAGCCGTCGTCACTCACCAACTCACGCACGACGGAGATGTCACCGTGTTCCCCAACCTCCGGGATAATGTCCTTGAAACGCTGGGTCTTCTTCCTGACGGCCAGGCCAAGTATGTATCTGTTATGTAACTGATCTGTGGATTATACTTTGTCACAGATCGAATGAGGATTTTATAGCTAGTGATTTACTTGACTGCGGTTAAAATTTTCCATAGATAATAATAATTCTAAAATTACTTCATACTTAATGTAACATTAAACACGATATGTTACCGGAAATGAAAGTTATTATTTAACTCTAATTGATGTTTGCAAGTCCGCAGATAAATGCATCGTTTGGCAATTATGTATTTTGTAGAAACATGCTATCAAATTCAAATTAATATTATTGCAATACTAAGTAAACTTAGTGCTTAATTCTCTACTGCAATATTTAAAACCTGAGAAAGGATATGGATGGATAACTGTATCCATTAATGTCACCACAAACCATAAGTTAATTGGATAATTCACACTAGTCCCAGTGTTTATACATCATCCATAATACATATGGAATTATTTTCTGCAAGTAACTGTGGTATGCCTGAAACAAATTATATGGCATAGCATTTAGATAATGCACATATATACTTGTATATCATTTGTATCAGAAAAATACTTAGCTGCATAACAAATATTTAAAAAAATTGGAATGTTTCATTCGTAATTTTTTATAAATATTTGTTTTACCTCATTCTGAGGATATTCATTATAATTCGCATCCTATATGTATGTAATAATTTTCTATTCTGTTGCATAGTATACTTCATTCTGAAGTTGCAACATTTTCTCATATTTTCATAATTATTCATCCATTTTTCAAAATTTCTCTTCTGAAGATAATATTCTATCTAAACATCTCGGTTAATATCCAATTGTATGATATATTTCTTCTTCTCATCTTTCTTCTAATATACCAATTCCAATTCCTCTTTCTGAGGCTAATTTGTCAATATTTTAGAACGTCCACTATACAGAGAGATATAAACTTGATTTTCCATATTTAACCAAGGTTGTATCTTGCTGTATATCGTTCTTTAATTTCTTATTTGGGCAGTCTCTAAGACTATATTAACCATTTTTTATATTAATTAATATCCAATTGTATGATATATCTCTTCCTTTCATCATTCTTCTAATATACCAGAATCCTCTTTCTGAGGCTAATATGTCAATAGTTTAGAACGTCTACTATACCGAGAGATATAAACTTGATTTTCCATATTTAACCAAGGTTGTATCTCCCTGCATATCGTTCTTTAATTTCTTATTTTCGTAGTGATTTTCTCCAAGACTATATTATAATATTCAATTGTATGATATATCTCTTCTCATCATTCTTCTAATATATCAGAATCCTCTTTCTGAGGCCAATATGTCGCTGTTTTAGAACGTCCACTACACAGAGAGATATAAACTTGATTTTCCATATTTAACCAAGGTTGTATCTTGCTGTATATCGTTCTTTAATTTCTTATGTGGGCAATGTTAGTCTCCAAGACTATATGAACCATCTTTTATATTAATTAATATCCAATTGTATGATATATGTCTTCCTTTCATCATTCTTCTAATATATCAGAATCCTCTTTCTGAGGCTAATATGTCAATAGTATAGAACGTCCACTATACCGAGAGATATAAACTTGATTTTTCATATTTAACCAAGGTTGTATCTCCCTGTATATCGTTCTTTAATTTCTTATGTGGGCAATGTTAGTCTCCAAGACTATATTAACCATCTTTTATATTTTGCATCACAGCAATGGTTTCTACGATAATGGTGGATGCTTCTTGCAGAGAACGTCTCAGCGAAGACGAGATAGAAGTCAAATTCCAGACATTGACGCTGGCGTTCGCAATAGATGCTGTAACGTTGGCGGATCGCCAGGATCGGCAGAGACGCCAACGGGATCAAGCAGAAGACAATATGGCGACGGAAGTGGCCAAACTCACATATGCCATCCATCGGCTGAATCCTTTGTGTGTGGATGCAGAGACAACGGAAATGGTCACATCATTGCTGTCTCAACTGGATGTAATTCTGCAGGTACCTATATCACTTAATACTAACTTACTTACTAATACTTTCTGGGTGGGCTATCTGCCTCTATTTTGGGCATATTATTGTTTGTCTATTTGGGAGGAGATAGTATTGGTGAGCTGCCTGCCTCTTTTAGGGGGGACTGTTTGCTGGTGGGCTATCTGCCTCTTTTTGGGGGATGTTTTTTGGTGGGCTATCTGCCTCTATTTGGGGCATGGTCATGTTTTCCTATTTGGAGGAGTTATATTTCTTGGTGGGCTGCCAGCCTCTTTTTTGGGGGACTGTTTTCTGGTGGGCTATCTGCCTCTATTTCGGGCATGGTCTTATTTTCCTATTTGGAGGGGCTATGTTTCTTGGTGGGCTACCTGCCTCTTTTTTGAGGGACTATTTTCCGGCGGACTATCTTCCTTTTTCCATGGAGGAGGGCTATTTTTTCTAGTGGACTTGATGTCTCCTTTTAAGGAGAGGGGGGACTTCATTTCTCCTTTTAGGGTATTTGGTGGGCTTACTGCCTCTTTTCAGGAAGCGAGTTGTTTCCTGTTTTGGGGGCTTTTTTCTGGTGGGGTTGCTGCTTCTTTTTTTAAGGCCTTATATTAAAACTTAATCTACTTAATGTACTATATTGGTAGTTATCAACCAAATGTTAATGGTTGAATACTACCACACTCACTCAGTCACACACACAAACAAACACATGATTAAGGAATTTCCAACGTGCGATAGAGAACTGTTCTTACTGAACAAAAGTTCCCAAATCACAACGTTTTGATAAAACATACAAAAGGGAAAATACTGTTTATTTACTCAAAATACATTAATTAATTGCGTTGTCCTCTTGGCAGCAACTCGGCATCTGAAACAATAAGAAAACAATGTTACACAATGGAACAAATAAAATATTTTAAACACAAAATATATAAGATAATCAGGATAATATCATGTAAATCATGCTTCAATAGTGTTGCTTGTATGTTTGATAGGCCTCGAATCGAATCTCGACAAGTGCCGAAGTGTTTGGAAGCGTACAACAGGAATGGCGATTGGCGGAATCTGTCAACGTAATGCTCAGTCATCTGAGAAACCTGCGCCAACAAAGGGATACAGCCCGACGGCAACTTCAGTGCACCAAGTAAGCTAATCGTTCCACAAAGGTCGTCAAACAAATTGTTTAATGTTTACATATTTTAAATTAGAATTTATATCTTGACTTATACAGATATCATTGACAACTCATTTTGTAATCATTTTAAAGGCGAATGTTACAAGAATCAACGACCACTACGGAATCTACGAATCCAGCCAACCGCCCCCGAATATCGTCGACGAACGGTCGAGTGGTGACTCGTCGCCGGGCGAGTATCGCAACTATAACACGACCACTCGAATCACCACGCAACGGTCAGAGTTCGAACGGTTGCGCCACCGCCCTCGTCGACGGCACTGTGACGAGACGCGTGACAACTCGCCGCACGACGGCTGCAGTTTGCGAGCTATCGTCCAGACACTGGGACTCCAGAAATCGCCAGGACTGGAGCCCGGTAGACCGACCGGCAACATTAATACGATCACGACCCAGCCGATTGGAGTAAGTAGAAAGAATATGATATACATTGCAGTAGAAATATAAATTATTAATGATGAATAATTCTCCTTTTGCACTTTTAGATTAGGAGTAGATTTAGTAAAAATTAAAGAAGGCACCGCAGAATGCTCCACCAGTGAATCCTTTGAGAAATATGACAGTGATACCGAATTTAAAACGCCCACGGCAACATCCGATGATAATCAACTTCAAGATGAAGTTATGCTTACAGAACCAACAACGTTACGGTAAACAATTATCAACTGCCTTCCCTACGGACATTTCAATTTAATTCACTGTATATTTTAGGGGGCACATCAAACGAAAGCTCCAACAATTGGGTGCACGGATTGAAGGATTCTGGAATTATCTAGTCGAACAGGGAACTATTCATGAAATCTGCTGCCTGGGCGCCATTATCTGTTTCGCCCTGTGTACGATTATCATAGGAAACTTACTCCTGGAAGTCGAGTATGGAAGGAGAGGTGTACCAGTTAACCGTAAACCACTTACATGGCTGAACTTGGACGAAATAATGAAACTAATTTTTGGAGATTCGCGAAATTCTAAGATGCCGTATTAGTACAAACTGTTAAGATGTATATATAGAGTAAATAAGGGAATACTGTTCTACTATTTGTTAAGTACACATCCAGTGAACTACCATTTGTTCTGATTGTATTTCTGAAATATCCAAGTATTTCATTGTATTTTGAAATGATGTACGTCGTTTCATACTATAGAGTGTAATTATTTATAACACAATGTTCTGTGAATTAAACTAGGGCAATAAACTCGTATTACAAGTTGAAAATATTTACTTTTTTGCACCTATCAGTTAGATTACCGACATTACATGGAAGTTAAGCCTTGTGTTCAACTGCATATACTCATACTCCTCTCATACTCCATTGCACCATCTTTTGGTTGAAATATGAACTAGACTTAAATGTAAACAATCTATAAATATATTTGTGTACATTTTTATATACCTAATAAATAAAAATTACATTTTTATGCGAACTTCCACTAAAAAATCTTGCAACTAACAATCAGCTTGTGGTTGGTAGTCAATGTTAAAAATCTCCTGACAGCAAGATGATGGGAAGATGACAGTTTTAATGCATCTGTCATGTGATATTTATTTAAGATTCACATACGATTATACAGCTCGTTAGTAACAGTTAGTCAGCAAGTACAGGTTAGAAGTCTTATGAAGGAGAATTTTTTCCGTCAAGTGTAACATATTTCGTCAATAAAATGTTTATCACTTGCTGAAGTGATATCTATCACCTGTACACACATAGGTGAGTGCTAAACGTCATTTTGTGAACGTATGTCGATGAAAACAGCGTGTTACATTCCAGTCAGCCAGTTAAGTAATCATCGTCACATCCTGTCAGCTCATGTCATTTTATCGCGAATACTTTATTTTTATCTAATTATTAAACGGAAGGATTTATTAGGAAATATGTTCATATGATTCAGTTGGTGTCCTGATGTTAGCTGTCTGTAATGTTTCATCATAATTCTGAACATTGACGTTTAGTCGGTGCGGAATAGCGATTGTGAACGAGCCTTCAGTCATTGATTTGTGAGAACAAACACGGCTCACCTACATGGTCCAGTGTTCAAGTAATAATATCACATACAGTATGTTTGTTTTGCGATGGGCTTGCGTACGCCCACGTAACCTGTCATAAAGATGCGCGCTTATCATCAGGCCGATATAAAGCATTCATCTGCTGATGTTGGGGGGCCGCCGCGGTGGCTGTTGCTGGTGGTGGTGACTCGGTAATTCGGTTTAGCAAAGTAATAATAGTAATAGATAGTTGTTGGATCCTTCCAACCACACAACAACATCCGCCGCAATTTATTTTTAGACAAAATGTTTAAGTTGCGCAGCGGCGAGTGCGCGCTCCGCCGAACTGTCAATCAGCTCACTCGCTGTCATTTCCCTCTCCCATCATCTCCCGTCTGTCCAAAAGAAAAATAAACACATGTTACGAGTATCCCATTTGCATTTACCTAAAAGTGATAATTAATTACATGTAATTACGAGACACAGTCTAAAGGTGGTCAAATGTGCGTAAACAAACATCGATATTTACAGAATCCAACACTGCTGCAGTCTGGGGATGTAAACATGTTACCATGGTAATTAATGTGTGTGCTGTTTTATGTGGTGATTTACATGGTAATTGTCTGTATGTGTGGCCGCCTGCCTGTCTCTCACTCTCTGTATATTATCATACAGGTGGTTTATTTTCCGATACCGTCATTGTCACGTTGATGTAGTATGAGTGTGTGTGTGTTTGCTTTATGTTCTAGAATCCAAAGTTTTCCACTACTAGTATTACGGGAGAGGAGAAGATAAGCTACTATTGCTACTGCTACTACTATTACTACCCGATACAGAAGGGCAGAGAGATAATGATGCTGGTGATGGCGGCGATGTTGAAGTGCGCCAAGACATACTCTGTGATAATGGGAACTGTAGTGATTAACACGTTAATCTAAGCACCTAGTAGAAGCAAGTAAATCATGTCATTCAAGAGACATCGTGTCTCGTCCGTGAGTTTCACCCGCTCCCATACATTGAGCGATGCGAACAACATGCCATCGGAAGACGATGATAACATACAGATAACGATGGCCCCGCAAATCCAAACACTGTTGGCGCGGGCGTCCCGGCGACGTGGCTGTATGGGCCGTTGTCTGCCGATAGCCTTTGAGCGGGCAGCTAATCGCAGTTGGTGTGATCCACAATTTGATTCGGAGATACTCGAAGGACAATACAAGACCAGTGCATTTCCCCAACTCCGTCTCAGGTTCAGGTTAGTTAAGATCGAGTGTTATATCATTATTGATGGTTATATTTCTTTATTATATGAAAGAATGTTTATCAATATATACACACATATGTATACATATATGTATTCTAATTGTTGATTATTGTACTGATTGATAATTTTACAGATATGCCTTGTTGTACGTGTTGTTGGTGTCTCTGTCATGGTTTGTGTACTTTCTCTCATCCGGACTGGGCGGCATGTCGACCAACTGGCCTGTTCTCTGTTCGGTTCTGGCAGCCCTCGTTATACTTGTGATTGGTCTACTCCTATTGACGCACACTGACTATTTCCGCGTGCACTTTCTGTCTGTCTCGTTGTGCGTTGCACTTTTACTCTACACACTGAGCCTGTGTTTCGTGCTGCTCGCGCCCTCACGGTTCAGTCCTTATCTTGAATTCTCCGCAGATATTAGCCCCGTAGGGCACTTCTCGTTGTGCGTGGAAGTACTACTGCTCGTCTACACTATGATCCCTCTACCTCTGTACGTGTGTGTGTTCACCGGTCTCCTCTACTCTATCACTTTCGAACTGTTAACGTTAATACTGCATGACTCTGTCAACTATCACATCATCGTACGATTCATCGCACAACTATGCATCCATCTGATCGGATTGCACATTCTCATTATGACCAATGTACGAATGCGGGGCACTTTTATGAAGGTCGGCCAAAGTTTGCTCGTACGGCGACAATTAGAAATGGAGAAACAGTTGAAAGAGAAGATGATCCATTCGGTCATGCCGCCGAAACTCGCCGACTGGCTCATGAACGACGATGCGAACTTTGCCAAGAACTCGGAGGCGAGAAGTTCGAATCCGGAGACGACAGATCTCAAGTATCTGTTCCGGCCGTTCAACATGCATCGGATGGAGAACGTAAGCATACTGTTTGCTGACATTGTCGGTTTTACGAAAATGTCCAGTAACAAGAGTGCTGAAGAATTAGTCGGGATATTGAACGATTTGTTCGAACGGTTCGATCATCTGTGTTCGTTGCATGAATGCGAGAAGATTTCCACGTTGGGCGACTGTTACTACTGTGTGTCAGGGTGTCCAGAGCCACGGGCTGATCACGCAAAGTGCTGTGTGGAAATGGGCCTTGGAATGATCCAGGCAATTAGGCAGTTTGATAACGAACGGAACGAAGGTGTAAATATGAGGGTCGGAGTACACACGGGCACAGTGTTGTGTGGCATTGTGGGGACACGTAGGTTTAAGTTTGACGTATGGAGCAATGATGTGACGTTAGCGAATAGAATGGAATCAACGGGCAAGCCAGGAATGGTGCACATATCCGAGAAAACATGTGATTTTTTACCTGATCAATATGTTTTAGACGAAGGAGATCCTGTGTTTGGTAAGCGTGTGTTTAGTAATGTCATTTTAAAATTCTAGTAGCTTTATATTTGCATTTCCTTATTTTAGGATACAAAACTTATTTCATAGTTGGACGGAAAACAGACAGACATTCATCGTTCAATGGAAGTATACATCCGACGACCTCATCTCAACAGAAATTCGATTCGTTGCAATTAATAATCTCACCTCCCACATCACCACCGCCAGTGTCACCGGCCGGGAGACCGAGAGTGCTTTCCTGTAACGATGGCAACCTGAAAACCCATTACAATCCTAACCAGCTGTCACCAAACATGTTCAAAGTCAAAGCTAACTCGCTGCCAAGTATTCTAGACTCTGATTGTGAAGACACGGAACAAGACGAACAGTCGAACGTTGAAAATGTATCAGTGAAGAGTCCTACATCGACGGCCAGTTGTGAGAAGAACTACATCAATCTCAAGAAGTGGAAGATTCCAAAGTTTCTTCGCAAACAGAGCATTAGTGAGAGTGAACAACCATGCGTTTTACAATCAGTTGCAAAAAGTGATATCAATGAGTTGCAATCGACTAACGGTTATCAACAAGTGCCTGCCATTGTGGAAACTAATTGTTGCAAGAACTTGTCAGCACTCGACAATGACACGACGATACGCAGCGACAGTTCCTGGAGCAGTATCACTAAGACAGAAGACAAACTGGACAAATCATCGTTCCTGGAGGAGAATAATAAGAACGATATAATCGATGTTAAATCGTACATTAGTCAATCGCGGAGTGATGTGGGCCAGTATGATTATTCGCCGAGTGAACTGTCGCATTTCATGCGGTCGGGCAGTTACAAATCGCAGTGTGCCAGGTCGCCCAATGATCTGTTACTGTTGGATCGAGTGGGCAGTAACAGATCGCACACGGGCCGGCCGGGGAACTATGAAGTTTCACCGGTGGCCAGGGCGCGTAGTGCCACTATGGCCACGGCCCGAGTGGACATGGATTGTCTGGAGATTCCCGGCTCAGGGTTGAGTAATTTCGAGAATCATCGGAGCGAGTGTCCGTCAGTGAATAGTCGGAAGGATTCTGGGATTCGCAGTAATAGTAGACGGAGTAGTATTCAACAGCAGGTAATGTACCTAATGATTCAATGTTAGTTCCGAGTCGTCTGATCGTTACGTTTACATTTAAGATGAATCTATAGTGCAGGTACTGTTGCAGATTTATGTAATGAACCAAAGTACTATACCACAAGAAGACTTGCTGCAAGCACGCGTGTCCGGCTATTACACGTCTAGTCAGTCAACAATCAACTCTTGTTCACCACAGTACGGTAGCCAATTACCCGGACCCTTCTACGACCAGTTTGGCCATCACTTCCAGAAGTTACGTAAACAGTCCGACCTGCAGCTGATCAGGTGCGTCCAGGACAATTTCAAATCTAAACATTCCTATTTCATGAAACCGCCACTGTCAAACATCACGCTGTTCTTCAAGAGCCGCGACATGGAGCGCGAGTACCGCGCGAACGTTCACACAATCAGCGATAGACCGGGCGAGATGATTGCAACATTAGCCACGTCACGGTACAACACATACTTCGATATCATAATCTCCGCCATCATCTTCACCACTGTCGTAGCTTCCATTTTTATACTCTACAAACCCACTGTGTATTCCTACGTTGTTCTAACAATATCCCTGTGCATTCAGCTGTTCGCAGTCGTGCTGTGCATTAGACAAATTATACATTTCACCAAGGATATATTTAGTTTTTTCTCCGAATGGTATCGTTGGCATACATTCGGCGCGTTTATAGTCAGCTTACCGATAGTAGCAGTGTTTAGTAATTTCTCGTGTATTAACGCAATGACCACGCCGGATGTAGCGGATAATTTTTACTGTTATTTATTTTTCGTCGGTATCATACACTTTTGTAACTTTACCCAATTCAACTGTTGGATGAAAAACGGTCTAGCAACGGTATTCGCCGTGGTATTTCTGTGTCTAGTGACATTTCTCGACAATGGTTGTATTAGTAAAGAATACATTTCACAACAGTTAGTAATCAATCAATCGGCATCATATCAGCCGGTAACGGACTATTCAAATCCACTAATCAACATTCATTTCAAAGTACCTATAGACGATGACGCGTCGTCTTTATTTTCAAATAAGACCACATCGTTTTTACATGAAAACCAAACGTACATTCTTAGCGACACTGTGCACAGTGTTCATTTGCATAACATCAGTTTACCGGTGAATTCAACGAATCCTTTCTTTCACATGAATACTACCTCAGACAGTACACAGTTCATGAACGATACAACCACACTACAAATTCATAATTTATATGAAACGGAAATATTTATTGACGTGTTCCTGTTGCTGGTTCTAGTTTGGTTTCTAAATCGAGAATTTGAGATCGGGTACAGGTTAAGTTTTCACGCGAATCTAGTAGCAAATCGAGATAAAGCGTACGTGCAGAGTATGAAGAACCAAGCTGATTGGTTATTGCATAACATCATACCTGAACATGTCGCAGATCAGTTGAAAAAGTCCGCGAAATATTCGGAGAATCATAAGAACGTTGGCATCATCTTTGCGAGTATAGTTAACTTTAACGAGATGTATGATGAAAGTTATTTGGGCGGTAAAGAGTATCTACGCGTTTTGAACGAACTCATTGCAGATTTTGATGAACTGCTAACGTATCCCGAGTTTAAGAATGTGGAGAAAATTAAAACTATTGGCAGCACGTTTATGGCAGCTAGTGGATTAAATCCGAATATACGTAGAGCCAGCGACAATCCATACGATCATTTGTACGCACTGATGGACTTCGCTATACGAATGCAGAAAGCCATCGATGATTTTAATGCAAATTTACTCGAGTTTAATCTGATTCTACGGGTCGGCTATAATTTCGGCGACGTTACAGCCGGCGTAATCGGTACGTCCAAGTTGTACTACGACATTTGGGGGGACGCGGTGAATATTGCCAGTAGAATGGACTCGACCGGAGTAAATGGCCGTATCCAGGTGGGCGGAGCTTGTTTGGAGGTACTAGAAAAGCGTTACGAGTTTGAACCACGTGGTTCCGTGTACGTTAAGGGGAAAGACAATATGAATGTGTATCTTTTACTCAGGAAAAAAGATGTTGTAGCTACGAACGGTATGGAATAATGATGATTTGAGTTGAGAGTACCTTTGGTTCCTAATATATAGATATGCTTTTATTAACAAACAAACACACACACATACATCCGCCCTGTGTAACAAGGGCGGATGATGATGTTCTAGCATTTATGCTGCATTTTATTATGGTTTTATTGACTAGCTAATGTGAAAGCGAGATGTTTTATAACTTTGACTGTGACATTAATAGGTTGTAAGCTATTGTTGTTGTTGTTGTATGTTTAACACAGGAACAAATTCACTTTATGTACACGTGGTTGCTTGTCTGTGTTGTAGAGAAAAGAGGTTCTACGGACCGTATGTTAATGTACGTACGTACGTGTTTATATGTTTTAATATTATTATTATTGACGAATAAGGGAAATATTTAACACAGGCTCAACGTTCCCTCGCCTTAAACAGAGTCATGGTACCGTGACCCTAAATAATCTTGCCTAAGAAAAAATAGAAAGAGTACAAAAAACCCATACATTTTACATAATGTATTTATTTCCTAACAATTTCTGTGTGACAGTTGTATTCTAGAAGTTAAGTGTTGATGATGGCATGGTTGTATATCGATGCATTTTAAGTAGGATTTAATTATTATTATATTCATTCATATAGCATATATTTGTGAACAGAAATATTTAAAAACACACGCATACCGCACAATGTTACAGACTGGATAATTTTGTAATCTGTATGTATATTGGATCTGTTTTCATTGTGAATAAATTATTAATTATTTATTACACACATATGTATTACGTAGCAATTATTGCTTTAATATTCAAATCAATAACAAGACAGATTTCAAATTAGATTATATTTGTTTCTTTACAAGCGAATACAAGAATGATATATTTAATTACTAGAAATAGATCCAGTATACATTACTGAAATGTAATCATTGCTTTTTTAGCCGAAGAATGTGGACCAGCATTTTCAAGAAACAATGAAATATTAGCTCAGTTTTGATAAGAGTTTATTCTAGAATTTGAAATGATAGATGGAAAGTAATGATTATGGTTCTACACTATACGAAACATTTACTGATATATATATAGATTAGAATGAATTATAAATGAATGAATTATTTAGAAGTATAATGAAGCTCAGACCAAACAACTTTTATAATAAGTATATAAGGCTATACATACATATATAATATATACTATATATATAAAATAGGAATTTAATATAACGACCATATATAATATCTGTACGTACTGTATCGGAATTGCGAATTGTGATTTGTTAAACTAGTTCTTTGCTATTTGTACATTGTAAATATTGATATTAACAATTTGTAGCTTTAATGTTCATACTGTGTGCTTCGTCATTATGGCAAGTTCCTAAACGAAAAACTCTAAATTATTTTAATTATTTCATTCAAACAAACACACATCTCATCAAACATACGTATATGTACATATATACAAAATAATCTTTGCCTGAACAGTTTTAGTCCTTAGCACGTAACATTTATAAACCGACTCTTTTCAACAACAACTAATACAGTCACTTGAATTTACTAACACACTTGTCAGGTCTCAGTGAGATGTTGGAGAATTCTCTGCTCATACATATGTCTGACCAATAATACATAATATTATCATTACATACAATGTATTTACTGTTTGAAATAACTTATTACACATTCTCATACACTACTCTATACTCTTTTTACCTATTCAAACTGACTTTTATATTTATATTATGTAATACATAGATGCACATGCAGTGTTATATATGTATTCGACTAGCTCTATTCTCTCAAGTGCCTTTATATTTTTTTAGATCTCCCCTGTTTAGCTCGAATATTTTGTTGATTTTTTTGTTAGATCTTTATTATTATTATTATTATTGATTATTAATATTATTATTATTATTGTCTGTGTCTATTGCCTTCCTTCATCAATGTTTTATAAACACCGTCCTTATCAAGTCATCGGATATTATTATAAAATGAAATACATGTAACAAATATGTAATAAATGCATATGTAACTAATTTATGTGTTATAATATTCCGTATTTCCTATCAATCAATAGAGTACAAGTTATTTTTAAAATCAATTTTAATCTTATCCTTGTGATATAAAATATATTTTACTATAAATATCTACAACTATCACAAATAAACATCTGTTATCAAATTAGATGCGTGTGCCGATGTTTATAGACTGAAAATATAAAATAATATTCCGATAACAAAATACACTTCATCATTTGCGTGAATGCCATGGAAATTGATGAATTTTCTTTTTCCTTCAAGTACCTTTCAATGCGTTGTCATAGAAACAATTGGTAAATAGCAACAAACAGATTCATAGAAAAACATTTGACTGTGACGCGTAATACGTCAACAGCGTTCAATAAAAATTCCATCGCCAAGTAGCGACACACATTATTTAGCATATAAAATTAGATCATTGTTCTAATTTATTCTCTAACGACGTGAATATTATTAAATGGTCCCCACTGGCCTTGAGTTAGAGTTTTTTTAGATGTGCTTCGCAAAATCCTGTATCACCCTGCCCCACCCTACCCTCAACCAAATGTGTGAATGTGAACGAAGATTGACATTTGCGAAATGCGCACGTGTAGAGGGCAGCACCGCAAAATGGCGTAATAGCTTGGCAGGTGAAAACAAAACAGACGGTGAAATTGTGTATTGACGTAGTTAATTGACAAACACTAGTTTTGTGTATGATTCTTTAACCGATAAATGCGATATATTATCTAACAACGGTGAGCTGATAACTTAAAGGTTAGTACTGACGAATACAGCTATCTGTGCATCATACATCTCTTTGTATGAAATCGTTTTTATTGTTGTTATCGTTGTCAGTTGTACCTGTATTTTCTGCTAAATAACAGAATGATGTTGCTTAATTTGCACATATAGATATGCTTATTCAAATATATGTATAAATAACAACGTTATTTATTAGAACAGAGATGTATTCAGATAAAAACTAATGGATATGTTTATTACAGGTGTAATAAATTAATTGCGTCTTATTCATTGTTTACAATTGTGTTGTTTATTTACGTGTGGTAATAAAATGTTTAATTACAGTTTAATGAACACTAAAATACCTTCTGAATTACATTTATTATATTAGTAACTTGATAAATTAAAATTCTGATAAAAATCAAAAGTGAAGGGGAAATAATAATAAGTATCCATTGTTAGAAGAATGAACAAAAAAAATTATCGATTATGTTACTCATTTAAATTGTAAAAATATATTAATATATGGATATTTCCAGTGATATTATAAAATAATTATTTCAATATTTGAATTTATTAATGAAAGGATTTTAAAATATTTGAATGTGAATTTTCAAAGTAGGTGAAACTGTGTCATATGCTATGGTATTTTGAAAGTAAAAATTACTATCGATATTTATATGCATAGTGCATGTTTTACAAATACATTATAAATTATTTCACGCTCCGTATATAATCAATGGAGTACGCGCGAACTTTGAATTTATAAAAACTGGCACACATACACACACACACCTATAAATGTTATCAGTGTAAATAAATACCGTGCTAAATATTAACACACAAAGCTAATTATACACCGATCGCATGATAAAATAATAGAGCAATTTGCCAAAATATGCGCTAAAAAAATTATAATCATACCCTAGTCAATCAAAATACAAGTTTTTATTATTTTGTTATGATAAATAACAGATTACCTTGATCTTTGCTTAAATTTTAGATATAAAAAAAAATGTTGTCAGGTTTTTTACTTTAGTTGTTATTGATTTTGGTATTAAAATATGCAAAATGTATATTATGTTCTAAAGCCAAAGTAAGAATTTAACAAGACACCGTGGACGAGTTGCTGTTCTTGAACATTTAATCAAAAACTTTTATGTATCATCCATTTAGAAGTTGTAAATTTTTTTCTAACTGATATTAAAGAGAGTAGAAACATGATCCTAGTACATTTGATCTGTTTATAAAATGATGGTTGTGACGTAGGTACACACACATACATATATATTGTCGTAAGTGTCCGTGAAAAAATATTGGTAACTAAGGTCATTTAACATCGCAACACATATACACAGCCAGTACATACCGTACACTTTTAAACATTAACGGATAAGCGCGACGAACGGTTCGCGATTTCCGTGTCGTTCCGTGTACATACAAACAGACACACTCATATATACGCCCGTTGCTGTTGTTATAATTCTTGTTTACAAATTAACGCATCCAGTACCGAGTGCGGACATCATAATCATTCATTGTGTTACAGAGCAGAGAGTACGAATTAACTCTGTTTGTGTATGCGTGTGTGTTGTTCGGTATTATTGCTGTTGTTTTATAAACAATTGTTGTCACCATGACAGCCAAAACAGCTACGAAGCGACAACAGCAAAACAAACAAAAAGGGAAAAAGAATTGTACGTATTGTTGTCAATTGTGATTATGAATATTGTTGATTTATTATTGATGTTCAAGTGTGTAGAATTTATACATAAAAATGAAGATGTTCTGTAACTAAGTTTGATATTATATTTTCGAAATTGTTTGTATGTACAATACTGAAACAAAGCCGGTAATGTCAAATGTAAACTTTGTATTATACGCGCAATATTGTAATGTTCTGTTAATGTTCTGCAGTCGCATAGTGTTGAAATGAATCAGATCTCGACATGAACTTGAAACGTAATTGTTTCATTTTATTCATTTCATCAACACAAATGTACACTGTAATAAGTAGTGTTCTATATTGATATTAGTATTTTGTTGGTTAATAATAAATGAAGTAAGCAATTCACCGTAATGCACTATTAATTTAATCAAACACTTTGTACGAATATTTTAATAATAAAATTACACGTTATGGATTCACTCGCGTACGAACATTAATAAATAACAGCGTAACATTATCTACAAAATGTAAAATTCCCCGTATGTGTAATTGCAATTAGTAATCATGATACTAATCTAAATTCAGAATACAAAGTAAAATGAATGACATATACCTAATTCGCCATTTAGGAATAAATATTTTAGTGTTTTCAAACACCTACAATACATTAGAGCAGGACACAATACAGACTTCAGACATTCAAGCCGAAAAAAAAACCGAGCATAGCATTTTATGGGTTATTTTTTAAATGTGTGAATATTTTTTTCCCAGTGCATTTTAGAGGGACAATATATTTGAAAAAGTTGTTTAGAATTAAAAAAAACATAATGTGACGTTAAAGTAATTTCCAAAATGCTTTTAGATATCGAGAAAATTAACTTTGAAATATCACATTTTTTAACATAATTTCATAGAAAATTGCCCGAGTAATTTTAGTAAAATATAATATATTTGTATTTGCGCTAACAATTATTTAAACACGGATAATTGTTGATTAAAATATTTTATGGATGTGACCAGATAATGTATAAATTCGAAAGTAGTCCGCATAATAAGTCAATGATCTTGAGTCAAAAAATACGCAATAATGAATACAAAAAAATGATAAAAAATTACGTGCGTCATTCATTGAAATTCGCATTTTGATCGTCATATGTTATGCGATATTTTCGTTTAAACTTAGAAACATCCTGTGCAATTAGCATGAAAATAATAAACACATATTAATTTCAACATACGCATATACGTAAATAATATAGAGTTTTTCAGTTTCTAAACAAAGTCCTTTGTCATAAAACTAATTTTTTTTGAGGAAACATAACTTATTTTATCATAGACAAGGATATCACCGGATATATGAATCATAAGTTCGCATGTTAAATATATTGTCGTTCCAAAACAATAACTATAATTCTAAATAAACTTCTGTAACATATTTACTACACTATACCACTTAGATTACAATTCCTGGATTTTTACTTCAAAAATCCCACAAAACCTAAACAAGTTTATTAACAGAATTATTTTTTGTTCCAGCCGAAAAAATGACGGTAAACGAAGACTCGTCATCTTCGGGTGAACAAACGAGTTATTCCGCCCCTGTGCTTACTTCAGGACAGGCTTCAGCTACAAACAACCCCACACTCTTATCTTCATTGCGCAGCGTTTTATTTGTTGTGAGCTCGGCTCTGATTGGTTTTGCAGCAGCGAGAAATTCTCTCACTTGGTAACTTGACCATATATATCCACTCTAATCAATTTGGCCAGAGTTCTAACAATTGTCTTACTCTAACAGGCATCTACAGAAATTCTGGGGTGCATCCGGTGACTTTTGGCAAGCTCAATGGGATAAAATCCTAGATACATTCGGCGAAGATCCATTCTATTTGTGGATATATGGATCCACATTCTTAACTATGCTTGTGTACTGGGTGTTTGGCGGGATTTATACCATAATGGATGTGACAAACAAACCGGCGATCTTACGTCGGTACAAGATTCAACCAGGCACTAACGAACCGGTAGACAATACTCGGTTACTAAAAGTACGTACTATCATCATCTGCTCATATTTCTCTAGAATAGTATTGTGTGCGCGACATTCACGCCTTCATGTATCCTGTAGGTAATTGGTTGGGTTCTCTTCAACCAATTGGCAGTTGGTTTACCAATGGCCTATCTCAGTTACCAGATAATTTCCTACAGAGGAATGCCCGATATCCGCGAATTACCAACATTCCACTGGGTACTCTTTGAAATGGCCGTTCATATACTGATGGAAGAAATCGGATTCTACTATTCCCATCGGTAAGATGAACTTGCAAGCAAGTTTCAGTGTATTTTATACTGCAGTATTTCAATGTTTTAGGTTGCTCCATAGTCGTTATCTGTACAAGCACATCCACAAAAAACACCACGAATGGACTGCACCCATTTCCGTTACGGCCATCTACTGTCATCCGATAGAACATATTTTCTCTAACTTGCTGCCACCGTTCTTCGGTGTGTTCATCATGGGCTCGCATGTGGCCACAGCATGGTTATGGTTCTCTTTGGCCATTCTGTCCACTCTGAACGCACATTCTGGATATCATCTACCATTCTTCCCGTCACCGGAAGCTCACGATTTCCATCACTTGAAGTAAGTGTATAATGTGTGTTTTCCATTTGAATTTCCCGTCTGTGAAATTCTTACAGAGAGTGTTCTAAAATATTCCTATGTCTAGATTCAACCAATGTTATGGAGTATTGGGTGTACTTGATCGTTTCCACGGGACAGACACCCTGTTCCGGTCTACTCGCGCTTATGCTCGTCACATAATGATGCTGAGCTTTATACCGCCACGGGAAGCTTTCCCTGAACCCAAGACTTACAAGGTCAAGGGCAAATAGAGCAGCACACGCAAAGTTCAAATGCGTTTTCGATTTTGAAAATCTGTGACTGAATTGATAAATACTACATTACTATATGGTTTAACATTACTAAATTGGGCTCCCGATAATGCGAGCACATTGAAAACAAATATTAATTATAAGTACATATACATCTAATATTGTTTTATATCATCTTCGTGTATAAAAAAATGGTAAGAACCCAGACATACACACGTACGTACTGATTATAATGCATGGTAATGATATCATATACATCTAATATTGTTTTATATCATCTTCGTGTATAAAAAAATGGTAAGAACCCACACATACACACGTACGTACTGATTATAATGCATGGTAATGATATCAACATTTTTGGTATTTTGTGGCACTAACTCTATTGGAAGTTAAAGTTTACTGTACTTTTAATGAAACATCGTGAAATAAATTTACGATCTAATATTATGTACCTATAAAATATACATATAATTTATCGAAATACACAGTTGTTTGTATAATAATAACATTTACGATGATTATATTGTAATATTTAATATATGTAGTGTGATATGCTGAGATTTATAAGTTCTGAAAATCTTCATAGAGATTGAAATGTATTATTTCCAGGTAGCTAAACAGACATACACTAATTCCGACACACACACACTTCCGCATTCAATCTTCCGAATTGAACTAAATACAAACGGTTTGCCGATACGATGGATCTCTGTGAAGTATTCAGGATTTAAGTAGTTGTGATTAACATGTGATTTTCAGTTACTGGATAACGGTTAAGGAAAGAGCGAACAAGATACAATGATCCTACGAACCCTTCCAAAAACAAAATACAACTGCATTAAATGGACCAATTAAAATCTATAAGAATTTCTATTTAAATATCTGAACTAAACATGATAAAACAAAGATTGGTTAAACACTATTTTAACGGACAGTGCGATATAGTGACAGGAGTACAATACTTTTACAGTATGGCAAAGTAATTAACACGGATATTTATAGATATAATTACAAGTAATATTTAAGATGAGCTTACGTTAAACTATACTCAGTACAAAACGAAAAGTATTAAGTACTGTATGTTATAATGGAGGGGGTTCGTAGTTCTGTTCATTGTATCCGGTGCGCAGTACCGACGACATGTGATTCTACATAACAGAGAGAGAGATTTTAATGGATAAACGTTTCGATATTTTTTTATTAAACTGTACATTAACTCTGTGTAGCAATAATAAATGTAACTGCGGAATCATCGATTAGTTTCATTTACAAACATTATTCAATCAGGAATAACGACATTTCGTTAGGATAGACTATGGCGAAATCAATGAATATATTCATTTTATTATTTTATTTTCTACATCACATAACTATTGCTTAATGTTTATAATAAGAAAAGCATCACAACAAAATGCACTGAAATGCAAGATTTCATTACCGACCACTTATAATCACGATTTTGTAATTATCCTTATCAATTAAAAAACAAAGATTTTCTTTAGAACTATGTACCAATCATTGATGAAATAAGAAACTTTGGCCTCAAAAAATGGAATATCGTAATATTTGAACAAAATTGCAAAAATAATTATCATTTGACCCTTGAGAGAAATATTGTGATGAATAACTTTTGATTATACAGATATATAATACTTAGTAACTGTTAGAGTATTATTTTGCACTAGACAAATACTAGCTACATGCTACTCGTGAAACATTTCATTCACTGTATAAAAATAAAGAGCAAAGTTAGTAAAATATTCAAAATTCTGTAAATGCATATTTGAAGTCTTAAGATTAAAGGCACTTTATTGTCGAACAACCGACAAGATACAATGATTGAATGAGAATATAAAGTAACAGTTACTTGATCATTATTTTAGTTAATATCAACAACATCTACACACGAGATATGATAGAAAAATTATTACCCAAAGAATGATTAGTTAAGAAAAAAAATCCATGTTTTCAGTTGCACCGTTTCGTAAATATTAGTGATGAAAATAAAGCTGATTATTTTTTGAATGGTTCAAATGAAAGCTGTATATGTTTTAGTTATTGTACATCCCGTCGATTAGGAAGTCCATACGTCTGTAATGTCTGTGTTGCCACCACTCGGCTCCTCTCTTGTAGACCACTGTCAGTATAATTGCTAGAAGAGGCACAGCCAGTATAGTCAGTACAATTGGAAGAACATAATCCGGTCCTTTCTTTAATTGCCTGTTGCTAATCACTTGTTCGCCGCCAGCAACTAGAATAGGCAATGGTACTGTCATGTTTTTCTGTTGCAGTACTTTGTTATCCATTATAACTTTAGATGGAGCTCGAACTAGTGGTGGTTCATCATCACTACTAAAGGTTACTGTAGGTTTTTTCGGTTTAGCAGTTGTAGTAGATGGAGTTGTAGAAGGCTTAGTGGTTGTGCGGTTTGTTGTAGCTGTGGTAGCTTGTACCGTCGTACTAGTAGTATTTGAGACTACAGTAGCGTTGGTTATAACTGGTGTAGTAGACTTTAGCACCGTACTATTTGAAACTGTACCATTACTCTCTGGCGGTGTCAGATTCATGTCTACACCTTTTCGCGGTTTAATCTTAGAGTCACCGTGCACTTCCAAGGGTAGCGAAGTTTCACTGAGCATTGTTGTTGACTTAGTAACAGATGACGTTGTCAATGGAGTAGGCGATACTGTGGTTGTACTAACTGATGCAGACACTGTAGTATTTGTCTTCGTACTATTAGTTGTTGCATTTGTACTCATTGTTACTTTAGAAATATCAGGTTTTTGAGTTGCAGTTGAGGATACAAATACCACATTCTCTCTGCCATGATGCACAACAACAGGTTCGGCATTCAATTTGATTTGTCCACCCTCAGCTATCATGCTACTAGTTGTGTTATGAGTGGAATTATTGCCAGCATCAGCTACGGCTGCTACCGTAGTGTTGTTTACAATCCCATTCTGAGCATATGTTTTAATATCCGTTGACAACACGGTATTCTTGTGCAAAACAGCACAGATGAAAATAACAACAAAGTATTGCTTACTCATTTTGTAGCGTTTGTTCACACAAGTAAAATAAACTAAAAATAAAACTGGAAAAACTGATTTACTGCTGGTTACACCATTTTGACAGGTGAAAATGGCAGCGAAAATAGATACAGTTCGATCAACGTCAACGGGAATTTAAACAGTACGGCTGAGCAATAAAGCGGAATGGAACTAGATTTAGTGAGAAAATAATAAAGATGTTTATTTAATAAATATAAACAATAGTTATATCAAGGTAATTTACTATATTTATATCAATAACTAATGTAAATATTTCTTATTGTTTTGGTTTATGTGGGTCTGTTTTAGTGTAAAATAACCTTATTCTAATGACAGCAAACGTCAAACAATAATATTTACTGGATATGGATTTAGATAAACTGTGTCGACTATGTGCAAACACTAGTAGTGTATTACATCCTATTTTCACCAATAATACAGCAACAGAAACAGTTGAAAAGATACAGATATGTTCATCTGTTCAGGTAACTTCTTTTTAACTCTGTAAGAATCAAAAGTACTCCCAACTAAACGCGTTGTGATAAATATATAAATCTACAGCATCATTCAGTTTTAAATGAACCAATATTGACTTGTCAACATGTATATAATTCTATATATGATAGCAATAATATGTTTCAGATATCGGTAGATGATGGCTTGCCAACCACAATATGCCTACCATGTTATGACAAATTGACGGCAGCGTATAGTTTTCGATTACAAATTTTATCTGCCCAAGTAAAACTACGGCATCTATGTACAAAAGCAGAATTGGCAGACTGGAAAATTCTAGAACCGCTGTGTGATATCAAAACGGAGAATACAAGTAACGAAAGTGGCAATTATGTGCAATACCCGAATTACACCGACACGAAAGTCGAAAAAACTAGTACAATATTAGAGCCACTGTGCGATATAAAAACAGATGATAACAGTGATAGTGAAAGTAAAAACTCATACGATGTATTCAACGCGGATAAATACTTGAACAGCGACGAAGAAATCAGTAGTGAAGAAGAAAAGAGGATGATGACACAAACAAAAAAGAAACGGCGAACAAGACGGACGGCGGTTGGTCGGAATGCGTCGACTGTTTGTCCGTTCTGCGGGATGATATTGAAACAGGGTTCTTTCTCGGATCATATATCGAATGTACATAAAGAGGAAGCCAGTGTAGAGTGTGAGGAATGCGGGAAAATGTTAAAGAATAAAAGACAACTGTGGCATCATAAACGGAAACATCAGGATAATAAAGTGAGCTGTGATAAGTGTGGCAAAACGTACAAAACAAAAGATGGATTCCGTGTTCATTACAGGGATGTACATTTAGGTTGGTATGATTATATTATACCAATATCTCTAAGATCTATATTTATATGTAATATTAACATATCTGTATGTTGTAGGTATCAGAAATCATAGTTGTTCAATTTGTAACAAGTCATTTCCGCGTACGATAGCTCTCAAGCGACATATGCGTTCACATACGGGTGAAAAGCCGTACGTATGTCCGTACTGTGGTCGCGGATTTTCCGGTAATTGGAATTTAAAGCAACACATACGATTACACACAAAGGAAAAACCATACAGGTGCCAAATATGTAACGAGGGATTCACACAGAATGTCATGTTGAAAGTACACATGCGAAATAAACACAAATAGTTTTATATATGCCACGGTTTTTGCAATATACTATATAATATATTTAGCAGTATTGATTTTTGTTTTCGTTTTAATTTTTTTGTGTAATTTTTATCAGTATTACATACCCTGTTGAAAGATTAACCTGTTGAATAAAAGAATTGGAAAGCAAATCTATTTTGGTACTAAATATTATTGTCTAATATAAATATTCACATTTATATCAAGAAATATTGTCAGTGAAATTCATATACACATAAACTAGAAATATTCTATAAATACATATGCCAAACCTATCTAAACTTATTTTTAAATTCTTACAAATATATCTGGTACCATTTTCAAGCTTATTCGTTGTACAAACTTATACTAATCCTAGAAGATTGACGGCAGCAAGATGTAACCAGTAATCCTTCGATGATATGACGCAGTGATGTAAGTGTAATTAGTAATTGTTTGAACATGTTAGTTGCCTGACGACCGCTGGTGAAATTGCATCACATTGTGTAGTGATATTTATGTACTTTTATAAATAATTAACCATAAACATGTATGTATAATAATATAACCATATGTGAGATGTTACAATGATCAGTGACCAGCAAAATGATTTTGAAATTTGAAATTAATTCACGTCAAGCATAAACAAGACATCACAAACAATATAACATCGAATAATTTATTACTTTATATCAATTCTCAATATTCGATGCGATATTATTAACAATGCCGTGTTAACACTCAAAATGGATGAAAAACAAATTTCAGAATCACATTGCAGAATATTGTGATTGTGAATTCGATGTAATACGATTATCGTATTGGACAGTGGACAATAAACAGTTCAAATTAGGAACATAATGGAATCAATGTAAGTATATAATGTATATTGCATGCAAGTATAGTGTACAAATTGTGCATACCGTCCTGGAAACTGTGGGAATCTTGTGTGCGTTGAATTAGTAAATTCAACATTGCTTCCTTCATGTATTGGGATTAAATTTGTAGGATTTGGGTTATACAGTGTGCTGAAAATAATGTTCAAATAATGTGTTAGATGTCTGATGTATGTGAGTGTGTGAGATGAATGAAACATGATGAAAATGAAATGACATATCTGTAAAATACAATTACATACATTTATGATAACAATAAACAGAAAATTTCATACAGTGAACAAATACGTTAAGCAATAACTGCGACATGACAATGATTTAATTAAATATTAGTAACTTACAACTAGAACCTGCTGACACACATACAAATTTTCACATGCCATAACCATCAAAAGCAGTACAACTTTTGCATACGAGATTTAAGCTTTGTAATAAAATGCACCTCTGAAATTTTACTACACACGGTTACCTAAAAGCATTAACTACACTATGCATATACTAATTTCGCTATAACTATTGAAAATGCAACGATTTTTCCACTTTTGTTTGCTACTCCATTATCACTGACAGCACAGGTAAACGACGGCCAACGGTGGCAAATGGCGAATACGCGGGAACTGTCGACCGCGAAGCGTTCAGGTGGCTTCGCAATGAAGATAGCTTGAGATTCGCGCGGCTAGTTTAAATTTGTAATTAATATATAATAAATAATTTTTTAATTAAACACGCAGTATAATTATAGACAGTTGTGCTCTGACTGAAAATGATTCTAAATATATTATTATTAATGTAATAGTTACTATTATTTCACAAAATGGTTAGTGAAATACATGAGAAATATTAATATTTGAAGCAATGTTGCAGATTTGCAAATGTATTTAAATTGTTCTGGAATTCAGCGGCATATTTATGAAGTCAACATTGTTGTGTAATTTACTTACATTAATTAAGTAAAATTAAATATATAGTTGTCCATCCACGACCGTGGACTTATTCGTAGCCGGAGGCTAGTTCCGATACAACTCATTCATTACATAGTTTTAAACCTGACAGTTTTATGCTAGTATCATATTAAGTACGGCTTGCTTTAACGACGGACAAATCTAAAATTATCAAGTTTGTATTTTATCATCGGTCTATAATAATGTTTATACGCGTTATTATTGGTCGGTGCGTAGCTAGCGATTTTCTCATGTTTTTACTAGTTTTGTTTGACTGGCGGAAAATAATATTTGATTATAAGTTATCATACATTGACAGCTTGGTATTTGCGAAACAAATGGGCTACTTATGGTTGCGGATGCATGAACGGAGATTATTATTAATCCAAGCACAACATCAAATCGAAATTACCTTGTTGTTTACCTGTAAATTATTATTAAATATTGTATATTTGATTCGGTATTACTATTCAACTCCCCTTGTAATTATGTATTGGTATTGAAAAACTAGAATGTTTAGAAATGTGTGGGCGTGATTACAATATAGGAGAATGCGTAAATCAAATGATCTGCTTTACAAGCACCGAATGAATGGCTGCAATGTTCTGAAATGACTTTTTTCATTCTAATATTCTAATTGCAACTAATTACCTAGACAGAATATAATGTGTGGTTGTTGCTGCATGAAGTATTAGTTCTATAATAAGTATGGTGCATGTTTTACATAAGTTCTTCTATGTATGTATGTGTGTTTGTGTGTGTCGGATGGTGACTATGTATGTACGTATGTGGATGTGGAAGAACAAATACAACGCAGAGAGATGTACAAGTGAGACACTGTGATAGAATACAGAGAGAGATGAATGTATGAGGAACGAAAGAGGAGAATGGTGAGAGGTGAGCGACGCAAGTCCACTAGTTGGTACATCCATTAAGCCGGGGCACGTTGTTTTAACAGCAGCTATACAAAATAAATCAACACATTTATAATGAGCAGTTGGACACTTCAGGTACGTATCGCTGTATTCTTTTTATTATTTATACTGTTGTTGCTTGCCCGTTCTCCTGGTGACCACTCATCCTTCGTCCTCCACTCCACTCCACTCTACTCCTCCCGGACAGTTTCTTCTTCTTTTCCCTCACTCACTCACTCTCTCTCTCTCTCTCTCTCTCTCTCTCTGCCTGTATGTATGTATGTGAGAGTGTGTGCAACTTTTAAATATATTTGCCGACCATTAAAATAAAGTAAGTGAAATAAATGCATAGTCCTCGTATCGTGGCATTTACTAATAAGCACAAAATGCGATATCAAAATTGATACTCGCCTCTCTCTTTCTCTCTCGTTCGCTCGCTTACTCATACTCTTATGCCGGTTCTCACTCTTTCTATATGTATATATGCATATGTCTGTTTGTCGCTCTTTATCGGCATTCTTTCAAAATGGTTTTTGATGCTTTGCATGGGCGGCTGCAGAAGGTAAATTTCAGGAGGGACATTCTGAAATTCAGAAAACATTTTGTAGCATCCATGCTTCAGTATCTGTATTTCTTATATCACAATATAAAAATAGTTTTTTCATTTATCTTATTATAACAAAAAACAACATAAAAATATAAACAATATGTAATCATGTTCCATTAGTTTAAGAACATGTTACATTTCAACAGAAGAAGAACATGACGAAAAAGTATTTTATGTATTTCATCTCTCATTCATGTCAAATATAGACGATACTTTTAAGGCCCCCTGTTACTGTACGTCTATGTGTTTTACCGACCCCTTAATCCCGTCACTGGTGAAGAAACAAACAAAATACACACACACAGTCAGAGAGTCAACTGTAGTATTTTTATGAGTACCGAAATGTCGTTATTGTAACTCGCCCTTTTTCTGAATTTGTTACCTACAAAGTACTTGAGTATTCATAATTGCGCATGCGTTAATAAATAACAGCGCGCGCGCTCGCACAACTGTTTGAAAACAAAAAACAAACATATCGATATAATGATTTTATATTTCACGGGAAATGATTATTGCGAGTGTAAATATTTGCTGAAAATAATGTTTGCGCTCATCCGCGGGGGGAATTATCTTATTTTGCCGACCGCGTGACTTGAACCGTTGTTATTGAAAATTATGGACGGGGTGTTCGCGTATATCTTTAAACATTATTTTAAATAGGGACATTATTTGTTGAAATATTCTGCGTGGTATGCGCCGCATTGCACGCGAAAGAATGAATTAATACGCTGCAGCGAATCCGCGCGAATAAGCGACTGAACCAGCGGCATTACCAGTCTAAAAGAAAAACGTCAATACATTATACATGTTTGTTTTAAAAAGAATTTATATATATACTGAAAAAAACATGCAATTTTAACTTATGCTTTTCGTTCTTTGCAGGTGTTTTTCATCAGGAATCAGGGGACAAAGCATGAAAATATCAACTCTTATTTCTATGAAAGGTAAGGATTACCTAAGTTTCCATTCAGAGTTTATGTTTTTATTACATAAAAAACTACTTTACTTGTGCAGATATTACACATATATATGCAACCTCATCTCAATAATTCGTAAAACATTTCAAGCCTGTAATCATTTCATAGAAACTTACACAAGTAGGTGCTCGAGAACTTTGGAGTTTCTTCTATTTTTTTATCGCGTCTCGATGAGAATTCAAGTGGCTGCTGGCATCTTGTAAGACGCTCGTAGTTGGCAATGATTAGATTTAAAGATATGCAGATGTTCTCTCAAGTGTCCTTTTGTCTTGGATGGGTTTTTATATTGAATAAACTTTTGGATAGGACTTGGTATTTTATTTATCCAAAGTGATTTGAAGTACATTCTGTAAAATGTTGCTACGCAATCAAGCATATCGTACTCATTGGAGATGTAACAATAATAAATGTTTTATATCACTATGCATATTGGAAATGGTAATAAATATTTATCTCTCTCCTATAATACAAGGTTTAATGAGACTGTTGATCTTAAAAGCACATGCATTGTTAAAGTTGCAAGTTTACAAGAATGTATTTTATTTCATTCGCCAATTTAGCTTTATGAGCAGAAAAAGGAAATTTTATCTATGACAACGTGAACATATTACTGAAGCTCTTTGCGCTCGATTTGAAGCGTGTTGCAATTGCAAATGTATATGTTTAGTAATTTATTAGTAATTTATGCTAAAATTTTCGCTTGAAGAATTGTGATTATCTGCGTGTCCGTCGGAACAAGAAAATTAGTTATGCTTAATACACAGATTAAAACTAATGGAGTAATTTTAGTTATTAAAAGTATATCAGAATAATGTTGCGTGTGTGTGAGCAATTTGTCGAAAATTGCATGTGTGAAATTTTGACGGGGTTCTAATGCATGCAGGTGTGTAATTCGCACGAATATCTTCTGCAATAGCAAGCAAATTAGCTTGTCAAATATTTCAGTGCTCCCAAAGTCATGTTGATCATAGGTTAATCTAAATATGAATCTCACAAAACACGGTTACATCTACATTGGTAAAGTAACTACAAACCACCTATCATAATATTGATTTATTCTTATTGACAAATGAAAATTTTCATAGAATATTAATGTGTAGTTTATTTATTTTAACGTTTATCCACGGATGTAAAGAATGCTTGTATTTATATTTCTGAATTATGTTATTTATTCAATAATAATTAATATGCAAAGCAAGTTCATAAATATGAACAATTTTGGAACCACATTCCTAGATATAAAATATAATTGTTTCCATCATTCTATCGTATTCAAATCTGGTACAGCCGTACCTCGAAACACAACAGTTATTTTGATGGTAGGTGTATGATAGTTTTCCTCCATTATGCATCCAAGTGTGTTTCATAATGGCGTCTTCAAATATTATCATAAATAATTGACACGGTGCCATATGCCTGGGTATCATGTATGTCCCTTGATTATAATAACCGTTTTAATGATTTTTCTTCATTTTTAATGCATCCGTAATATGTTAATTTTTTTCGGAAATTATCCACCGAGATATTTGTTTAAATTTTAAATATCTGGATTCTTCAAGTACGACGTATTTATATTTGTTTACATGGATGTAACGTTGGTGTTTAGTTACATATTAAAATTAATTCATTTTATCGACGTGGTATAGAATATTTAATGATGAAATTACTTCTTCTCTATGATTTGTAGAATCGTGTCTTAGATGTGAAATAACTAGAACAACTTCTATTTTTGTATTTGCTGTATTTTATACAAGATATTCTCCGTTGAATGTCGAGTATGTGTTCCTGATAGAACACACAGTAACTGACATTTCCATAATAATTCATTACAGGTATTATTTGATTTGAGTAATCGTTGTTTTCTTACCTACTATACGATGTCTATATTGTAATAAATTAACTGATTTCTATCGGGCTGTGTTTACTTTCTAATATTCCGGATTCTACATTTACTCACCACGTGTGTGTGTGTGTTCATGTGGAGAGTCCCTCAGAAAGGAAGAATTAATAATACGTATGAAAACGAACATTTCGGGTGCCGCGTCAGGCGTCTTGATTCTGAAGGAAAAAAGAAAATCTATAACATAAATAGTAAGTAATTAAAAGTGACAGTTCCAACTTAAATTGTCATTAATTTATTCAAATGGATTCAGGATTCTTAGACGTTCGACTCTAGTCGACGAAGAAAGACACAGTAAGAGAAAGTGAGAGAGAGAGACGGACGAATGAAGTGTAGTGAAGAAGAAATAAAGAAAGAGGCGACGGTAAAATGTCTGTTCATTATTTTCATAAGTCACTCCGCCGCCCCCTTCCCCTGCCACTACCCGTATATTATATACATATATACAAGGCGACTTGAAAACCGTCCGTTCACTCATAACAATGCTTTCGAGTGCCAACGCACGAGAAAAAAAATCCCCAGATCTTTTCTTGCTTCAATCACATTCAGAGACAGCCCGAGTGGACGTGAATAGGGAGTTCTGTCTCGGGGTCTCACCATCACAGCTTCATACCACCAGCGTCCACTTGAGACGAGCAGCTTTTCTTCCATCCGACGACGAGTGTCGAACGTAGACCACTGTACGCCGGAGCCACGCCAACGTAATTGGCCGCAGTACAGATGCCGAGTGTATTGTATTCAATCGTTCTCTAACATCGTTGCCACATTTGAAAATCTTACACTGTCATACACGCAAACGTCTGGAGTTTCTGCCTTTGTAGATCCTTGTTGTACTGCAAGAAATGTATAATCAGTTTATTCGAAAAAATATTTTGTATTAGCTAAAGTCTTGAATTCTCAACAATGCATGTCATCCGTATATTAGTAATGAAACTAACACATAATTTCATTTGTTAAAACAAATAGTACAAATTATCTTTCTGCGGTCGAACAATGCAACATTAAACAACACACGTTGCTTAACATCTTATTAAATACAAAATAAATGTTCTCATTAACATTTTGATATGTACACGCATGTACGACGGTCCTCATCGTGGTATACACCGAAAATATCAATTAGTATTCCATGCAGGCACGGTAATTGTCACTATAACAATAACTATATAAATATGCCTATAGCTTGTATATATACATACGTATATATGAGTATATGTCATTACAATTCTCACGCATTCACTGTCAGTTGTGTATGTGCGTCTGTATGTCTGTCTGGATATACATGTACATATATATTCAGAAGAGCTTCAGTTGGTTGTAGTACATCGTACTGTTTGACATTCAGCCAGTTTGTTGAGATATGATCACGTGTTGGCGACAATCGTGACCAATGAAGAATTAGTAGGAATATTCTCATTGTTTCACTAGATGTTAGTCGCCTGTTCGGGAGAGCAACATTAAGAATCTGTTGAATGGATCTTATAGCGTTCATATTATTACAAGCAAGTAAGTGGTTCTAGATCAAGTTTTATCCCAGATTCAAATTGAAATATTCAATACTTTTATCCTGTTATAAATGTCTTCTTATCCTTTCACATACGAGTCCTCAGCATTATCATTTAAACATCTGTCTTCTTCCGTTAAACACATAAATGTACGATAGCGTCTGTTGATTACAAGTCAGATTATAATATATAATAACTTTTAACAAAGGTGTTATAATTTTCGTGACTAAGAGCAAAAAGCTTGCGCTTGATTTCTGTAGATAACTCTACTCTCTCTCTCGCTCTCTCTCTCTCTCTCATTGACTCTGGACTCTAGCGCCGGTACATCTTATGTAAATAACAAAAAACATGGAAAGAAATTTAATTACATTTTAATTGTACGCCGCTATCCGCCGGTTAGTTCCGGTGCGAGTTGATAGATGGCGGCACTCGTGCACATTCGTACCTGTCAGATGCACGGACGGACGGACTCGCTAACTCGCTCCTCTCTCTCTCTCTCTCTTGCATGTAACTAAGAGAGCTGTTGTGTTGTTCGTTTTGGGCACTGAGAAATGCCGAGTCAAATGGATATTTCTTCTCCACTGTGTAACTGCTGACTGTGCGCCTATGAGATGTTATATTATCATCATCTCTCCACATCCACTCGTGCTCTAACACGTTTGATGGGGTGATAAAGTACTTTCCACCATTTAACTAGAGACAATGTTTTATTTTTACATGTCCGCTGCAATGGTAGCTATGAAACTTGTGTCTATCTCTTCTAGATAAATGCCAATGTTTTTATTTGATCACACACACGCGCTATAATTATATGAAGAATATATTATTTGATGTAAAAATCATAATGCAACATTAGTTTACTATCCTAATATTAAATTTTATTCGATAGAATTAAATTATCACACGAATAATGAAGACAGTGCTTGGAGATTTCAACGCTAGATGAAGAGAGAAGCGTTATACATATTGATAATGTTTAGATTATATACTTATAGTAATACAATAAGAAAAACTCTGTGTTTTTATTTACTAAACAGATTTCTTCAATATATAAAAACCATTTAAGTTGTAGAGATTTCAATGCCAAGTGAGAAGAGTAACTTTTGCATTCATAAAAGTGAACAATTTCAGTCGGTTAAACAGAATAAGAATGTAATACAGTTACCGTTGTACAGGTGTCTATGTAGGTAGTATACCTGCCGGTTTCATTTATAGATTCCGTATTCCCTAGTATTTCCAGTATCTGAAGCCGCTGTCAATGTATACAAAATGACCTCTACAACGTAGTGTTATATTTTGTTACACTCTTCGTGCACCACCCTGGGATAAACTATACACGTTTCCTAGTACCACGTAACAATGGCATAAATAAACAAAGGGTGTACGTTTCACTGTCCATCAATCACGATATGTGACATCATAGACGTACGGAAGGCACGGCCGGGGAGGGGCCTTTCTTCAGTTGGAATTTTAGGCAATTTATTATGGTTTTTTTCGGTCAAAATTTACCTGAATTGTTCGAGCAAAACGAAGCGAATCCCCGAAAAGGTACGGACGAGTAGATTATCAGTCGCAGCGGGACACCGAACCTAATTCCCGGCCAACAAGACACCCTGGCACACGAGATACAGGGCCGGACTCTTGTGAAACATTTTGTTCAACATTAGCCCTTAATATACTTTCTTATCTTTAGATCTTTTCCTAATAGAAACATGATACAATAAAGTATTATAGAATATTTAGATAGTGGTTAGCATTCCAAATGAAAAACTGTTTAGAAAGTTCTTTCTAAGATCCTGGAGTCAGGCACTGGACTACTACGAAATTTTTTGGTTTACCTTGATGCGGCCATTTCCGATTTTGTTTGTGTATTATGTGACTACCATCTTTAAACTATAAAACCTATTTTAGGACCTATACAACCGGGGCTAGGGAGTATTTAGGGAATAAAATTAAAATTTTTCAGAAACTTGAACGCTATTTGAGAAGGTGTCTGAATTTTGTCTTCATTTTTGAAAATAGCATGTTCTAAATAGTCTTTATATGAAATTTCAACGATCTGTGTCAAGTGTGCTCAAAATACTTTACAAATTACATTTATGTTACTGCCTGTATAGTTAATAGTTGATATGATGTGATTCATCTATCTTCTGCAGAGATTCTAGGATTTTGCAGCAGGTGTAACTGAATTATTGGTTGGTCTTTCAAGAAATGTGGGTGACAAATGTACTGCCACTTGTTCCATGTGTTCAGTAGCATAAAGCTACCACTAGGCATGTTTGTACTAGTATAGTAAAGAACTTATGTGTGTGCGTATGTATATACATATACATAAACAGAGAGAGAGAGAGAGAGTAACATATGTAACATCCAACGAGAGATTGTGTCCACAATTAATCAAGCATACTACAATTACATGCACGTGTTACTGCACGAAGAAGACCATTCCGTTTAATTGATACGTAGTTTCCCAAACGTAAACCGAGAGATATCAATTCGTGATAAAGACACGAACACACAAATCCACCGTTTTTATATACATTGATCGATGCGGGATATTCGACAAATATTATCACTGACGTTAATTAGTGTATACAGCTCGTATGTATATGTGTGTGTGCAGGCGCGCGCACGTTCTCTCATGTTAAATATGGAAATAATTTAGTTAATTAGGAATTATTTGTTAGTGCAACGGTGTTCGATTAATTACTTGTCTGTTAATGTATAGTAATGAGTCATATATACCTGTGTATGTATATATGGGAAGTGTTATAGGAGTTTATGTCTACTATATTTTCTTCATAATTAATTAATTAAAATTACAATATTTTCGCTCCGAAAAACTAATGCGAACTATGATAATGTACAGGCTCGAACCTGAAATGTTTTCAAATTTTTCAATTACGACGGCAAGTTGTCGTGAAACGGGTCAGAATCCGTCCAGGGCGAACAATGTAAGTTAATTTAGAATCGCATATGTATCTACTATACTGGAGCTTGTAGCTGTGTGTGCGTGCAGACGAAGGAAGGGAGGGATAAATGAACAGGTAATCGGGCCACACAGCTAACTATACTTGATTAATTGTAGCTACAATCTCAGCTCGTTGCTTCTCTACGCACACAAACATACGCACATATACGCAGTTGCACGTAGATACTTATATAGACCCATATAACACGCATATCTCCATCGCTCGTTAATATTACTAATCTCTCCTAGTGATAATAGAGTTTTGATATTGTGCAGCATTGCAAATAATACCATGGAAACATCGGCCCTTTTTTCTCATTATGAACGAAAGGCTTTATTGATTCATTGCATAAGATGATGTGGATGAATTGTGCAAGATCATCAGAGTTAGTTGAGGAAACTACTTCCGTGTGTTGACAAGTTCACGCTAGTATTTCTCAAAATGGAATTTACGCAAATTGTAGAAACATCCAACTTTTATAATGGAATATAATAGTTTCTAATGAGGCGGAGGTAAAGAGAAGTATTGTATAAGATTGTCATAGATGTTATCAAGGATCTGCTAGAAGGACAGTTATGCGAGTTGATAATGAATGTTGGCAGTTTGAAGGAAGTGCACAGAACATATGGGATATGTCTTTAGCAATAGTGACATTTGCAAATTGCGAAAAAAAATGTCGATGTGTTCAGTTATATTGCTTTGTACAATGGATCTTAGCGGGTTGAAGATTCGTGAACTCGATGTGAGTGAGATGTACATTCGTACATACGTACTGGTGTTGGTGTTGGTGTTTTGTTCCATGTGATCCACAGTGAAGAGAAGAGATTTAGTGCATACGAGTTGATCTCGCGAAGGGTACCTGTGTCCAAGTGGACAGTCCACTGCCCGCGCCCCCGTATACGTGTCTGTGTGTGTGTGTCGCTGCCTCTTCTCTTCTTCGGCGATTGTTGTTGCTGTTGCTGCTGCTGTTGCTGCTATAGTCAGTGCCGCCGCCGCCACGACCGCCATCCGCCGTCGTGGTCCCCGTATAGATTTACGACACGAACCCCACATGGGTGACGGTTCCATAAATATTGTTTATGTTTAGGTGCGATTGTATATCTCAACTTGTCCGAAGAAGACAGGTAAACGTGGCAACGCGGCTCACTCCTGCCATTGGTCGTGCGCAACCAACTCCTCCCAAAGATCTTGCAGTGCGACCGACACTGAGCTCAGTCTTAAGTCGAGTGTCGCGCGGTCAACTACATTCACACACACACACACATAGAGAGCGCGCGTGTGAGATCCAACTTTGGACTTTATAACACTTACACATGTATGTACTGTGTATGTGATTGGACTAACCGTGGTGGATCCGAGTGTGGTGGATGTTCTGTGATTGTTAACCAAACGCTGAAGGAATATTACGCGAGTGTGTTGATGTACGTGCGGTTGTATACATCTTCGGGGACTGATACTGTTGCTTAGTCTCTGCAAGTTGTAGTGGTAGTGGTGTGACTTGTGCCAGGTGAGTGACTCCTCTTTGGTGAAGATGCTCTGATGTTGCTGTTGTTGTTGTTGCTACTGCTGTTGTTGTTACTCTTGCTGTTGATGTTATAGAGTGAAGTGAAACACATAGTTACTCTGCTTCCAGCTTGCTTGTGTGGATACAGAGCAACGTGCTGAGCTGTGTTCTGATCGTTGTTGTTTACGTTAGTACGTGCGCGCACGAGTATATGTGCGTGTGTGTGTGTGTGGTTGCACGGACCCGCTGACCGGTTGTGCTCCGGGTCGTCCGTGTGTCACACACACACATACACTTACACTGACTTGTACATACGAGCAAGTGAAGTTTTACTCTCGCTTATAACACGGTACATCCGAATAACTATCTATATGTGTGATTGTCTGCCTATATCTAACTATCGCTTCGTGTTTGTTGTATTCCACTACTACCAATGTGTAAGTGTGTGTATGTATGAATGTATAGTGTGCGTGTTTATATATAACTACACAATTTTGTATATATGTGTGTATGTGTGCGTATGATTTCAGTGGCCGGACATAAAGGCCGAGGAGAGCGGTTCCCTGTAGATCTCGTCTGCGGCAGCCGGCCATATTGCATACCAGTCCGAGAGAGATCGCACTACACACGGCGACAGTGGTACGAGCGAGACAGAACGTACTTCTCCAGAGGCTGGACGGGTTTGTGGACGGGGTGAGGGACGTGCATGGAATGCCAGCGTTGTTACCTGAGCTCTGCGGGCACCTAAGTCAGACACGGCACACGTGTAGCGCCCGTTCGGACGTGTAAACTGTAAGCGTGAGCGCGCGCGTCGCGATACCTACCCGACTGCTTCGTACCAGTGAACGAGCGACGGCTAAGTGCACGTGGACAACAACTACTACTCCTACTATTAGCGATAACACAATGATGTGGATGATGATGATGATGACCGTCGACGTTGTTCCTAACGCAAGGTGCATTGCCGCACAGCAGCCGGTGGCGCGGTCAATGTTGGCACAGTGGTGATGTTGTTCGTGTTGCTGTTCCTGTGGATGTTTTTGTTGTTGGAGTGCAGTGCGGTGTGCTAGTGACGGGTACAGGGTAGTACAGGAGTGCATCATCTGACGGACGGTGGTGAGTGGAGTGCCGGTGCGGGCCATGACAACGGCAGCCGATAGATAGTGTGTGGTGCGCGGTGGACAGCGGACGGACGGACGGACGGACGGGACGGGAGTGGACATGCGGAGCGCAGAGTGCGTGCGGCGGCTGCTGGTGGTCGCGGGTCTGTGGCTGCTGGCCGGCGCGCAAGGCTCGGGCCCCGGCCACGGACGTCCAACGACGTCGATCACCAGGAAACGCTCCCCCATGACGGAGCCGACGTATACAACGCAAATGCAAAGTCGGGCGGTTGATACACGCGCTCAACTCGAGATCGCGGAAGGACAACCGCGTGGAACCGTCGTCGGACGGATACCGACGAAGGAGGGTTTCACATATAGATTCAATGAACCGCCACGTGAGTTTACTCTGGATGCGGTGACGGGTGAGATAAAAACCAGTGCAGTACTGGACAGAGAATCTCTGCACAACGACCGCTACGACCTGGTGGTGCTGTCTAGTCAACCGACGTACCCCATAGAAGTGCGTATCGTCGTCGTCGATATCAACGACAATCCGCCAGAGTTCCCCGAGCCGAGTATCGCGGTGTCGTTCTCAGAGAGTGCGGCAGCTGGCACCAGGTTACTGCTCGATGCAGCGACCGACAAGGACATTGGTGTGAACGGTGTATCGGACGATTATAGGATAGTTGCGGGTAACAAGGATGACAAGTTCAGACTTGTTGTCACGGCTAATCCTACGGGAGAAACATCATACTTACACCTGGAGACAACAGGCAAACTAGACAGAGAATCTCTGGGTTTCTACGTATTGAATATATCGGCACGAGACGGTGGTAATCCACCGAAACACGGCTACCTCCAAGTGAACGTGACAATCCTAGATGTGAATGACAATCCACCCATCTTTGACCATAGTGACTACATCGTGTCGCTGAATGAGAGTGTTCCTCCAGGTACACCAGTGCTACAAGTGATGGCCACGGACAGTGACTTGGGTGACAATGCTAAGATAACGTACTACCTCTCCGACACGGAACGACAGTTTACAGTGGACCCAGAAACAGGAGTTATTTCTACAACGGAACCGTTGGAGTGCCCTCAGCAGAATTGCCCGCAAACTCCACGACCGTGTCCAAAGAGTTGTGTATTCACAGTGTTTGCTCGCGATCACGGTTCGCCACGGCAAGATGGTCGAACTTATGTAACCGTTAACCTGGTTGACGCGAACGATCACGACCCGGTAATACGGTTCCGGTATTTTCCATCGACCGCTGGTTTCGCTACAGTGGATGAGAACGCCCTGAATGGCAGCGTTGTTGCTGCAGTATCGGTCGTGGACCTGGATGAAGGCTTGAACGGGGAAACTGAAGTACGTCTTGTAGCCGGTAATGAGCTGAATCATTTCCGACTGGATTACACGCCGAGTTTCGATATTGTGCGTGTACATGGAGTGCTGGATCGAGAGGAGATCAGCAAGTACAATT
Organism: Calosoma granatense; assembly: GCA_022063505.1. Classification (NCBI taxonomy): domain Eukaryota; kingdom Metazoa; phylum Arthropoda; class Insecta; order Coleoptera; family Carabidae; genus Calosoma; species Calosoma granatense. The sequence goes on along the minus strand of JAGJTL010000096.1, from coordinate 917,533 downwards.
TGACGGTTGTTGCAACGGACAAGGGCACGCCTCCTCGCACGGCTACCGCATTTCTCATCATACATGTGAACGATGTCAACGACCACGAGCCCGTGTTTGAGAAGAGCGAATACTCGGCCATTCTCAGTGAACTGGCGCCAGCAGGAACATACGTTGCTGGCATTACAGCCACGGACGAAGATACAGGTGTCAATGCACAGATATTCTACGCGTTCATGAGTGGCAACGAACAGCAGTGGTTCCATATGAACCCTGATTCAGGTCTGATAACTACACAAGCCGCCTTGGATCGCGAAGTGCAAGGTACGGTAGAGTTGAAAATATCGGCGAGGGACGGCGGACCGAATCCCAAGTGGGCATACACACAGCTGAAAGTTACAATATTGGATGAGAATGATGAAGCACCGCAGTTCAGTCAACAGCATATTAATGTTAGTTTATCGGAGAGTACACCGCCACAGACATTGGTGGCAATGTTAACTGCTGCAGATTATGATCAAGGTACGAATGGCAGTGTCACATACTCGTTACAACTTGGAGTACGACAACGATACCCTGGAACATTTGCACTGGATCCTCTCACTGGTGGACTTACTACAAAAACACAACTAGACAGAGAAACTATCTCCGAGTATGAAATACGCGTAGTGGCGCGTGATCAGGGTGTTCCACCACAGTCATCCACTGCTACAGTGTTCTTGACTGTACTGGACGTGAACGATAATAATCCAGAGTTTTATCCACAGAAATATTTCGTACCGGTATCAGAGGATACTGCACCAGGCACATCTGTACTGAAAGTGACAGCCACTGACTTGGATGAAGGTGAGAATGCAATCATTACGTACAAATTGGAGAGTGGCGGCGATGGATTATTCACGATTGATGAATGGTCCGGCGTAGTGACACTACGTGGAAATTTACGCAGCACTCAGAAACCAATTCACAAAATCAGAATATCCGCCAGAGATCTCGGAGACAAGCGAGCGGTGGAAGATGCCGTTGTGGAAATCATCAAAGAATCCTACATGGAAGAGTTAGAGTTTGACAGCTATGGTGGATATGAGTTTCAGATCACAGAGGATGATGATCGTCGACCGGCAAACATTGGTCGCGATGTTGGTCGGGTCAGAGTTCGTGGAACCAGTGAATCTTCAATCAGCTACTCAATAGTTTATGGCGACCCGAGACACAGTTTCCACATCGATGAGCATTCCGGCAAAATAACAACGGCGAGTAAAATAGATCGTGAGCAAGTGTTGACTTATAGCTTGACAGTGGTGGCGCGGTCGGGGCTGGCGTATGGGAAGACGGTAGTCAATATATCAGTGCTGGATTTGAACGATAATGTGCCGGTGTTTCTGCGCGATCGGGACGATATACGACTCGCAGAAAACGCGGCTGTCGGACAGGAAGTGTACTTGGCGCGTGCGCGAGACAGAGACGCCGGAGTGAACAGTCGAGTGAGTTACAGCCTCAGCTACAACCCAGAGGAACAATTCCGCATATCCGAGGCGACTGGCGTGATTTACTTGAATAGACCGATCAGAGCCGAGCCCGGCACGGTGTTGCACTTGGATGTGACAGCTACGGACGGTGGTGAACCTCATCTCTCATCGCGTAACTCCATCAAGGTGACTGTTGAAGATGTAAACGATCACACTCCAGTGTTCGACCATACGTCATACGAAACATCACTGCTGGAATCCACACCAGTGAACGATAGGTTCTTTGCACTGGCTGCTTCTGATGCGGATCTAGGAATGAACGGACGTGTATCGTATTCGATCAGTGAAGGAAATGCTGAAGGAAAGTTCGGCGTATTCCCCGATGGATTCTTGTATGTGAAGAGCCCGCTGGACCGAGAAGATCGAGACTACTATTCGTTGACTGTCACCGTCAGTGATCTAGGAAGTCCACCTAGATCATCTCAGGTGCCAGTTGTGATCCATGTAATCGATGAGAACGATAACGCTCCCGAATTCACCAACTCTACGTTCACATTCAATATCCGCGAGAATGAACCGCCAGATACGTTCGTTGGTAAGTTGACGGCCACTGATCGGGACATTGGCCGTAATGCCGAGTTGATCTTCTCTCTGTCCAACTCGCAGAACGACTTTGCCATCGACCCGAAAAACGGTTTCATAAAAACGCTGCATGTTTTTGACAGAGAAGAATTAGTACAGACCACCGGGCAGAGTTTTATTACACTGGAAGCTGCCGTGACGGACAACGGTAGTCCACGGCTCAGAGATAAAGTCAAAGTGAACGTGTACATCACCGACGTTAATGACAATCCACCAAAGTTCTTGCGCGCTCCGTACAAGGTGCAAATCTCTGAAGGCAGTTCAGCCGGAGCACAGGTCGTTCGCATGTACACATCAGACGCGGACGAAGGATTGAATGGTGACGTGTATTATTCCATACTAGCTGGCAACGAAGAGGGAAGATTCACTATCGATGAAGCCACTGGACAAATTAGTCTGGAACGGAAACTAGATAGAGAAACGACAGCTAGATATTCATTGACGGTTGTAGCTCATGATGCTGGATTCTCTGAACGTCTTAGCTCGTCTGCAACTGTATTTGTAGATGTCCTAGATGAGAATGATAATGCACCCGAGTTTACACAAACTGATACCAGGATCTCTGTACTGGAAACGACGCTTGTTAACACTGAGCTAGTACAGTTTCGTGCTACGGATGCAGATTTGGGAATCAATAGTGAAGTATTGTTTTCCATTGGAGCAGGTAACCGTAGAGACACTTTCCATGTTGATCCAACATCTGGCACGTTGTACTTACACAAACCATTAGACTACGAAGAATTGAGCTACTATCAATTGAACATCACAGCTTCGGATGGAGGTAATCCAAGACTGTTTACAACTATCATGTTTTCCGTTGTAGTTGTCGATGCTAACGATAATCCACCTTCATTCCCGAACACTGCCATCGTACGACAGATTCGAGAAGGAATATCTGTGCATACACCCATTGTAACAGTGACAGCAGAAGATCCAGATTCAGGAATAAACGGAAAAGTAACGTACGCAATTTCTCATCAAGAACCAGACGATGAACATCGACATTTTGGCATAAATCCAACGACTGGTGTAATTCATACATTGCTTCCAATAGACAGAGAATCAATAGACACATTCAGACTAACAGTGCTTGCTACCGATCAAGCTCAACCAGAGAGCACCAGGTTATCGGCGGGAAAGTTGGTAACCGTCATCGTGGAAGATGTTAACGACAATGCACCAGTGTTTGTGTCAATGAACGCAGCAGTATTACCTTCGGAACACAATCAAGCAGGCTTCGGCAGAGATGGTTTCGTCATTATGAATGTCTTCGCCAGAGATTTGGATTCCAGTACAAATGGATTGGTAACCTACGAACTGGTTAGCGGTAACGCAGATCTGTTCCGGTTGCACCGTAGTACCGGTGCGTTGTCACTGCGTAAACCGATTTACAAACCAGAACCGCGGTATCAGTTGGCGGTGAAGGCGACCGATGAGGCGGTACAGAGTGAACGGAAGAGTACGGACGCTTACATTACGGTGATTGCGAGTAGTGAATCGTCACGGGGACCGGTGTTCGAAAGTGATTCGTTTTCGGGCAGTGTGTACGAGAATGAATCGCCGGGAACGAGTATATTAACAGTGTCGGCACGGATGGACTCTGCTAGTGGTGATGTGGAGTATTATGTGACAAATGTTACTGGTGCCGGCAAACAAGTGGACAGGCTCTTTGATATCGATACCAAGCTCGGAGTGCTGTCCACAGCAGCTGTCTTAGACCGAGAAGCCGGCGTGGACACGTACGAGGTGGAAGTGTATGCGATTGTGGCTGGCGGAGGACCACGAACTTCTAAAACTAAGGTAAGCAACAATAATAAATATACACCTATATAGACATAGGCAAATGCTCAATTCCATTATATTATATTGTAAATTTTTAATAGAACGATTAAAGTTTAATTACTATAGATAAAGAGAACGTAAATCTAATTAAGATTTTTCTACTGGACAAAATAATATAATATTAAATTGGTTTAGGTGAATGTAACCTTAGTCTATTGAAAAAGTTCATGTACATATCCAGATCGCATTGATAGCACTACGTTGTGGAATAAAATCAACTTTTCCTTGTCGACAAGTCATTAATAACATATGGATGATAATTAGAAAAGAAATCGATATGAGCTTTGCTTTGTAACACTGAACTGTGTGTGTGTGCTGTCTGATCTAGCATTGAAGTCTCTCGACGTTTCTCTGAGTTTTTCACGTCAACTTTGTGATGTTTTTATACATTCATTTAATTACTCGTTTGTACATTCTAGGAATATAATATCTATGTGATTGTTCGTATTATTTGAAGAGAAACACGTTGTGTGTGTTCTGATCTAGCATCGAAGTCACCACAATCTTTCTACATAGATATTTTTATTCGATAATATATGTGTGAAAGTTGGTATACATTTGTGTTATATTCTCTATGGAATGTGTATAAAATTTAAATATGGAAGTAATAATTATTTTATGAAGATGTGTAAACATTGTTCGAATCGGAATTTAACTAATTCCGTTTCCTGGCCGACGAAATCGGCGTGAATGCTTTGTCGTCATGTAAATGTAAATAATTAAGCGGAAGATAGTGAAAATAATTAAAAATATGTAAACAGTGCTTGTCGCTGTTGTACGGAGTCGTGAACTATGTCGGTGTTATGCCATCCATCCGTCTAAGTTACCGTGAATTCCTCAACAACAGTGGACATGTTTTACTATTCATAGTTCCCAGAAGCAAGTTGCAAGACAAGAGGACATATCTGGTCTTGCGTCAGTCACAAACCTTCAACAACAGTTACCTCCAGATTATATATTTACTATCTCAGTTTAGTAAACAACAATTCAGTGACTGAGCACATATTATAATCACATACGTAACGCATGTATGTAACTTAACTAACGCACGCACACACACACATATACGTAAAGTAAAGCTACGGGGATGCGTCAGCGTTCCTTGAACTGCACCGGTGGTGCAAGCAGAAAGAACACCCGATAAAAACCTCGCAATTGTTTGTTTGTAATTTATTTTATGTAAAATTCATACGCTACTTGGGTAGTCAGTCGTTCGCATTACGAAAAACATGTATAATGATAATGTTTTTCTGCAACGAATTACAGTGCGCAAAAAATAGATTCTATTAGCGAGAGTTTTATACACCGTGTGCTCGCAAAACAACACACAGGATGTATATTCAGTTTCAGATTAATTATATTTACCACGTAATTAATTC
>JAGJTL010000096.1:878671-899713 GCA_022063505.1 Calosoma granatense | reverse complement strand
ATGTGTATATATGTTCTATATAACTATATACATATACAGGTACATACGTGTGTGTGTGTACGTGCAAGTTTGTACACGAAACGGCTTAAGAAAATTAATATCATACCTATAACAAACGCTGTATTTAACGGCGGCAGAATCGGCCTTAGGGGTTACGCATTTTTCTGTAATTTTTTTTTTCGAAAGATTATTAGACGGTAAATAACATAGTTTCCGTTAACCGGCATGCACATTTTAATCGAGAAAATTATAAACTATATTTTATAAATATGTTCAGATGTTATGATTTAGGGAGAATGAACAATGTTAGTTAGAATAAGCTAATCTTCTCTGATAATTTATATCAACCCACATACAACTAATATATATTAAAACCCAAGTACATTCTAACACTTTGCTGACGTACATAGTAATTCTTGCATCCAACGCTGCTTTTGATACAATGCACAACTAAATCCTATCCAGTGTAAACTCGTACAGTAAACCTATCCACACGAACTACTACTATTGCAGTATCCACCTAGATCAACTAGCGCCACCCCCACGTACAGGGCACACTCCTAGACCGCCGCTGCCGCCATACTGTTCTAATTTCTTTCCAGACATGTCATAAACGCCTCGCCCATCTTTCTACATGTTCCAACATGCATCAAGCGCACCCCGGGTATCCTGGCTTAACATAAAATATATAACTTTTATTCTGTTCACCAACAGTACAGAAGACAACACAACAGAATGTAATAAATAAAATAAATAAAAGGAGGCCCACGTGGGTAGAACAATATGGTGGATATTCTATATGTGTGTGTGTATTAGGACAAACATACACTCGCATATGTATGTAGGTATTTATGAAGTAAGAGAGAGATTTAAAGGACACACTCACGCACCAACACGAAATCTATGTTGGAACAAATGGCCACTGAGCATTTCCGCTGGTTGGCAGTGTAATTGATTCGGGCACGCACACATCTTACAGAACCGTATCAGTAGAAACCTATTCTAGAACATGAGCAACACAGCATCACTGTATTAGGCAATATTGCAGGCAATATGTTGGAGATATCAATGCTTGAGCAAGTTGCAAACTCACCCCTGAAATAACTCATGCATATCGATAATTATTTTGCATTTTCTCTACTCTAAACAATAAACTAGCAACACAAAAAACGTGCCCTGCTAATTACATGTACAAATCTCAAATCATCGTACTTCTGTGAAGAAATTTCAATTTTGCATCAAGTAAATGCAACGTAGCTCTCTGTGGAGGAACTGAAGCGCATCATATGTCGAACCAGTTATTAATTAACTCATGAAGCCGTAAATACAACATTGTCATCTGCGTACGTCCCGTGTGTATGCAGTTCTCAGAGGAAACATCGAAGAGGTGCAGCTTGTCTCTCTCTCTCTCTCTCTTTCTCTCTCTCCCTCTATCTTTCTCTCTTGTAGAAGCTAGAGTTAATTGCGAACAAAATTGATGCACAACTACACACACATGCACACACGCGCACAGATGCACGCGTAATGGCAATAAAAATAAATCGCAATTATGCAGAACCGAACGGATATTTCTACGTCTGACTTATCTAGAATCTAGAATTCCACTCTTCACTCACTCGCGGTGCACTCACTCTAATTAACATATAATATAGATAACAACGGACGGACGGATGGACATACAGACAGACAAACGAACGGACACACTGTGCCCACCACAATCTCGGTTTGTTTGCCGTATATATGCATTAGTTACCTGCCTGTGTGAATATAGTATAATGTTTTGTTGGATTTATTTGTTCAATTCCATCGATATCTGCTCAAAAACTTAATGGTGTCTGGTTTTCGAAAGATTATTGTCAAGTCTCGAGTATGGGCATATATATGTATATTTGTTGTTTGTAAATTTACCACTATCCACAATGAAATGTTTCAATAAAAATCCTTAGTAGTTTATATAAGATCCATTAGAATCATAATAGAAGTTGTTAGAAATGGTAATTTGTGAGATATGCACTATACACTTACAGTACATGCATGTGTTCTCTGAACATTACTGTATCGACAGCTCACGAAGTCGTTGAAAATAAAACAACACATTTATTCTCCTTCGATGGTTGTTACAAGCAATAAACATCGCAATGCGGTGTATAATTAGCAAATAATTTGTAAAATCAACTTAACAGTCAATTACACTTGCCACAATATCATAACAGTAAAGCTGTACATTTGCAATCACCCTGTACTCGTGTTTATTTGTCGATATTCCTTCGGGATTCAATGCACTGAACCATATTATGTGGTGGATTCCACACCGAATGCTCCATGTGCATAAGTGCGTGTTCTGCAGCTACACACACGGTCGAGCACGCCGAGTGTCTTAGCGAAGGCGTCGGTATGTCGTTGTACAAATTGTCAATGTTGCCATTTGTCGCATAGCTATTTGCAGATTGCAACAGTGCTGGCCAATCCCCCCCCGCGCGCGCACGCCTTTAAGATGTGAGAATTCCATGCGGTACTTATAAAAATTGTGTGCGCAGAGAGCACCAGATAACACACACGGACCCCGCGACTTTTACCATCGCCATCAGCTGGGATTTTTAGAATTTCGATATTCTCGGAATTTCGATAAATGCATTGATGATGAGTACGTTGGAGCGTGTTGTGTATTTTAAATGTTGCTCACTCGGGTTTATCAAGTTGTGTATGTGTGTGTGTGTGTTATCTTAATTTCTACCGTAAGGTTTTTAATTTATGCATATATTTGTTCAATGACATCAGCTGAAAGATGCTTTTGTACTTTGCGGGTACGAAAGTGGCAAAACTGTGAATAACATATTGGTTGTTGTTGTTGTGTATAAGTTTACTTAGAACGGACACAAACTCCGGTCAACCGTCTGAGAACGGCAACATTTAATTTACATGAAATTCTGATAACACACTCTGACATTCTCGTATACTTTATTGGGCCATAAGCCGAGGCACTGAAGCTGAAACTTACCTGCAGAACGCTCTCGGGGAGAGATATGCATATGAGCGTTGATTGCACACCTCTCCGATATATACACTCTTCTCCTCTCCTCTCTTTATCCAATTGTACATACCCTGTACACATACTGTCTCTCTTACAAGAGATCTGGGTGTGCGAATGCGTGCGCGTGAGTTACGATAGCAAAGATTAGTGCGAGTTACCGTGATATTGTAATTCAACGACCATCATAATTTCTAAACGTCAATAGAAAATTTTTACCAGATTACAAAGTCTAATGTAAATCTTTGCAAGAATGTAAAAACAACACTCTAAGCTATACCATTTGACAAATGGTGTACCAATGTCGAAATAGACACTGCCAAATTATTTTCAACATTGATTAAACTGTTTTCATTCAACGATACACTAAATATCGACCATGACTTAATGACAAGATTAGATTACCCAACTGTGTTGCTTGCAAATAAGCTCCGTGTTATCATATGGAAAAAGGTTGAAAACCATGTTCTAATTAATCTTAAGAGTTTATAATTGGCCAGAAAAATGCCGGTAAAAACTAATGATACGTTTATTCCATTATCGACGGCCGGTAGACGAACGGTGAACGAACTGCGACAAACCTAGATAACGTGTGAATTTAATAATGCCAGTCAATTAGTAAGAACCAGCTACAGAGAGAGAGATTTGCGTTCATCTAAGATTCCTAACATATTACTTGTGTTGTTGAATAACAGCGGATTCACAGTATAGTGTAGTGTATGTGTGTGTATATGTGTATCAGGTAGTAATTGTAAGTATTTTACACGCAACTGACTCACCGTCAAGTTCAAGGATTTTGGTTTTTAAATTTCACTTTTTAGTAACGGATTTATCGGTGCACGAATGAAACACATAAACACGATCCACGATCTGAACATGCTATCATGTGTTTAAACACATTTACACCACTGTTAACATGTAGTACGTTTCCTGAAACTTTCGCTGTCTGTTCATTCTACTGTTGCAGCTGAAATGTTGTAGGAAGATATTTTTTTAAAAACCAATGACCAATGAAACTTGACCTGAGATGAACTGTATGTGGAATATTTCGGAAACCGGTAAATCCAAAGCACTTTCATTATCGTCTCAAATGGAAAGGAAGAGCTGAAACACACGTGGTCAGCAATTTCGCTAGTCATGGCAACGGTAGTAGGGTGAGGAGGGTGAGCGATGTCATCGTGTTGCACGCGGAACGATGAATACATTGAATAAATCAGTACCGGCGGAATGCGGCCTAATGTGCTTTCAATGTAAGCTCACTATCTCGAACGAACTTGGTTCACGAATGATAAAGATATCGGCACAGACTCAGCGGACCACGGAGCTGGTGCAACCAGATCTGCGATCGCACGCTCACTCACATGCAAAGTCTAGTTATGATGCTACTATAAACATTCACATTACACTATGTAGCAAGAGCAAAAATATATGAGAATTCCGAGCATCAAGTACGAAGAAGCATTTGAAAATATCCTTCGAAATTTTATGAATATCTTCAATGCTTCTTTGGAAAATTGTTTGTATTTTAAAATCCCCGAGATATTTCATTATATCCTAATGATGGTTGGTTGCTGCTTTCAAAGAAACTTACCACAATACGCGGAACATCTTTACAGAACACTTTGGCTATCAGCTGCAGAAAATCAGGAGAGATCTGCAGTAGGACGCATTTCCCTCTTTGATAACATCTGTGTGCGTTCAGTGCCACTTGCATCGGCGACACAGTGGTAATGATACCAGTGCTTCGCTGGCTTGGATTGTGCAATGTGGCAACGTTGCATACAGATTCCGCGGGCCCGACTGCGTACCCACACTTGGTTGCCTATAATAAGCCATAAGTTATAGGGATTTTTGTTAGTGTCGTGTTGTTTTGGCGTCCTGTGAATTATGGGACAGCGTTATTCTCAGGGCACAAGGTTTGTGTACGTGACAAATGTGCCCCGCGCCAACTAAGGACCGCCGAGGGGGCGAGTAATAACGGGGCGGACGGAGAGGGGTTGATATATCACTAGCATGACACAGGGGAGACATGCGAGATGATATAGCACACTAATCGAAAGTTGGATTCATAATGATTGTATTGTATTAGCCGATCTAGAGAAATATTGATTCTTATTACCATGTCGAACTTCACAGTCGTTATAAACGTTGTTTGCTTTTTCCAGTATTCCACAAGTAACGAAGTTGCAGAAAGACGTACAAAGAGTAAACATGTTTCGTCACCAGCTAGAAATTCAGCGTGAAAGTGTACACCTATTGTAAGGGGTATTTTTCAACTAATTGTATTGGCAATATTGATTGCAAAATTTATCACAAGTGCCATTTGTCAAACCCACACATCAAATAAGCGCAACACCATTCAGTTTCTCCGTTCCATACAAAATCACACTACACTACAGTTCACAGTCGTCATGCTATGTAAGTCTGCATGATATATGCATAGCGATATACTGCTACCAGTAGTTGTAGTAGTAGGTACTATTGATAACAAAACAATATCGTTTCACCTGTATGGTAATTAGATTTCCAGTGTTGTTAAAGCATAGAACTTAACGGAGTGAAATTAATTTGATGTGGCTGTTGCTGTGAGACGGTTAATCTGTTTCTCAACGTACGTGCGTACATATATGTATATGTCGTACAGAGGTTGGTCGAAGATGACAGCATCGGAATTATATACCGAACTAGCAAAGCATAAACGCTAATACAAGATGTCAGAGAAGTCCAGGATATGCCCGCTTGCTGAATAAATCGTTGTATATAAACTGATGCTAGATAAAAAAATGATTGTCAGCTGTTGGAAATTTGATATGTGACCTTGTTTCTGGGTTTTTTTTCGTCGCTTTGAAAAGTTCAATGGAAATGAATAAATTTAGGGTGAATGTATAAAACCGGTGATATTATTCTGGCACTTTACATTGTTTTAAACGGTATCAAACTTAATCTGTAACACGCGTGATAAGGATCTTTTTACATAATTATGGGGCCCGCCGCACAAAATGGACGGCGAATGGAATATAAAATATTTTTATTTATTACTGCATAAATTATATTCAGAATTTTATTATTCACATAGCTAATCATTTATAACAAAATTCAAAATCGGGCTATTAAAATTGGTTTTTTTGTTCATAAATATGTCATTTTTGTTTTGTCTTTAATATGCTTGTGAAAGGATGCGATGTGTAATGTAAATTATGACGCTATATTTCATAATATCTTGTCTGCATGGACAAGGATATAAGTCTATATCTATTCATATATATGCTCTGGTGTGTTGATATTTACCATAGCTATAGATATTTGCTCTAGATTATGTGTTGTGCAGAGGTAATCCTGGATGCGCATATATTACTACGTAGAGATGCACGTACAATGTTCGTATGACTTCAGAAGAGACTTTAACGCCTAATAATACGAGTAATCTTGACCCATAAAACGGATTAAATGAAATGCAATTACTGTAATGAGTGTACATTTTATTGTGCATTCAAGATTTAATAGCCTACATTCAGGCCTACTGCTGCTTGCTCTATACATACGACACACACACACACACACACACACTCACTGTATAGTTGTATGTAATAATTGGTTCAAATAGAAACCACAAGCCAGGTTCATGTCACGACCTGTCGTTGAAGTCACTCGAGTTTTTTCTCCTTGCAAATGGTTAAATAAGCACTTCCTATCCGCTAAATGAAACACATGCACATTTATATTGCACACTGGGGAATGTGAGAATGCCGTGTTTAATAGAAATTTTCTTCTTCTAACAACATTACTTAATAGTTAAGGACTATTATTATAAATACGTAGCTGTAATAACTATTATACTAGACTATGTACTTTATGAAACTTGCAATGCAATAATAACACACGGGATTTTTCTTTTATTCTACAGAGAAATCTAGTTATATTTACTGTTACCAGTATAGAATATAATATTTATTGCTGCAGGGATTAAAAATTCCGGTATACACGTTTGTATACGTACAATGCGTATTGTATCGCCTTCTTCCTCACTGGGACTTGCACTAATAAACACTCTATCTCTTACTAATTATAGACACGACGGTTTACAGGAATCTCGAAGGTGTAGCAGGCACAATGTTCTGCCAGGCATACCTTGACATATAAGTCAATAATATCAATGTCGATCGTGCCTTGTTCTCGCGTCGTGTCTCCCGATAATAATTCTGTCATAATACTAACAAATACTAATTATTACTCCATGATGCGTGGGCAGCGATAATAACAATTAATTAAAAACTAATTATTCACCGTGTGCAACTTCATTTAAATACTGTAATTTTTCAATAAAGAAAATATCACGGAACTCACAATATTAATGCTATCGAATGCAAATGCGTGTTTACAGGCGCCAGGATTCTATCATAAAATCATAGATGGCATTCGATAATATTCTGAATTGACAATTTTAACTTTCGCAAGAAGTTTTAATTTTAACCAGTCGCAATGATGCTGATGATTGTGTCGCGTATAAATAATTATATTTAAATTTTCCCAAATTGCTTTCCAGACGGATTTTGACATTTTATTGATATGGTGTTACGTGGGCGAAAAAACGATAATTTTATTAATTATACGATTATTATAAAGTTTTGCCAAAACATTCCATTAAATTTCACAGCAGTTTTGAAAGCGAAAACAAAACATCTTGGCCAATTTATAAACAGAACTATGTACTTAAATAAATGATATTAATGTTAGATTTTATGAATTAAATATATCTGCAAAATGTAAATAGTTTTTCCTCCTGCCGAAGAGCTGCATATCGCGAGCGGCGCCTGTCCATTCGATTCGAGCCTTCGATTTAATTCCAGCGACGAGTGCATTGTGCGTGTGCAGAACAACCTGTGTACCCGTCACCACCAGTGGCGTAGATATAAATTAGCCCCGGGGACCATTGAATAATCGACTAGTTCCTAGTTGTCCATCACCAGTAATTTCTAGAAATAAATTCTTATAGATTTTGAAGGTACATGAATCTGATATATCTGTTTCGATCATTTATATGTATGCATCCAAAGCACACGTGTGCTCTCTCTGTGTGCGTGTGTGTGCAACAATATTTTTACGTAGGTGTGAACGACATTGAAATGCCGTCCGACTCGCTCTCATATATACGTTCTATCCTTGTCTGTACATGGTGTTACATGTGTTCATTTACGATTCATCGCTCGCCTCGGTCGTTCGCTCGTTGCCAACTTGTGGATGCTTGCGTGTGTGTGTAACCCAAGCCTCCCAAGTCTGAACCCTGGATCCCAGCAGCTACTGATCTGGTACAGATGAATATTCGCGCGTTTGTAACGCTAATAGATCTGTGGATGTTGCAATGTGCATTTCTTCTACTTTCTTTTTTATTATTTGCGGTCACCCTATGTCGATGCTCACTAGGATCTGATATTCAAACTGCTTCTGCACTTATGAAGTTACATAATACTGCACGTTAAGCTTACCTACCATTCCACTGGGATGCGATACGTTAAGTTACGGCGGTATATAGCGGTAGCGATTGTGGTTTGACGGTTAGGAGTTTTTCTGCTGACCGATTCCGAGGCACAAGTTTTAAGTATCTGTTTTTCTTATTTTTTGTTGTTGCGAATATAAAGTTCTTTGCCTGTTATAAATTGTAATAACTTTATTATTTCTTCTGCAGTCATACAAGCTGGTCAAGTAAGTGTATCGCTGTTTCATATAATTGCACATTACAGTGAAAGAACTAATCGATATTCTAAATGATTGGCAATAGGTATTTATTAGTGATTATTCAACTAATAGAGGCAATGTCTGTACTTGTATTGTATGATCAATGCATACATTTTGTAGTCAATAATCCTAACCAGTTTCTTTCTTGAAATTTCACCCGTGAATATATTTAAATTATTGACAGCTCCGTCCATCAAATGTATAAATATTTATGAGCTAACTGAAATGACTGACTGACCATACTATCATCGCGCATGCAGACGAACATAATCAAAAGCCTGGGTAATTGCTGTCTCCAAATGTGGCACAGGGCCAGTACCGGTCGCACCATTATTATAGCTCTCCTGTGGTAGAGGAGGAGGAGGAGGAGAAAAGAAAGGAGTCTGTTGACGAAATTGCACATAAAGAACGTGATGGACTATGACAAAGGATAATGAAGAAGAGAAGTCTGAGAGACTCTCCTGCGCGAGTGTGTGTGTGTGCGACCCACTTTTACTCACAACACAATTGAACACCCGCCGAGATTTATTTCATTTAATATTCAAGTTTAATGCGCAACTCTGTGGCCTGTTTACACCCAAACAATCGAATGTCTCTGCAGCTCAGCTTTCTTTTGTTTCCGCTATCAAGAGCGAGGAAGATTGGATGTTTGTTGTCCATACTGTGACCCTCTGTGTGTGAAAGAGAAATTTAATAATATCAACAACATTGGAGAAACGAACAACGAGAAGAAGATACCATTAAATATATCAGAGTATAGTAGTGAAACGTCACGTATTTCATTACGTGAACAGAATTGTAAAAGTTTCACTCAGTTCACAAGCCCTTTGGCATTTTAGCTAGTTCCACAATTCATTTATGTATGCAGAATTCCAAATACACAAAACTGCGTCGAGTAATTTTCAACAGATTTCTGATTACTCCGGTAGATAATTTTATTTTCTATTTGCTGAATACCTTTATGACTAATAAATAGAGATAAATGTCTGATAAATGTTGCTAATGAACGTTTATTATTAATTATAATCACAGTGTTCTCTGTATCAGTATTAGTTTATGAATGTAACCGTTCTCTGTTCGGTCCGTGATACGTATATATATAACCTTCATTTCACCATTTTTAACCATTGCATTTAATGATTTCTCAAGCGATACGATAAATAATGGTTATTGATATTATATATAGTTTGCAGAAAGCATATTAATATTTACAATGCAAGTTATTATATGTAGGTATGTACAAACCACTATCTGACGTTTCATTAACCAGTGGAATATTCGTATGGAAATTTATGTATAAAAAGCTCTTATCTCTATAGTTTGCAGAAGAGAACAAGGTAATACTTGTTTTTAGATTAAGTGTAGGTGTTTAGCTACAGGTATGTGTGTGCAATTAATACTAATGTTTCACCTTAAATTTAGCAGCAAGTGATAATGTTACATATACTATTCTATGTAGTATCTGATGTTAACTGCATACATGTGCCTGTGTGTGTGTGTGATGATAGCAGTCTGTATTCATTCTATACATGTGTAAGAATCTTAATATCCAATGCGTTGTTCGTCCGTTCCTATATGTATGTATGTATGTATGTATCTGTTCGTACGTTTGTGGGTGAACAACGATGCCGATCCCACTGCTGTTGTGCCCCGCGGGCGGCCTACCTCGCAACACCCCGCACCCGCCCGTGCTCGTCCACCCGTCTCACGGATCAAGACACAGTAATAACAGTATTCAACTCTTCAGGTTTTCATTCCTGCCCCCTTTCTCGAAGATCTCGGGTTCATAGTTTTAGGGCAATTCACACGCAATCTCTGTATACCCCCTCGTACGTCTCATCCTCGGTGAACATTGCAGCGACGGCGGCAGCAGCAGCAATATAACCGTTCGTTCGTCGCCCGCGCACACGCTCACTAACCAACCCAGAATATTCCCCCGCCCCCACCCGCACGCACCGACATCACTGGCCCGAGAAGAGCGAACGTTTAAAATATGTATTGAATGCTATGCTACACATAGATACATACATTATCAACATACACTTACATCGGATATAATGGTACGAGTTAAGTACGGAATTAGTAGGTTCAAAACGAGTCAGAAATATTCATTCGGCCATATACAGAAATTAATAGAATCACAGGTCCATTTACATTGCACAATGTAACGCTGTCTTGACGGATCATTGAAGTCTCCACTGGATTATGTACGGTGTTTCACTGGCATTCGTGCATACATTCATAGTTGAGACATCAGCATAGTGAAGATGATTGCACAAACACGATATTGTCAGCATATGCTCTCCTGACCGCTCATCGCAGTCTCTTTATTTTATAAGAATGGAAAGTTGATTTCCAGGGCAAATTCTGTCTGCATTTCGTACAATAATTACTTGGTATGTCTTAATTTAAGACGAAAGTCGAACTTATATGTAATAATCATAAGAAATGTCAAGTATTGTCCGTCAGTAAATTTCTCTTAATTAATTTTTTCTGAAGTACAGTTCTTTGGTGGCATCCTTATGTATTAAATTATATGTAATTATAGGAAAATAATTTTGCGCTGTGTGGCAATAAATTATTATAATATTTTCTTGTTTCGAAAGACATTAATTATATTTTGCTAAAATAAATATAGACATAGATATAGCAGGTATTACAAGTACAATGTACACTGTTAACAAGAATGTTTGTCTACCACTGAACTAACATGTACAGTGTACTATTTCACAATACACTGTGTAAATATG
This sequence comes from Calosoma granatense, assembly GCA_022063505.1. NCBI lineage: Eukaryota > Metazoa > Arthropoda > Insecta > Coleoptera > Carabidae > Calosoma > Calosoma granatense. The sequence goes on along the minus strand of JAGJTL010000096.1, from coordinate 888,202 downwards.
TTATAAATATCACGTAGTTCAAACATCGACCGAGATTCGATAACAATCAACCTCGTTTCACAGTCTGACTGTCTAACAAGCATCCTATTTGAAAAATGCACACAGAGCCAGTTTGTGTGTTTCAGTCTTGGCATATGATCATATTTTGTACGTACGACAGTGGCGGCGGCGAAAAGATTACTCATCACCTGTAATTTGGTAAAAGTTCAGTTTGATTTATTGACGGGCCAGTGAAAAGGTGCAGTCTATTTTAAATTGGCAGCTGTTGAAACGAATTGAAATCTGTGGGATCAGCCAGTTTTGTAAATACTATTCCAAAGGCTATTCTTCTATTTCCTAATTTGAATATGATCATCATAAATTAGATTAATCCACTTTCTCTTTCTGTTCATATTTTTTTCCATTTGGATTTGTGCAAATAATTGTCTATACAAGTTCGTAAGATTTATAGCAAATGTTACATTGCGCTCAGGTACTGGTTTATTAGATAAAGTAGAATATCTACTTAACCAGAGGTTAGTGGGCCACTGATATTGGCTTCTTCTGCAATTGAAAGCAATCATTGTGTCTCACAGCGTGTTTTATTAACCAGGAACTCGCAAACATTACAGCAAGAACCCAATAACCGAACCCTCCTGACCTCCGTTGTTATTACCGTAACCTCTTGCTTATTTTCGTTAAAACCATTTCTTCACTACGTACCATCATCCTCTTTCTTCTTCTTCTTCTTGTCCATGGCGTTGTGGTTTTATTTAATATTACAACCGCGCATCTGTTCTTCAACATGCTTCCTACTTGTCTATCTGTGCGCGCTTGCGTAATGCCGTGTAGAAATAAAGTGATTTTTAATGTTGAAGAATTTTTTTACATGCAGTCGTTGACAGACGTGGATTTGTACTTGCTGCCTCGGTGGGAATACGACCTTGCATGCTTGAGTTCCTGTGTAGAAGTTCTAATGTGTAGGGCCGATATCTCTGTATGCGATTAATAAATAAAATACACCAACGTTAGCAATGTATTACTGGAGATTTCAACGCTGGTACAGGCGGCGACTAAACAAGTAGAACGCAACTGGTTTAAACTCGGCTGGATAAAATTTAGAAAGGCATCAATTATGATAATTTATACCAATTTGTGTATGTTTAGGAACCGACTAGATAAGATAGTTATATTTTTGCGAATAACTAATGGAACAGGTGATGCTGGTTTCGTCTAGTTTAGACAAAGAACATTCTTTTTTCCTCCTCCGTGTATATAATTAGAGCGACAATTTGCGCATAGATGTAGTGCAGTGTTTTGAATAATAAATTAAACACTGCTCTTGATTTGTAGTAAGCTTGATTGATTATAAATTAATGATATATCAAAAGTTTAACAATTTACTGGGATTTGTTCTAATAATTCTAGTAAAAATATGAACCAGCTGAGTTACTGACAATTCTACATTTATATAGAATGACAAAACATCACGTTCTGTCTTGTGTTTGTTCAGTTGTTGAATTGGTAAATAGGTATCACACATACATGCATACATAGTAGTAGTGGTCTCCGTCTATATACGTGTGTATGTGTGTGTGTGCATGTAATTATTTAATTCAGCGAGTTCCGATCTTGATCGGGGGGTCTCGTGGTGTTTGCTAATTGGGCTCCGGTCGCCTTGCGAAGCGCCCGATCCGAGTAATTGACCCCTGTGATGTTTTATGCACACTGTAGCACGATGTCTGTCCGTCCGTATGTCTGTCCATCCCCGATGCATATATATGTGTGTATGTGTGTCTGTCTTCTTCCTGCAGCCACTATCCTCCCAGCATTCCATCTCGCTCCATGTCTCTCCCGCCTGGTTGCGGGCAGCTCTTGAAAAAGAGTAATCGAGCGTGATTCATTTGGTTTGTTCTACGAAACGGCCGGCTGATCAAGAATTGCACCGACCAAACCGTTATGCACGTACCAAGAAACACAATCGTAATTTTAATCTTATTAACATGCGTTTCTTTTACATTTCACCTCTTTGCTGTATTCGTTAATAAGTATGAAATTAACTTTTGTACATTACCCGATCACAATCACAAGTATGTAGGCTACAATGTGTATATATTTTTATTTATAGCAGAAAATGCTAAGGAATAATCATGAGCAGTATAGAAGACTACATAGGTTTTCTGTTGATTGTTAAATTTGGCAAACCGTTCTATATGCTATGTCAGGGAAGATGCTTGTCAGATATCAGTACACTACGCCATGTACAAGTACATAATATATAAAAGAGTTTCTTGTAGTAACAAGTGGGCGTTGACTCTGAACATCAGCAGCACACATACATACACATGTACATGTACATGCATGGTATACTACACTGTTGCACATACACTTATACTCTTCTACAGTACGGCAATGTAAAGGCAACTCAGCTAAGCGGATTTTAATGATTTTTCATTTAAGGGACCACACGAAAGGTCATATTAAACCGAAGGTTTGTTAACCCCAAGATGATCGCGTTGCTTCAATCCAATGCCAGATTTACATAAATGAAATCATTGACGGTTAAGATGTCAATGGATACATTGATTGACACATTACATGCGGCATCAATTATGGAATACTGCTGTTAAGTGTACACACACACACATACGAACACACACACACACACACCGCACTCACTTGCTCTAACAAAGACAACATTATTCCAATCGTTTTTTTAACAACTTCTTCCATCCGCAACCTCTCCTCCCAATAGATAGCAGGCATCTACCATTTATCAACAATCACAGAGCGAATAGCATGTGACGTTGAAACGTTGAACGGGTCAAAAGCAGAATGTTTCAGAGTTGTTTGATGGCTGTATGAACAGGATTTGTTTCTAGTTCCTGGTTGATTGTATTGGTATCAAAAAGAAGTTTTAGGCAATGGTATTTAAACGATCAAAGTGTTTTTTATATAGAAGAAGTATTTATTTAGTTGCTCATATAAGAAGTTTTTTCAGCAAGCAGATTTAACAATTTTATTTAGTTTTGTTTGCAAATTTCAATTGTATACGATATTCAGCCAGCCGTATACAATGGACAAAGCTATACCAGCAAGGTCACATGCGAAAACCACATATTAATTTAATAAACACTGCAATTTAAGCCGAAGATTTAATTAACACTGTACAAAAATTTGCGGTACTGGCACATTCACTTTGCACTTTATTGCGTGCCTTAATAGGAAATGGAAGGTCTATCACATAAGTTCTATGGCTTAATATATTACTAGTTTGCTACTGTTGCTCTCTGTGCAGGAAATCTCAAAACTATGTGCCGCTCATTAAATGGCCAGTTGACGACGCCTTCAAATGCAATGCAAATAAATCCCATTGCACGCAGGAGCAATTAATCAAAAACTATGACGTCACGTTATTATTTATCGGTGTATAACTTGTTTTCCACATTTTAATAATGCACCTTTCCATTGCACTGGACGATTGATCGAAAAGACCTCGCTGATTGAGATTTTAATGGAAATCGTAGCTTATCTGAAATATGTATACATGTAAACGATATGTTATTATTGTTGTAGTGATAAATATTCGCTTGTAACTATAGTTGTATAAATCATCACGTTGCAGAACATTAAATATCATACGATACATTCCGGATAGAAGTTGTACATTCTTGTGAGATTTGATTATGAGTTAACATTATTTCCTGTTCAAGTACTACTTGATTCAAGTGTTCTTCTTGTCTATGGAACGTTAGTGGCCATTGGTTAATTACAACGATGCGCCACAAGAGGCGCTGTCAGCGGGCGATGAGACGACGGCTCCAGACAAAACGGGGAATTTTAAATTATGGGGTTGGTATAAACTTCTCTAAAGGTTATAATACGTTCCGTGACCAAGTGTCTAGCTGCGATCCAACAATCCATCCAACTCCTCGTCGACCTTGTACCTGGAGAACACAGTGACTAGTGGTGATGGTCCATTGGACGAGCACAATTATATGACTTCATAGGTTTGGGCAGTGTTGAACTAAAGTGGTATATCAATAACTCCCTTTTTCTGATAGTAAATGTATTCAAATTTTTTTGATGTACAGTTACCTCCAAAGGTTTACGCTGTACTGATCTAGTCTTTGAGAAAACAGTTTAGGAAATATGATGAAATATTTCTATTCCAATAGAAGATTGACCAGGTTATTTAAAACTACTGTTAAATACTATAAATATTTATTGATGGATGAGTATATTCACGGTTACTCTTGAGTTGACACCTGGTTACACAGTAGCGGTTATTGGTAACCAGTTGTGGTATCTCTCTGCACGACTCCTTGCGGCATCAGTTGCTGTTCGATTCCGCAGATTTGCACCAGTAATTACGACTCAATTAACCGTATTCAACCATCATTATCTGACTATGCGAGAAATAATGAAATATCTCCAGGAACATTTACATTCTTAATTATTCGCAATTTCGCATTTCCTACCAATTAGTAATCTCTGTTCTGTTGTTGTACTGATTATAGATTTCTGTTCTATTTTTTGTTTAACATAAGTTATTTTTCTGTTACAGGTAAGCACCGATTTATGAAATTCCATCCAGATCAATGTGAATTAATGTCAGTAAGTTGAACTGTTCTATAAACTTATCATGCAGGGTTTACGAATTTAAAGTATTATATACTAATTTTTGGTGTTCTTTTTATGTATTATATCAAGCTGAGTTGTTGTCGGGATATTTTGATACATGTTTGGCAAAATGTATTAGATGTTTTTACAGAGAAAAAAAAACGTGTTCAGCACGTTTTAGTTACTTAGAAAACCTCTCAGATTTGGTGCGCAAAAACAGGCAACTATTTTAATGCAATGTCGTTTGACGTGCGCACACGCGGCTCGCAATGTTCTTCAAAAAGTGATTTAAATAACGGATTGGAAATTGTTTGTGTGGCATCCGTGGTGTTTTTTGTCAAAGATTACCGACGGTTCATTTGCCTCGTTGTCTAAAAGCATCGCGCGTCCACAGCCCCAAAAAATTCCATGAAATATCAGCATGATGATGTGATTTTCACATTTCCTGCTTCTCCTTTTTCCATCGCTTTTTGCTCCTCTTTTTCGGTAAATTCGATTCGGTGTTGTTTTCGGTATTATTACGCTTGGGCACTTGGATGATGAGAGAATGTTGATGGACGGGTGGCGGTGGTGGTGATGAAGAGAGAGGCGGAGGGGGTACCTTACATGCTCCGGACAAATCTGCCATCAAGGTATTAATTATATTTATTTCTCACATTAGTCTTGGTGAACGAGGGCGATGAAACTATTCTGTCACATTCATAATGATTCCAACAGTATTTATACTTGTACACGTTTAGTTTTATGCAGGAAAAACAGAGAAATATTTTGCCAGCAGTTTTATGTTGCATACTGAATTTTCAACATAGTTTTCAGGATAATTTGTACATTCATGCATTGGTATTCAATGTAGTCAAGTGTTTGTATGTATGTACACACATGTATATAAAAGTAGCAAAGTTATACACGCACACACACACACATGTTCGTTCCTGTTCTCTCTCTCTCTCTGTCTGTCTGACTGTGTTTGTCTGTAAGTTGTGCGAGTGTAAATTTAAGAAACAAGTTCGTAATACAGGATGAGTCAATTAAAACGCGACGAGAGACACGGGTTTCGCATACTTATCCACATGTATAATTACAATAAAACTACACGAACGAGGAATTATATACTCGCAAATAGTTATTGGATTCTTTCATTGAATAAATTCATTTACATTAGACAGAAAAAACAAACAAACAAACTAGTGTAACATCTAAATAGGCAAAGTTTTTTCTCAAAGAATCCGCACCCGCACATACACATACAGAGCCAGGATGTTGTAAAATATTATTTAATATTTTATCAATACTGCCCTATCAGTATTGCAAAATTACTGGTCTAATAATCAAATACATTTTACAAAAACAACGTACAGTTTTAAAATATTAAATGATATATGGAACTTAGTAGTTAATTTAATTATTTATTGCTCTCTCTCTATATGTATATATGTTCTAATAGTTATATAACAACCACAAGCGGGCCAATGTTCTATTTAGAAAGAGAGGATAAAAATCTAAACGTAATAAATTACTAAAATTAAAAACAAACATGTTTTCCAATCGCTCTGGTGTGCGCGCAACGCTTAGTGGTACTCGGCGCGTCCAACCTTGCGCTTAATTTAGTTCTTAATCGCACAAACAATTTACTAATGGCTTAAATTATAATACACGCTTCAGTCAATCCTACGCGTGCACACACGTGCACTGAATACACGAGACAGTGAGAAACCAGATCTGTTGGAGCGATTCCGAAAGAACGAACACGATTTACAGTGTGGTGATTTCAACGATGCGTCAAGCAAGAATGATGCACACATAATTTATTTGCTCCGTTAGAAATGTAATCGTAAAGAAAATGAAGAATTCATTAATAAAATGTCGAGTATTTAGATGAACCGTACGTTTTTGTAAGTTGAGAGATATTTTACACATGGTTGATTGTAGAGAAATAATATAATCACGCAGACATTAAGTCGAGTGATTTTAACGCCTGATCAAACTTAATAAATTCCTTTCACACTTTACGATAGAGTCGTATCCATGAAATAATATGTTTCCGTGTTCAGCATCACAAGGTGTTAGAATATAATTCAGCCAGAGGAGATAATATAGCGTATAATTGCAATGCAAATTATCGGTATTATATTGAAATCAATTAAAACCATTTGCAAACAACAGATAAGCAAGTAGAAGGTAATATAAATAACACCGACACATTTATATAACAACGTACGTGTGTATGTACGAGTCAGATTCACTTAGAACAGATTTTGCAGCATTCATTCAGCAAAGATTGATCAGGAAAATTTGAATTTTCTTTTATAATATTTCTTCAAGAATTTGTGATAATCTCTATGTATATATTTGATGATTCATCGGTATTTTATATACCAGTCCATGACCCTTGAAATTATTATTATTTTTTTCTCTTAATATTTATATAATGTTGTTTCAAAATTTTATAGCCTAAAATTATTTAAAATTTACCAATAACGATGACAGATTTATGCTACTATAGTATAGCTAAAATAATATAATTTTTTCTGGAAATAAACTTGCAGGTGTGTGTGTGAAGTTATGTAAAAAATGACATAATGAGCCTCTAATTATATCCTGATGAATTCTTCCCAAATTTTTAATAGAAATAATAAAAGTCATTTCGCATGTCGGAAACATAAAATTATCTGCTTATCTTTGCCGAAATTCGCAATGATATATAAATTATCATCGTTATCTTTTAATTTCGTTTTTGAAATCAGTGCCGCTTTGTCTTTGTTTTATATTTGCTAAAACAAAACATACCGTTAATTCGTATTTTATTGTGTCCTTATCTCGGATATTCATTTTTATGTTTCCCATTGTTTTTCAGTGGTAATTTTTTGTCAAATCTGTACTAAAATCTAGAAAGGAAAATTATAAATTTATATTGAACCTCTAGACAATAGTTGTGCACATTTTTCCACTAACGTTTATAAAATATACAATTTTACACATTAAATGTTTAAACTTTACATTCAGCCAAGAATTGTATATTTTTTTCTTTGCTACACGTTGAATAGCCCTGCAGTCTATATATCTTGGTATTCAAGTTTTAATTTACACACTATTAATATCATTCAATAATTCAAAAAACCGAAGGCGTGCCCTCATTTATCATACGCGATCAACACAGAAAACGGTGTAGAATTTAAAAACGATATCTCACAATCAGAATCCATTGTGCGGTCGATATTTACCAAGGGGCATATAGTGCATAGCAGTGTCAGCAGTGTGTTGCACATATTACCTTGTACTCCGGCTTGTGTGTGTGTGTGTGTGTGTGACAGGGTGCAGAGGGTGCGGGAGGCAGTGTAGAATGAGTGAGTGAGTGCGTGGTAAGATGCAGTTAATAAGTGCGTGAATGCGTCGCACGTACGCTCCATCGCTAGAGAGTTCCATCGAGTATACTTAAGCGGTCGTCGACTGCGTACAACACACGTTGTGTCCTGTTCGATCCTGTCTCTTTTAGCTCACATACACACACACACACATGTGACTCAGCGAATGTCGTGCGAATTTTTTACACAAATTAAAAATACACGCACACATCAAAGACCTCGAATAAATATTCCAAGATCCAAGCACTCCATGTATTTGTTTTGTAGATTTAGATGAAATATAATTTTCTACAGCGAAATTCCTCGCTATATTCTTGAAATTATTTCAATTCATAACGAGCTACTACATTTGAGAAGAATGTTTCTTGGAAAACCAAAGAATTCGTTGCTTTACAAGATATTATCGACTGCTGGAACAAGTTAGAGAAATTAACGAATATCGATATGTATCTATTCAATTAGTTTGGCAAAATGTAAATGTGTGATAAAATGATGTGCGATAAATTTCGGATAGATTGACTGACGGGACGGGTGGAATTATGTTGGAAAAAGGTAAATTTGCCGATATTTATTTGACGGGAAGTAGTAAAGTCGTGTATGCTAATTAATGAACAGCAACTGGACCACCAACTATGTGAATTTGGTCAACTCTAACTAACGAACTAACTAACTCTTTAACGGTAGTAGACTGAAACAGAATTGTCGACAAGCAAGAACAGGTCCGCAAATAGCAACAACAACAATATAATATTGTACAACTACACGACAACATGTACACGAATTGACAGGAACTACGAAATATATTAGATAATTTAGAAAATCTACAACTTTTACTGCTGCTACCCGTGGTTTAATGTGATTTTCGACATAATTTTATTGAAATGAACGTGGGAATTACTGGATTATATTGTGATGTATGATTTGTGCAACAGTTGTTTTCCCTCTATGTCCTTTAGAAAGTGAAGAACAACGATTAATGTTTTAAGAAATACTACTACAGATAGAGGTTTTAGACTAGAGAATGTCGAAGAAATATAGGAATGTTTTAATGAAAATAATCATCTCGACACTTGTTAATCATATAATTGACACAGAAAGCATTCACGTACAGACAAAGTAACATATTTGTTGGAACACAAATCTTGTATTTATTTTCAAGTGAATGTGATTATGATTTATTATAATTAATACTGTGCATATATCGGGTACAGTTACAGTAAGAAATGCCATCTCACCAACATCCTACACACCAACACACACGTATAGATCATATCTCACTATTGTACTGTATAATAATGAAGGAAACAATATTTGTAAAAGCGTGAATATTATGTCATTGTAGTTTAGAATGTCAGTGTTAATTAATAAACTAATATTATTCTGACGCCACTATAAATCTTATCATCCACCGTCGGCCTACAAGCACGACAATCAAGGATAACTTATTTATTCGCTATTAATTATGAATCAGTGATTGAACGCAGGAATGTACCGGTAACGCGACCGTAAACGCACCGTAACATAAGTGGATTAGACGGTCAAGGCCTGCATGCATATGTGCATATAT
>JAGJTL010000096.1:844996-878627 GCA_022063505.1 Calosoma granatense | reverse complement strand
CAGTTGATCAAATGATATTCAAATCCTACACTCGACCCCAACATGATTATTACAATTTGCTAATTATAAACAGATTTATAATCAATAATTTCCTATTTAATAATCTTTAATTATAAAACAAATTACTTTGCTTTTATAAACTACTATTTATATCTACTTGTATTGTGCTCAATGTATAAAAAAACCTAACTTGTTTGCTCGTTTGCATTTATTTATAACTTTTTTCCCCGGCACTTACCGTACTTGAGACGAGATTTATGTTAAGTATTAGTGGCTTTTATTAATTTCTGAATATTGCTACGTGCTAATGAGCCGAGTAATTAGAGCGAAATATCGCTATTACCACCGCGATTTAATTTGTTTGTGACGGAACTAAACAGGCACTGGTCGATTGAAAGCCGTCCACGTGTAATTATTATTATAATTTTCATTCATTTTGAAATCCTTGAAATAAACACATGTGTCCATTTTAATGTGCAAATTGCGATGTTTTTCTTAATAAATCAGTGTAATTTACTCAGCATTTTTTGCGAATCACTCGGCTGCATGACTTAATTTGTCCACAAATTTAATGTTGTATGCATGTCGTATCATCACATAAAGTGTTACTCATTTACTTTTTTTCTCCTCGCTCTACATATTCTGCAGGAGATAATTGTGTTTTTCTCAAGACTTTGTGTTAACCATTCCCTTCACTGTCTGACCTATAAGGATATAAGCCCGTATCAAACAATACAAAGCCGAGTTTACGTTGATAGATTGTTTAAATGTGGAAATAACGCCGCCATGTTGAATAGCTGTGTTTGTAATTTTTTACTGATTTGTTATGCAAAATTATTATAAAACTTGTTCGCCACATGCTGTTTCAGATAAATGAGAAGATTTCTAAAAATAACGCACTTTTTAGTTGCGTGAATCGGACCGTCTCAACGAACTACGATATTCGGGACCGCCAATATGCAAATGATTTTTAATTACAAATTACATCTGTCCGAGCAATTCATAAACAAATCTTTTAATTAAGGTTTCTTTTAATGCGAACCATTTAACATTATCATGTTTGCGTTCTGCTTTTTGTGTCGTTGCTTTTTATGGAATTTTAAAGACGATAACCTTTTGCTGATATCAGAATGAAAATATTTGTTTCGTTGATGTTTGACTAGCAGTATGTGTGTGTGTGTATCGTGGGTTCATATAGCTTTAACATAAGATCGAATAGCCATCGCACATGTACTAAGCTGGTTTTACGATGCAAGTTCAAATCACTCATCATTCTCCAATCGGCTTACGTCAAACTGTAAGGTCCCGTGTTAAAAGCAACTGCATTAATCCTTTATTAATGTTTGGACCTCAGGAATTTTAAAACACTAAAGCCAACATCAATCAAACACTAAACAAGACAACACTAAATATATTTATATAACTTGGTAGAAGTATGGGATTATTGTCGTATATGCTAGTATAGTTTTATCATTGATTTCTTACAGAAATACTTCTCTTCTCCTATGGGTAACATGGTACTCTTTGTACTAGGGAGTAGTTCTCACAACATGAGCAGAGAAGCTCAATACTTAGATCCAACACGTCAACTAATTTGACACGAAATTGATCCATCAATCTAACTATAATGTTTCACTCCCCAATGAAATTACTATTAGCCACATACTGATACAGTGGGCTCTAGATACGTGTTTTCCCGGGCACACGGTATGTGAAAAAGACTAAACTCGCATGGTAATTTCCATGAAATTCGGTATCACACGCGCAGGGAAGCACTGGTGTAGTATGTTCGTGCATTCGAACTAATCGCTTCCTATCACGACACCATCCAACTGTGCACTCTGTATATGAAAATGGGCCAGCGGTGTGGAATCTAGAAGAAATCGGTCGAAGCTGTCAGAAGTTGATCCGGGCAATTAGAAAATTTACATAAAAACATCGCTTCTTATAATCATGGCCATGAATATAGCACAGTCATGCGAGAATCGAGAAATTGTTGATACCTTGTATGGGTTACCAGTGGTATACAGGTATCTGCATCCACTGTATTACATTTGACACCAGTTACTAGAAGCCTAACAATTATGACTACATAATTTATTCATAATCTTATACAAGATTTCAATTTCGTTCAGAGCTAGTCTCATTCTGCTCTTTGTAAATCAATTACAGGCATGTCTGCGCAAATAGTGTGCCAGTATGACAGTGTATTGATGAAGTTGCATGAAGTGCACCTGTATGGATGGATGGTGTATTCTATATTTATATATATAGTACTAATACACTGTGCCAAGTATTTATGTATGTATGAAAACCATCAGGAATACGCTATTTGACACTTAATCACCGGCGAATGCATGACAAGTTCGAACAAAGTAATTATCCATTTTTCATCCAACATTACGTATGTGTCTGTGTGCATTGGTTTGCAGAACATTGTGCACACGGTGCACTGTAAATGAACAAACAATTGTTCACATGAAGGAAGAAGTATTACCCAATAATTTACCTGTAATATTTTAATAACCTCGTCTATTGACAAGTTCTGCGTAGGATGAATAACAGAGAAGAGAAAAGAAGAAAAAAAGAAAAGCGAAAAGCATACTAGCGTTACAACATCGGTCCCGACTCTTGTCCGTGGTATGCTGAATAGCGCCGGTCTAGACTCGACCTCGGGTCCAACAAACGTACGTACGTACGCTCTGCTGCTGTAGCTGCTGCACTCCCCACTGTGACTTATAAACTGACCGAACGTTCTTCTACTCGAGTCCACAATCCTTACTAACCGCTGTCTAACACAACCATACCTACACAGCAAGCTACATGTCAGACAGATCTATACACATTGTGTACTCGACTAGAGAGAGACTGCGTTTTCCTTCCGAAAAGATTCTTCATTGGTTATTCGGTTTGCCTACTTTGTTAACCATGCTGATGATGTCTTTCATTTCACGTGGATCTTAGATACACCTATATGTAACTATAAGCAGTCAACGTGGGTAATATGATAAATTGTCCTCGTGAAAATATTGTTAATGTTATTTATAGTGTTATATAATATGTTTGCGTGTCACTCGATGAACTTTCTCTTACCATACTTACCATTTTTTCTCCGATTCTAATTAGCGGCGGTAGGTGTGAAGGAACGGAATGATAAGAAATCGAACATAAATCATACATTACTCAAGTATGCGTGTCGAGCTCGCATTTCATAAGTACTGCTTCGCCAATAAGATAAATTATTGTTCTAGTTTTCTGGTAAATAAGTCATAATTTACTTTATTCAATAACAGGAAACTTGTTTTGTAAATAACTAGTATAAAATCTAATGTACAACTCGGAGACTTCAACGATAGATCAAGAGCGATGGTTGTTTTTTTTGTAATGTTCATTGATAATCGTACCATGGAAACACTTGTTTTTGTAATTAGTTCTTGTGATAAGTATTATAAATGATCTAATGCGGACAGAATTGTGTAAAGACTTTAGTACGTGATCAAGCGAGGAACCTGGATTAATGTTATGTTATTAATTGCGTACATATTTCGTTGTGTATATAGTAAGCAAACAGAAATGTTTGATTATTGTCTACCAGAGCAAGAGGGAGACTGAGAGAGAGACGGAGAGAGTGATACAGATGCTCGGGAGATTTCAGTGGTGGGTCCGGCGGCGGTCTTTCAATAATTTTCTCACCGTGACTGCGGTATTAAGAGTGAGATTTTTGCGCAAGTCAGTAGAGATCTCGATATCGTCGCGAGCAACAATGCAAGCCGACGGACGGAATCGGCCGTCAGATCGGATGAACGGATCAAGTGTACGCGAGCGGGAGACTGCAGTAAGTAGGCAGTAGAATGAAGTAGAAGGCGGCAAGCAGAGCTATATAGAGATTACTCTGTCTCACTTGAACTTGAACTGCTCGGATGTATGTGCCAAGGGAGGCGAGAGAGAGACCGCTGTTGCTGTTGTAGTTGTTGTTGTTGTTGTTGCTATAGTGTGCAGAACAGCCGCCAGGCACACTTGACAATATCGAACAATAAATTACATTCAGGTGCATAATTCCGGGGCCGCGCTCTCTCATACGCTCACCCGAATGTTTTTATTTTTTATCATTATCTTAATTGTTAGTTTTTTATTGGACATTAACATATTTGTGTTCATTTTGTTACGAGCTCGCACTCTATACTTACCGGCCGCAGAGATACGAATCTGACTGCTGCTCCGGGAGCATTCTTTACGACCTACGGGAATACATACGTACGTACCTACGTATACAGCAACAGCAACAGCAGCAGCCGCAACAGCAACAGTGTGTAGGGTAGTCGATATATACCTGTATGAGCAAGACAACAGAGTGAGAACGCACGATATACATATATAGAGTCTGAGGTGGAGGGTTTATAAAGAAAGAATGAACAGTGCATGGCATGTGTGTGTGTGTGTGTGAAGGGCCAACCAACCAACCAACAACAGTCTGCTCACCGCGCGACTACAGCCGATTCCTAGGAGCGCGCATAAATATTCATAACTCTAGCGACGGACCTCGTGCATACGAAAACAGCTATTTTGTAGCTATTTGCCGACCGTGTGGCGCGTTTATCAAACGCCAAATATCGTGGTGTGGAATAAAAGCAACGCATCTCCCTTGCACCACTCGTCTGACTCAATGTATTCCATCTCTGCATCTCTGTCAGACCATGAGGACCGCCGCTGAGTTGAAATTTGGCCGCCGCCAGAGATCAACCGTTGTCCCGCTTTCCTCTCGCGTCTCTCTTCACTGCTTGGATGTACCACGCGGTTCAGCCGCGTAACGACCAATTTCGCTAATTAATTGGTCCAAAATAAAACAAACGCCGCGCGTACTACAAAAGCGCATTCTGACAAATAACCACGAAAATAAAACAGTACATGGATTGTTGTCGACTGTGAGCGAAGATCGCCGGTGGCTCTGCGGGCGCCAACATGCAGTACAAGGAGGATTTAACTCTTAAAACTACCTGCGAGAACAGACAATCACACATACATATACCGTGCTATAACATATTCATCAATGCATACAATAGAACACAGGTTCAAACATGTACAACTAATGTTAACTAGAAGGAGACTTCAATGATAGAGAAAGACACAAACCTTTGTTCTTTTTTATTTATCAAAGTGTGAATTGGAGATCTCAATGCTTGACTCAGAAACAAACCTTGACCTATTTTATTAACAAATGATAGTAAAAACTAGAAATAAAATGAACGAAATATCTATATTTGTATAAGGTATGCGTTTCTATGCTGTAGATATTGTAATTCTGAACATCAGCCTTGAGTAAAACACCAAGGCGGTCTCTGGATCTTTATGGCAATTTATCAACATTTCTTCAAATGCTAATTGTGTTCATTTGCAATTTCGACGATTATACAGTTCCTGAAAAATAAATAATCCCACCTTAACTCGTTGTTGTTAAATTATAGCCGAGTGTGAATATAAATTTAAATAATAGAATGCCGGCATGGCGCAAGAAATAATACTTGATATTATGAAAATATTTTCGATTTAATCAATGTATTGTACCGTTAAATTAATAATATCCATATGCACAATGCAAACCTACAAATATGTTTACTTTCTAAACACATATATAGTGATGAACAGTTCAGATATATTCCTAGAATTTTCAAGAAAAAAAAAATGTTGAAGAGGTTGGCTAACGAATCAAAGAAGACCGATGAAAAACATATCTTAGTAGAATTATATTATCATTTTTCGCAATATAAAAAAATCTGCATTCATCACAAAATTTCAGTTGGGCAAAAAACATCAGTCGGAATCATTAATTTTGAAGTTTCATCAAACGATAAATGTATCTTTTGCTATCTACCTGTTGTAATATTATAATAACCCATATCCATCTGCGCCGTTTTCTCAGAAAACAAGCAAATATATTATATTCTATTCTACACGAGGGCAAAACATCTAATTTTGTGGTAGAAATGGTTGAAAACACGATCATATGTTCAACATCTGATGGCTGTGGTATCGTATGCAAATTAATTATGTTGTTCGTATACTGTGAGTTTGACACTTGTTTTGTTTAATAGTATAACTATTAAACTGGTTTTTTTTTTGTTTCGTTAGCAGTTCTCCAACGAGGACACAGTGTGCAAAACTATGTAATTTGCATGTAAAAATTCCTACATGAATTTAAATTGGAATGAGTCGATTGATGTTTGGTTTCGACATGAGTTTACAATGCTGAGACGGTTGTTCAGCGGAATTATAATTATTGTGGCAGTCGTACATCAACTGTAGAATATATTTCTCTGCTTGTATCATCAGCACAAGCAGCGGTAGTCTGCACATATTAAATCTTAACAGAAAATTGAAGGTATCTTGGTGGTTAAGATTTACGTTAAATTTAAAACTGAACGTGTACCCTCTTATCACTCTCTTTATCAATCAATAAGCGTTCACATTTACGAGGTGAATTTACCTTGTACTAATTACCAGTGTGCCGTAATATTTCGTACAACACTGTCCAGTGGCGGCTCGTAACGTCTGGGGGCCCGCGTGCGGATTCCATCGAAAAAGCGCATTAGTATGCGAGCTACCTGCGTGCCACCGATCACATGCACGTGTTAGAATGAGATGGAACGAGTGCGTGGGGACTTGGTGCGAGCGAGATGGAACGTAATAATTGTTTAGCTTGAATTAAAGTGCTGGAGCGCGTACTTTAATAAGGGGCGTTGCAGTCAGTAGCCGGTCAGACAGAGACAGACTGACACCGCAATGCGTGTGTGTGAGCAGGATGCGAGTATAATAACTGCTTCGCTGTTTGATTAGTTAGGTGCTCTGTACAATCTGACACGAAAGTTTTTGCTACCTCATATTTTAATGGGCAAGACGTTGATACGCCTTGCAACCCATACACACACACACACACACGCATACGCATCACATTGCATTTTATTTATTTGGGTTGTCTTTGTCTTTTTTTCTTTCTCCACTTATTGTAGCATCTTTTACTTTCTTGTGTGAACATGCACACACACATACATATGGGTAATATCTATACAAATAGAGTCATAAACATGCAATTATTAATATATGGAAATGTATTTAAGTTCATTAGTATATGTAGATTTATACACGCTGGTAGCGGGCGTTGGAAAATCCGTATTGTTCATATATCAAAGAATCACTGGAACGTCGACGTTGCTGTTAATCCGATGTACGTAGGTGGACAATGAAGATTTTATGATTAGAAGAAAATAATACTTTTTAACCATATACATTGCATAATCTACATATATATACTATAAGCTATAGGTATATTTGCATAGAAATTATATAATATTAATCAAAGTGTAAATTTCAAAAATTTTTACTAAAATCTTCCTCGAACTTTTTATTTTATTTGCAACATAATAAGGAAGAGAACATCTCTCTTCTTGAAGACAAACAACAAATATGAAAGCAGTCGCTAGTTTGTGCATTATACTTTCATATTCATCGGTAATTTATTCCAAACCGACACCAATCACTAAATCAAAATATTGAAATTTCCAAATCGAATTCGGGAAATAAATGATTCGTGTGTTGGAGCTCCAGCCGTTCTGACACCTTGTATGTGAGTGTTTGTTGTGTGCGTTTTATTCCTTGAGATTTATCATTTAAATAATATGGGGCATGTAACTTAACGAGCCGCACTTAAAACGTAGCATTAGTTTTGTTACATAACATCACCATTTACGGATGTGCTCGAGTACTTTTACCACAGACTGTACCACCGGTCTAACGCCCACTCGCCATTGATTTTCGTTGTGGTTGTACACACTGTATCTTGAGTGTATTTCAGACGTGCGAGAGAGAATGAACATGTACGTACATGTGTGTATGTGTGTTAAAATATTTTATAATAGCCGTATTGTACAAATTTATTTATACATTTTAAGCAGTTACGATGCATATTAATTATTACATACTAACTTTTATATATTTCCGTTCTGCAATATGTAAGAATTTTGCGTTTATATATATTTTTTAGATTACACGTAATCACAGTCTCAAAATATGTAATTATATTTATTTCTTTACAGTTTTTTACAACAGTTTTTACATATATAGTGAATGGTTTTCAAGTAACATTCATACAAAACTAAATAAAGCCAGAATTGACAGATTTTGTGTTGGAGATTTCAATGCTACGTCAAGATACAATTTTTTTAAATATTATTATATTTATTGTAAATGACCGAGGAAGGATTTTATGTTGAAATATGTATAATAATAACTCAATTACTCGGTACATCCCTGTGTGTGTGTATTATATTTCCATGGCTAAGGCGATTGCTCATTGTCATTAGATGGTCGGTACAATCGTACGTTACATGGAATCCAATGTTGTCCGATGTATGTACATTGGTCAATATGTTTCGCTGGTACGCGCCCGTTTGCGTTTGTGCGTGCACTTCGCATTTATAAGATAGTTTCCAGTGCATGCCATATACGCTGCATCTGACGTATCATACGTTATCGGTGGTTCTGGTTCATTATTCTCGGGATATCAGGAAACAGCTCGGCTACAGAGAACCGTTGTGCACTTGATTCCAAACTCCACCAACCACAACACGTTATATATCGAACTGCTGTTGCTTTCACGAACCAAATGGACCATAAGGCAACAGTGCAGAGTATGATGGATTTAATATTGTAATATGTGCAGGTGAAAAAATAGTTTCTAACCTTTGGTTGGAGCGAATATCCTAAGAGTAGTAAGACTTGTTTAGTTTTGTATTACGTTTGTAGGAGACAGTAAAGATTTCTTTGTTCAGACGGAAGCCTTAGCTCAACTGATAATGTTACTAAGTACTGTTTTTGTACTTGTACACAACTGTGACTTTAGATATCCTGGTGCCTTCTATTGAAGATCAAATGTGTTGTTCCGTCTGTCTGTGTGTACTACTATGTCGGATACTGTCGAGTCGGCATCGCACAACCTGGTTCTGTATTAGATCGTTTGGCGGCACTGTATCAGATTCCGTAAATGTTTATCTTCTGCCAGATTAAGAGATTTGCGATTTTCCTCACGTATATGTTGTGTGCGACGGTGCTGCCTTATCCGGCTCAAACGGCGAACGGATCATCACATCAACTCACGGTTTAATGAAGCCATGCAACTATTCGGAACTCAACTAATTGTACCAGGAATTTTTATGTGCATTTTTCGTTTTATATCGCACGTTGAACGTTTTGCAAAAAGAATAAGAATATGTGCTTTAAATCCATTGCAACTTGTGCGAGAGAATAAAAACAAGAAAACGGAGGCGGAAGAATTCCTTTAGACGAGTAATATTTGTAGTATCTCTTCTTTCTGTGGAATATCAATATTAAACGTATTACATACGAAATAGTTATCTTGATATCATTTTCTACTTGAATTTTTCAACTGTCAATATATAAACAATACGATAATGAATAATTCCTCAATGTCACGTCGAATATTTTTCAACAAATGACTGAAGATGACAGAACGTTTGTCAAACTTTATCAAACAGCTCCTGTCATTGGGATAACATAGTTGTACCTTATACAGTATATAATTCCTTCACTCGTACACACGCACACGCACAAATACCTTACATCAGGGCACTTTCCTTGCAATGAATAATGAAAAACAACACACACTCACTTAGCTAACCAGGCTACTAGATAGTACTCCAGCTATTAGATCTCACAGAGATACGACGCAAGCTACATTTCACAACTTATAAATTTTAATTTGCAACAGCCACAACTCAAAATACAACAGCGATATCTGATAAACAGTCCTTATACGTTTTCTAATATTCGCAATTAGAATAACATACACTTACTAGCGAACAGAACAACACAACAGCCATCTAACCGTGGACAATGGTATTTCACGTTGTAGCTCTGATCAATGTACACGATACCAGCGGTTAGCTCTTAGCTATTTGTTTGCAATTAATGTTGTAAATATCGCTTGTGTATTGTTTACAGAAGAATCTGATTGGTAAAATATTGCTAGAGTAAAGTAATTCGTGATGGATGGATTAAAATGAAATGTTATTAGAACAGAATAATTAACCTGCACCCTGTATTGTTTATTTAAACTTACAACAACGGATAATAAATATTTATTGACAATTGAAATGATTTCATAAGTGTAGGGGTATAGACGGAATAGAGAACATGTGTTGTGTTAAATTGGCACAGGTCTATGTACGTTCACGTATAGATAGATACCAGACCAGGATCGGTCGGTTGACTGGTTGTTGTTGTTGGTGCTATGTGGTGTAGCGTGTTGCCAAGTAGCGGTTCAACCACGGACCGGGGCGTGGTACCGGCGTCCGAGTACCGAGTTATTCTTTCGGCAACCGACGATGACGACACCGGAGTAATTAATTAAGCGATAATTATACGAGAGAGATGGATATATACGCGCGGTTTCCATGGCACCTGCGTAATACAAGTAAATAAAATCGGTCTCGTCTCTACCGGTACACACTGTAGCAAAAATCATTTAGGAAGAGACACAGTGCAGAGAAAGAGAGAGAGAGAGAGAGAAAAGTAGCATACTATACTTACCTAGGCGTGTTAATTTATTATATAATATTGTACACAAGTTATTAAGTATTATGTCAACGCGATCCGTGCACGGGATAATCGAAATTGTCTTGTAATTTCAAGGTTAATGGCATGGAAAATCATGCTAGAAAATTGCGCGCACCAAGTAATTCGCCATAAAACAATGTACGTGCAAACATAAAAGTGTCCAGTAACAACACTTCAGCATTGCTTCACAAATCATCAATTTGTTAGCTGCACCTAATTCTAGTGCTTGTTAGTCAAGCGGTGTTATGTATGAATTATCGGAGATGGCGGGGTGGAGGGTGGGGGGTCTGTCTTCTATTGTGCACTGATTCGGATCGACGATTTTGTACGTTGAGGAGAGAGATCCATTTGCATTCAAGTGTTGGCCTTCGCAAGGTCGACAACATTTTTGCCGAAACACTGACAAAGCGGCATTCCTAACCCACAGAAAACAATGGTACTACAAGGATACAAATTCGTGTGCTGGTCCTCCTAGTGCTGCATGCGGAAATAGAAATCTGAACCAATCACGACATAGATCTGCTAGCGAGATTTACTCACTGATAACCTTTCAAATGGTTACAACAACTTGAAAACATCCTGGTGAAAATGTTTTTGGATTGTCAATGAAATCTGCTACTAAAATTATGGCCTGTTGATATTAACTATTTGTTCTTTTTGTTACAGGTAAGAAATATGAAAAACCTTCTCTTGGTATATTTGGTAAGTTTTATATAAAATGGTCATAAAGAACATACAATTCTATCAAAAGTAGTTTTTCGTCGAAATTCAGAAATACATAGCTCCAACTAAAAACCGTTCTACCAATAACGAGAACTGCTAATTAATTAATTGTTTAATTAACTACTAACTGTAACATGGTGGCCAGCTAAAGTTCCACCAACATACACACACACACACATATGTGTACGCATACGCTTGCAAATGTTATTGAACGTCAAACATACGAGTGACTGGCCCATTCTGTCGATTCCCCGAACACTATCTCATTCTGCTCGTGTACATCACGGTATGATTCGTGTTTGCCGTCATTGCTTGCCATGCGATAACGCAGTTTTGATAAGAGCCATACTAGGAACGTAGAGGTGCAGCAGAGGGGAGAGGTGAGATAGTTGGTTGATGATGGAACTCCCGCCGGCAATGTTATACGGACTGGGTCTGTCATGTTCCTCCGATGTTTCGTATGATTTCTCGCTTGGTGGTACGACCACTTGAGTATCACTAATCATTTTTTGTTCGTTTTTCTCCTTGGCTATAGAGTATTTTAAATAGTTTTTTTCTTGTCTAGTGTGTATGTGTATGTGTCTGTTCTCGGAACTCATATTCGTATGTATGGAATGTAGCCAAATACGGAGAGTTTGACAATATATGAGTATATAATTACAAGAAATCCATATGGAATTCAAGGAATTTGTTGACAAGTCTTTGCAAATAGAGAATTGGGATTCTAATTTTCGTCGAGAATCTACGTATTGGATTTCCATGTGCATTAGAAGATTCCTTCCTCAATCAATTGTATTTGCAACAAACAAGAACATATTGCCATGTGTGTGTGCCGTGCACATGCGCGAATAGACTAAAACAGAACATATGCTAGAGAAACAAGCGAGCAAATGTTTTGACCTTTTGGGGCTGCAGCTCTGACTGGTGGTACGATATACGAGCGTTGTGCACTTATGCAAATGCATTGTGTAGGAAATTGTAACGTGTCTTGTGCTGACTGAACTGATAAAATCAATAGATCGTTTTGTTATTTATATTGTATTCATGAGCGATTCCTGAAGTGATTGTGACTGTGCATTTAATTGGCACGAGGTACTGTGGAATGTTCGATAGATCAACAGACACCTTCATAGCGACTTACTATTCTACTTTGGCACAATGTGCTTGCAGAACATTATGGTCAATAATGCTCATCATCGTAAAACTAATTTCACTAATCATCCTAATGTTTGGGTGGCGTCATCATCTAATAAGATGAACGTACCCTCTCAGCCACTTAACTCGACCTTTCCATACACACAGCTGGTTAGACTTGCGCGATTTTTATTACACATAATTGACATGTTGGACAAGGAAGTGTTTAGTGGCGGTGCTTACGCGAAGATTACCGATTAATGACGTTAATTTCCGAATGCCAGACCTGTGTCTCCTCTCCGCACCCTTGTTCTTATATATTTTTACCCTCACTCTGTCCCGCTCGTCCTCCATCCTCGTCTTCCTCCTCTCTGGTCTGTTATTGTTGCAATTTTACTTTGTGGCGTGGACAGCATTGCTCACAGTAGTTGTAACGTGTTGTAATCAAAATATCGTGACGTAGTCGTTTCTGTATCTTCCATCTGCAAGTTGGATAACGCGATGACCGTGCTCCGTCCATCGTCCGGAGATGTGCGCCCGACCGGAGCGCTCTGGACACTGAAATTTCAGGACCGAACTCAATGGAATTCCAATAGTTTCTTTGCAACATCATTGTATAATTGTTGACCGATTGTAAATTCTCCATCTAACTTTGGCTACTTGTTCTTCCAACTGTTCTTCATGTTGTTAATCACACATTCGGAATGGAGGTGGTTCGTGTCAAAGTGCTAGTAGGTAGAAATATAAAAAGTGCAGGTGCTGCTGCCTCTGTTTGAAACGGTGAGCACACGAAACGGAATTTTTATAAATCCACAGAAATTAATGACTACCAATATTTTTCGACTCGCCGTTGGGAGCCTGTGTAGTTGGAGGAGCGTTAACCGTTGGAAGTCTGCATTAAATTTTCATCTCCAATGCGCTCTTCATACATAGTGAGAGAATTTTGTTGTTCTGTTGCACATATATTCCCCTTCGTCCATTTATAAGTACGTGCTGGCGTATGCATTCGTTTTGGTGTCGTTTCAAACAGCGGCGTACGATTTTGGTAGTTTTTAAATATCCACATTGCTCCCAAAACTTGAGCATATGAACAATATTAGAAGTCAGTGTGATTCATATTAGATGGAAAAATAATTATTATATTAAAATTCACTTTCAGTTTATGAGGTAAATTTCCAATCATATCTAAGGGTTGTTCCAATAGAATATCAGTGGCGTACGACAGACTAAACAATGTAGGGGTCGATTTAATCGTTCCAAAGTCTATACAATATAAGATCGTATAAATCTAAACTAACCCACACTTAATCATAGCCGTATAAAGATAAATAAAAATACATTCGTATTTGAACATTGAAAGATTATATGACCGTTTCCACGGACTATAATCTGGCCACGTTGCTTATGTTTCGGGCATGATTTACGATGAGCGGCCGTGCCACCGAGGGGGGTAGCACAGCAGGCGTGCAGCAGCAGCAGCACTCAGTGTATACTTGAGTGTAGAGTGTAGTCGGTAACTCGGCCGGTATCACCACAGATTACCGACATCTAGTGTAGATTCAAACCCAGATCTCATCATATGTACAATCCACATTGGCAATACTAATCAGTGCACACGGAGACAGGTTGCCATCTTCCACACAGAAGTGAAGTGCTTCTGTGCAATTCGGTATTCTGTATGCGACCCTCGTATTAATTACTGCTCCGGTACAACTATGGTCACCTGGTTCCAGGATGCCAGCACGCAGGAATCTGTCGTCAATGTTACGCAATGCGGTCTGTGTAGCCTGTACGAATGTGAAATGAGAGTGAATTATTAGGAATCCATTGGCCGTTAATTGCTGCAACAGTAGCCGGACATTAATTTTAAAATCACCAACATATTGCATCGACAATGCTCACTCGATTACATGATGAGTGGAGTCGTGGTGAATTTGATTTGATAACGGTATACTGCAATTCCCATTGTTCTACGCTCTAGATTGGATGGTGTTACTGGTGCTGCTGCTGCTGCTGGTGCTCCTGTTGTTATTGTTGAGGTCTTCATAATTAATTGAAACACATCGATTTATGATTGGTGTTCGCGAAGAACAAATGGAGAGCGTCGGGTATCGGAACACCCTGTGCATATATTGTTACACGTATATTAACAAATTGCCTGCATGCTGACTTGTTAATGTTCTTGAAACAATCGCTGTAGGGAACACACGGTTCTCCAACAAGATACACTTTATATCCCACGACAAAAACGACGACTTATTGACAGATAATAAACAATTTAGAAAAAATACCATCGATTCCGTTCGATAATTGAGCATGCCTGCCCTCGATTTGTTCTTAATTAATTGTCTTGTACGTGTGCTGCTGCTGCTGTCTATTGCTTCACCAGAGTTGAGGAGGAGAGTTCATCTTGGAGTGTAAACCTATGCATGGACTGCGGCCTTGTATGCATCGGTCAACTGCACCGAGATCGTGTTCAATTCTAGCATTGATGTCTCTGGAGTATTTGTTTATTTCTCATTGATATTTCAACTGAATGAATACATTCACTGTACATACATTAACTTTTATTTACTAATATAAAGTTTTTATACAAGTATGCTATTTGGTACCTTGACGCAGCGTTGAAGTCTCCAGGACAAATGCATACATTTTGACAGAAAGTGAAATAATTGCGTACACTCTGTGGGCAAAGACTGGTACAGCACCATAATCTGAACCAAACAAAACGAAATTAGCAGTTTGGACGGCCGTTTAAAGCTGTAAAAAAACCACGAAATTGGTTCCAGTCGAAACATTCACTCGTCTCATAACAGCGGTGGACATCGTAACATCCTTTATCAAGTGTAATAAAATTGCCAATAGTCGGGTTGTTGTCTGCGACATTCCTCCAAGTAGAATGTTGTATGTCTCTCTCTCTCCTACTCTGTATGGCTTGTACATGCAAGTAGGTATATACTTGTATACCTGTATATATGTATTGTATATATATACTTGTATATATGTGTTCTCAATACACACTAGTATTGTGAAACTATAACGTATATTTTATTATTGTACATATAGTAAAGAGTAAAGTAATTCTTATGATTCTGGATGCCTTTACCAGCACCAGCAGTGGAGCAGCAGCTTGGCTAGTGCCCGATGGCTGTGTGAGATTAGGAAGACGAAGGTAGTGATTTTTGCTTGCAGTTCATATCTATGTCCCCTGCGGCACACATACGCAGCGCGCTCACTGTACGATCATATGCAAATTAACCAACATAAAATTTTATTCCATTTTTTGTTACGCTTTTTTTTCTGTTGAACTGTGCGAACAATTTTATATATGCCGAAAGATGTATTTTTTTCTTGTTCTGTTAGATATAAATTTTATATCGTGTTTTAAGATACGAAGGACCGGGCCGTGGCCGTCTTTTTTTAATATAAACTTGGTTTGGATTTTATATTTTTTCCCTGGTGGTGTTGTTGTTGTTTTTGTTGTTGTAGAAATGTTCGGCGGAGTTTATGGGATATTGTAAGAATTTTTTATTGTCGTTTTGATACGTTAATTAGTGTACAGATTATGAGTTGGTAGACAGGTTAATGGCTGGAAATAATTAGACATAATAAGATATATACATACATATTAACTCTAAATCTCCGTAATAGCCCATAAGTTGATCAACACGCACATCATACATTGAATGTTTTACATATTCATATATCGCATGCCTACAGTGCTGAATGTTCAAATGCTGCACAATGTTCTGCAATACTCCTTTATTCATGCCTCGTTGTTGTTCTGTAAGTTCACTGGACAAACACACACGTTCATTTGTAAATATCCAATGCAATGTTGTAAAACATCATCAGTGCCTGGCGTACAGTCAAATATAACGATGAGAACTCGACCAATTATTGTGAAATATAGTTGTCATTTTTGTGAATCACCACCTCGTTCTCTTAAAGTGAATGAGTGGAGGTCCGTAGATCTGCATGTGGACAATTTGTTTTCCTCGCGTCGAACATGAATTAATGATTGCGCAGTAGAACAAATACATTGTTTGTTTTGTGTACAATGAATTGTAATTGCTGGACGTATATGAATAATGACAGAAGGAGTGAAAACATTTGCTTAAAGAATTATATTCTTAAAGATATCACTGAAAATTCTACACTATTTTAAATAGACAGCGGGTAATTTAATTTAGTTTTTACATGTCGCCTCATATGTGTGAAACTATTACTTAAAGTGACATTCATTTCAGCATGCATACATGCATGTATGTGTGTGTGTGAGTTTGTAGCGCTACGCAACTTTACTATAACCACTTATTATTTATTATCTGTGGCAAATCTAAAAAGGCTGGTTTTTTAGCTGATTAATTGCAAATTATAGCTACCTGCTCATTAGACTAAGTTACGTTGAGCTGAAATAATAATTATTCGACGCATTGCCGCTAATGATTCACACAAACACGAGTAAAAAGTAACAATTCAAGTGTCGTTTAATTTATGCAAACGTACCGGTGTCTTGTTCTTATTCTTTTCCGTCTCCACACACAGGCACACACAAGTACATAGAGAATTTATAGTTATTGTTGCTATAAAATATTAAAATATAAGACCATTTCTATACATGTATAAAGTAATGATTTCTTTTCTACCAATCATTAAGGAATATCTTTTTTTGTATAGAAATACCAACGAATATTTAACCTTCAAGAGAACTGAATGTAGTTTATTGTTCGTCGAGTAATAAAACAAACATATTCTGTTACAATGTAACGTTGTGTCTATTTCACTGAAGACTAACATCTCTCTGTACGTATGTGTGTACTCGTGTATACTGCAGGATGTTGTTGTTTCTGGTTGGCTGTTGCTATGACTACTACTGCTAATCTCTGACACATATACATACACAGAATTACACGTAAATACAGATATATTGTATGTACACCTTTCCACATGGAATAATTAATTATTTTCACGCTTCAATGTTTATTACACTGATCCCGTAATTAAATAACGATCACAGCGACCTCTGTACGAGGAGTGCTCGCGCGCGCGCGCATTATTTGATTTACATGAACATACAGAGCTGTCGTTGTACGTTGTATCGGCGGCAACGTGGAAAGACTTATTTAAAATACATTAACACCGTGCGAATTAATTAAATGGAAAAGATTTTGTTTATTAGTTTATTGGTGAGCGTGTAAAAAATCGACATGAATCTTCTTCTTCTTGCATATACGGGCTTATGCGGGAAAAAATGTGCGTACAGTTTATGTTCTACACTTGATCACAATAAATTAGTAAACATTTTTACCGTCAGTATTAATTCATGGTCGAGATGAAGAAGATTGCAAGAATTAAATGCGAGAAAAATGGATGTAGAATTGTAGAGTTTTGTTATTTATTGGTGGACATTTCGATTTTAATTTTTTGTACAGTATACTTCTAGATTTTAAATAAAAGATGCAGGATAATTCTGTAATGGTTAATGATGAATTAAATGATTATTACCTACATATTTACACGGCAGAGTTAGTCAGAGTGCCACTATGCTCCGTATATACGTACAGACGTACTTGTATATACAGGTAGGTTGGTTGGCTGAAGTATGTTAAGCTTGCCTAAAGTTGCCGTACTGTGGCTGTGCGCACCTCTGACTGACTGAATGACTGACTTCTCTCAACCATGTCCGGTAGCTACCCAATTACTTCACCGTCACGAGTCGCTTATCCAGGTATGACCAACACACCGCTGCCTGAAAAAAAAAGACACAATGGCGCTTTATTAAATTTAGCAAATTACATGTTTTGCCATGTAAATTAAATGGACGATTATGGTTGTTTCGCCAATACAAGAACAAACCTTGTTTGCAAAAAATCAGAGCCACCGCCATGCGTAGTGTAGTGTAGTGGTGTAATACTGACTTTTACTTTCTATATCAACTGGCACGGAACTGTAGACCGGTGTTATTAGTTCGAAATTATCTCTATTTAAGCCCGATTTATGCGCTCCGAAACGTTATACGTTATAATATATTAATCTAGATTCGAATTAGCTGTAATTGAACCGGGAAAAAGATTCCCTTAATGTCGCTAATAAAGATTTCATGTGCGAGGCACGTATGTCTTAACTTATATCCGGAGCATTAGTGTGTGTGACGCATTATAGATATTATCTATCGTGTGCGAATTTATTACTAATCAAGTTAATTATATTTAATCTAATGATATAGTCATAAATCTGAACAAGCATGAGTAATTGCATTCAAGAGTGAAACGTAAGTCTTAGATTGATGTTTATATTTACACGCCGGATTAATGTACTAACATGATAATTTATCATATTGCAAAATCTATGTCATACTATGCATGCTAAATATATTAAATGGATGCTTTGTAATGTGTACGGTGAGTCACATGATACGTATGTTTGAGATTTGTTCGTACATTTGTGACGTAATCATAATTTCACGATATGATTTTACAACCTAGTCTTCTACTTCACATTTTTTCTGGATCGTATGTCTGAGATTATTTCGTACATTTGTGACGTAAGCATTTTCGCGCAATATTTCAATTGAACTATGTATTTACACACGGTATATTAATGTAAAACTTTCTCTGTAAAGATGTGCTTTATCGATGCAAATTCCATTGTACCATTTTTCCACATTCTTCATGTATCTTTTCTTGTACCACACCGTGTAAGTGACGTAATTCTCTACTACAATGCACTAAGCAAGATGGCGATTATGTAAGCAGATATGTGTGTGTGCGTTTGTGTGTGTATGGAACAAAGTGTAGAGCAGTGCTGTCAAAGATTGTAGATGTGAATACTTCTATCCCTGGTTTTTATTAATTGTTCTACGCCTCTCTCACTCTCTCTCTCTTTCTTTCGGTTTGTTCTTATATTTTCTGATCGTTGTTACATATACACGCACCAACGTACAGACACGTTGTGCCTATCTCGTTGTTAGTGCACGCATGCGCATACACTCCGCACTCATGGACAGCTAAACGTGTGTTGTTCATCTGACGGTTTATCTGTTTTACATGCATGCAATTACACTGGCATGGCCCGTAGCCAAACGCGCGATGGACCCGATAGGGCGGCGGGTGTATCGGGCTAAAGTGGGGAGAGGGCGGACGGCGGTCGCTGCGTACTTCACACAACACGTTACACATATACGTACGTGCGTTGCGGATCGGCTGCTGATTTTTAAATGTTTTCCCGCTCAGAATTGCGCACACGCGCTCGCACCATTCACAGTGTGTTACTCAAAATATTCATCGACCCGTGTGTGTGTGTGTATGTGTTGGTGATTTGTTGTGTGATATTCGTTTTGTTTTTGCAGTTTGGTTGCATGCCGATTTCAGAACCGTATTAAGATAATTGCTGGCGCCAAGCAGGAAATATTTTAATGTGCTTTTAAAGGCTATCAAAGAGAGAGAGAGAGGTATTTGCGAAATTTAATTGATTCCCCACATGGGGAGGAATATATAATTCTGTTTTATTCGAATTTTATACGGCAGCGGGAGATAATAGCTAGAAGTGCAGCAGATATCATGACTGTAAAATAATCCATGTATTTGTAAATGTCTAATTGTGTGGCTTCCTCAGCCCTGATATACTCGGTCCTCTGTAGTAATATCTATGTGTTTGTGTGGAGACCTACCCATCTGGGATGGGAACATGGAGAGAATAGTTCAGATTCCAACCATCATGAGCGAATAATTAAAGTTTGTAGCAAATGAAATGTATCCACACGCATGTAGCGGTTGGCTTGTTTGCTCGTTGTACATATATACACACACATATATACATACAACAGACCATTGTTGTCATACGAGTTGGTGCTGGTCGGTGGAAAGTGCGTAGTCGGCCACTCTCGGCACTCTTAGACAATAGGGCCACGCCTTGCGTTTTACAATTTTTCCAAATAACTCGAACAGCGTCGACTAATACACCGGCGGCTACTGCACGTTATACGAACACGAACTGGTGCTGTACGTTTATAATATTCTATACTCCATATCACGTTACAACCAGATTGACTGAATTTCTATAATAACACACACACACACGCGCAGGCGCACACATGAATATGAGCACATTGCACTCGGGATGAGATGAGGAAGAACGATAATACACTTTTCTAAAACATTAATAGGATGTATCACGTTGCGCTAATCATATGCTGTGTATGAATTAGATATTCAATTAATTAAGATAAACACTGTAATTTCGTGGATTATTTACGATACGAGGTCGGAGATAAAACTGTTTACTCGCTCAATTTTATGCCCCCTTCATGAGATTTAATTAGCAATATTTAATATTAACGCACTTGCACAGACAGTGACCCTATGCACATTGCAGGATGGAGGGGAGTATATGAGAAATTAAGTTATACGAAGATATTTGCATAAATTCCAAAGAAATAATTAGAATTAACCATAAAATGCCAGTTGAGCTTCGTGTGAATCTAGAGATATTTCACATATTGACTTAATGTGGAATTTCTGATGTCACTTGTATATGTGCACATTCAGTTCATAGAACATTATTCGTTCAGTTCAGTAAATTCAGGAACACTTCTATATTTCGGCAACAGACACCACACGTTTAAGGATCGAATGAGTCGGTAATTATATATGCGATCCAGCTAACAACTGGACGAGCATAAATTCTCCGCGCTTAGCTTTTATCGGGCACGGTTCGTTTCCAGTTTTCAGAAACAGACGCTTCGTTAATTACTCAGATAGGAGACAGCACAACAGCAACAGCAGCAGCAGCAACTGTAGTAGTGGATTATGTGTGGCACATTCACAGTGGCTCTCTTACTAAAGTGCAACCATTGATCTGAACCGAGCGCGCAACGCAACTGATAACACAACAGCGAGCACTGCCGACCGGACGCTGCCCGAAAGTATATTTCGTTACAGAGTTTGGAAAAAAAGACACAATCACAGATAAAGGAACATTCTTGCGAAGTTTACGACATACCACACCGGCCATCGGTCGATTTAACTCGCATAAGAATGTGAACGTACCGGATTGACATTAACAGACATTGAACATGACCAAATAGTTCAATGGTCTTTTTTAATTGTTTGTATGTTTGCTAATTTTTCAACTCAACTTCGAGCGCACATGGGACTAAATAATTTGTAATTTTGGAAGATTATCCTTTTATTTTATTGTAATATTCACTACATTCAAATATATATAGAATATACGAAACTACTAAATGTCGTAGCTCTTTAGGAATTTATTAATTTTTTATTATTCAAATGCATAGGATATAAGCGCGGTTTTTTCAATTTTTTCATAAGTAATAAATAAATAATTCTAGACACCACAAGCGGAGATAAAAAGGTTCAAATCCCATGGACAATAAAAATATTAGCCGCTCTTATGACACGTGTGTATATTATGAACAGAGATGTTAATTTATGGCTGATCATTTAATACTGATCATAAATGTCAGAATACTGGAAAATTATATTGTCTCCATGCGGATCGAAGGATGGAATTATTGAATATAAAATTCTCCAGAGGAATATCGTAAAACGGTCGCGGCACAGCACACTATCAGAGTTAAGCACTTGTGATCAATTTATTATTGTTTATTTTTCTGATTATTAAATATAATTTATATCTTTATGGTTAGCTGATGTCGTCATAAATATTTCTGTAAGAAGTCTGGTTTTAGACTAATAAAAGTAGACTACTGCTTTTACCAATAGAGAATATTTGACAAGTATGTATATTTCATACATTTTGTACATCATATTTGTACAAGTTGACGAGCAAAGCACACACACCATTAAAACGATGACAGCAGTACATCAATTCGGTACGGCAGTTTCGTATATGAGTGTGTGTGTTGATCTCAATCAGCTCACGAGTAGTGGGCCGTGGTGTGGTTGACGTGCGGCAGTAATCCGGGTCTCCGGTACAGGTGACATGGGAAGGCTCTTCACTGTTAAGCCACGGTACATCCACACGGCTCAGCTCCGGCCACAGACAGAGAGCTGCCTTATGACATGTGTCAATGTAGATACATTTCTCGGACATGCATATCTGATTAAGAGAACTATTTCAGATACAGGACACCGACGTATGTATTTTAATGCATTTTTTGTTTGTTCTATTAGTCACAGCGCACGGTGTAACCGAATGGTCATCCTAATGAAAACCGGCAGCTGTAACTTTTATACACATACCCTGGTATATATTGGTATTACATCATATCATTATTTATCCATATGCCTGGATAATAATCTGGTAAATAGAGCAGATAACCACCGGTATACATGGAATAATAATTGTTCTTCACTCCAGTCCAGTGCCAGTCGTCAGTTGACGGACATTCTTAACAGTGAGGTGAATCAACTCTTATTGGATATTTTATTTCTCATTTACGCGTTCAGCGTCAAAGTTCCAGTGCAGGTTTTTTGCGGGACACAATTTATTAATCCCGCAGAATTCTGTCGCCTTGTCGGCTGTCCTACGTCCGTGCCTGTTGCTGCTGCTGTTGCTGTTGCTGCTGTTGTTGTTGTTGCATTCCTTCGGCACGATGATGAATGATCGCTGGGCCGTGCGTAATGTCGAAATTACACCAATTCCATTATATTATAATATATATAAAACACACTAATTTACTGCACGGTAACCGACAGATGGCCGCGTTCCATTGGCGTAGACATTTTGTACACTGTATTGTCATTATCAGCATTGGTAGTACGTAGTATTGTGACAATATTCAGAAATCTGCCCTGGACAATTACTCAAGCGAATATTTGTCCTAAGCTACAAAGAAATATCCTTGTACTTCGTCAATAGATTAAATTGATTTCACGAAGCAAATCTTACAATGCTGATCCTACAATAAAATCCGTTAGAACAATACTTATACCCGGCCTGGACTTCCTTACTAATAGCCGAATTAAAATATAACAAATAACGGAATAAGTGATATTGTAGATCACTTGTCAAGCAGTATATTCACTGCGCACAGTTAATGTGTTAATGTTTACATATATTTAACGTACGCCACTGCTAATAGTGTGACGTTGCACACCAGAATATCACACACACACACACACACACACACACACACACATTCTATATAGTGAGGCATTGTTACACAAGGGGACGGGATAACGTCGTAATGATCGCGGACTACCGGACCTCGGGATAATTTCAACTCATTCATCAAGTAGACTCTGACAACAAACCGTCGTACGCTTTTTTCGGCTTTCATTCCTACTTGTTCTACCAAGTCCCTCTTTCATCTTTTTTTCTTCTTCCTTGACTTTTGTTTATTTTTGTGTAAAACATCCAGCAATAACAAATTATAGTAACAGTGTTAGATCCGCAAGAGATTGTAACCCCGGCCGATGACGTAATGGTTGTTTTTTGGTTCGTGGTTTTACGGCTTATCTACGACAGAGATCGTATTACGCCAAGTGTACCGGCAGAATTTTTGCATATTACACTTGTGTACGATTCGTTTCGGTTGTACGGTGGAATGTATCGGTAGTTTCCAAATTACTTCATGACGATATACTCGATTGTATGGGATGGATAACATAGTTCCCATCCTCGTGTGTACGTGATAATAACTTTATTTCTTGTACTTGTAACTTGCTTTACGATTCTCCAGGTAATTAAATGTTGGTTTAGTTTAACAATAGAATACTTAGCAGGTGTCGCTGCTGTAGATACTAAGCTGTAGTTAAATAGATTCCCATCCAGACAATGAACATGGTGTTTTAGCCAAGAAAAAAAAATTGTTACAAAGAACACATTAACATTCATGGAGACGTCTAATTTCGTTTGTAATAATTTTAACAGACCACATAGTATTAAAGTTTGTGAGTACTCTCTCTCCTGGGTGCAATACCTTAAGTGTATGACTAAGTTCTGTTTTATTACATTTCTGAAAATATTACCTATACTTACCGCAAAATACCTGGCCGCTGACATTAATAGCTAATTTGTCTTTGTTCCAGGTGAGTGACTGATTTTCTATGCATTCTGCTACACCTGGATTCTATCCCAGGGTACCGTAAGTACTATCAGGATTAGTTAGTTGTAGATAGGATAATATGGTGAGGCTGTTTACTGCGCATGCGTCTAGTTGTTTATTATATATAACTGCAACTGTCTTATATATGAAATTAATTCACGTTCTCTCAAGTTATACATTTGTAATGAATGAAACGTACACATCCTATTTCATGATTATCGTTATTTGGAATTAAAAGTGTCTAAGTTAATTTGTTTTCGTAAGAGAATCTATAACATTGAGTTATTTTGATAACAGACAGGCAGACAGAATATTTCAGAACAAAGTTCAGGATAAATACAACACAATATTAATATCCCTGTACACACAAATGAATCCATGAATAAACAGATCAATTTCGTACAATAACATCCAGAGGGTTTAATTGAAAGTCTAACCATGACATTACCTTGAATGCAGAGGTAATATCTCTCCGTGGAGCGGGCGAGCCTTATGTCTCGGAGAATGGTGCATTACCTACATGCCTCTGCCTGAGAAGTACAGACGAACCGTCGGACGTAAAAATTTCAGAAATATGAAATAAATTATTCATGCCGTGCTCTCCTGGCATCCAATACCCAGTCGACCAGCATCAGGAATGTTGGCCGGCCATCGTGTAGGATGTGGTAGGTTCGGTGTGGACCACTGTGGCTTCGGGGGACTGTGCAGATTCACAATTAAAATACACGTTTGCAAGAGAACACAAGAAGGAAACGCATTAGAAGCATTGCATGATCTGTCCAATGTACTACGGGCTAACACATAGGCGTACCACTCAGAAATTTACTAAATCCACAATAACAGTATCAATGACAAATATTATACGATTCATGGCTCATACACTACATATATCATACAATTATTACAGACACTTTACTTTGCTATAAAATAGTATTTAGATTAGCTGAACATAACACAGTTATGATTTATGATTGTGGAATTCGGATTACCGTGCCCACATATTGATGTTTTGTTTTGTTTTTTTCGTAAAAATTCATTTGAACAACCAATATAACGACGCGTACATAATAAAAGAGAGAATGTAATGATATTAGCATTTCTTCCAACACTTACCTACCTACCTATTACTATGGCCGTAAAACGTGAAATATTTATTTTGCACATAAAAACCTGATTCAAATCCGTTCATAAATATTTATAACACATTACTTGCTCGGAGCGTTTATTGTTGAGTTGCGAATAGTTTTGCACGGAAATTAATGTCAAAGAAATGTTCAATTAATATATCTACACATATATGTATTGACAGGCGCATGAGTACATTACATTTTCTATACATATCATCAGGAGAAGAAGGAAAAGAAGAAGAACTAGAAAACTTATTTGTTAAATTAACATTCGCTATGGTTGATTTCCATAGTCGTCCCCAGTGTCTACGCTTGTGGATCTAATAGCGTCTAACGTTGCTAGTCCGCCCGCGGTCTCCACAGCCATGATGCAAGTGTACGTACACGCTGTATTCGCTTGTTCGGCTCCGGCCGACACTGAAGTGCACCTTACGTCCTCTTATACAAAGTGCTAGATTGGCGTACAGGTCGAGGACGCGTGCGTCCCGCATCCTATGACCATTGTTATTAACATTACGGTTCTTGTGCGTCCCTCGAGGATGCATGCACGATTCGGCGGTTTGTTCCGTGCGATTTCTGCACGGTTCTCTGGCGAACAATGTTTGTTACAGACATGCCGCAACAAGCATACACACCACTACAGAGTACAATTGAAGATGTAAATTATTCTGTTAGCTGTACAAAATGTGTATCCTTCTGATACTTGTCGGATTTGTTATTATATATCACTAGAATGTATGAAAATCTATAGATTACATGTGGAGACTTCAATGCTAGATCAAGACACGTACATTACAGAAGTTGATGTTGTAGTTGTAATTATTAGAATATGAGAATTTCCATGTGTTGTATAAAATCTCAGCATCTTACGCTGCATAGAATTCACTACTTCTTTCACTTGCCAAGCATAAGTGCCGTAATGGAAGCTAATTACGCGCGTACAATCGACAACAGCGTGAACGGTTGTTCACGAGATAAACGTGCACACAGCACAAGTAGCCGATGTACATGCGCACGCGCAACTCCACTCTAACGCACACGGAACAACATGATTTGTATTTACTGAAAGCACGATAAATCACAGAACAGGTAAACAATGCTGTACAACAGCAGAAACGGTTGTTATTTGCACATTCAGCAACGGAAGAAGTATAC
This sequence comes from Calosoma granatense, assembly GCA_022063505.1. Classification (NCBI taxonomy): domain Eukaryota; kingdom Metazoa; phylum Arthropoda; class Insecta; order Coleoptera; family Carabidae; genus Calosoma; species Calosoma granatense. The sequence goes on along the minus strand of JAGJTL010000096.1, from coordinate 851,828 downwards.
ACACTGTATACCTTTGCCTTCATACTTAGTTACTTCCTCGACAATGTTTTTGCTACGAAAAACCATAACAATTCTAATTCCTAACAAGAGTACGATCTACTTCGCATCCTCTTTCAAGTTCTAACGAGTTTCTTTATGAATTCGTGGTAATACAGCACTAATTGCAAACTAATAAAACCAACGGACAAAAAAAATCTAATTTTCTGGGAAACTGGCCATATGCCATAGGTTTTTGTGGTCTGATTTTATTAGATTTAGGAAACTAGTTTCTCGTTTGGTAGAGTAATTTTATGTCATAGTTAAATTTGCAGAGGACATTACAGAATTGGCTATTACATTTGAGAGAAAGAGTTTCTTCATTACTGAATGAGAACCATGCTTCCCGTTCTTGTTTTAACTAATCGCCTCAAACATTAAAACGTACACACACACACACACACAAGACAAGAATGGAACGATGGTCAAACAAATACTGATCATCGTCTCTCTCTCTTCTAGAATAAACGATGACATATTCCAGCGGTCAGACTTATCTAATCCGTGCGACAGGTAAGTCACTAAACGACACGAACTCGCTCAGTAGCTGGAGTTTGACGCGCGGGTGGTCTTTCTCCGCTTAGTGTTGTTCCCAGCGCTCTACTCTGTGCTCTGCTGTTGTTGCTGCTGCCGCTGTTGTTGTTGTTGTTGCTGCTGCTGCTGTTGTTGCAGTTGATGATCAGAACGAACCCTAACGGTCAGATAGAGCAGCCGAGTGGGATGTTTGAACGCACCCGTGTACTAGCTCGCTGCTAGTTCACTCTCGTTGCCTGATAAAAAGACGGATAGAATTTTGAGAAGCAAACGCTAATGAATGCAGCACACGGAATAGAAAAGGGTTTGTTGAGGATCTTGTTTAGAAAATGAGACTTTGTTTGTCATTCGTAGTTAGAACTCAGTGACATGTAAAGTGGTTTTAGTTTATGCACGATCCACAACCAGAGCGAGGAGAATACATTCAGGGCTAACTTTAATTTGTTTGACACGTTGTGTGATTCATTATTTTTATAGACGTCATTTATAAATGTATTTACTTTAGGTTTTCAAGTGTTTCAATTCATTTGCCACTACTTTGCTGTAATGTTCTTTCTTGTACATATTTTTTTACTTAGGTAATAATTATTAAATTAACAATTACAGTATTTTTTAATTGAAAGTTTCAAGACATATGTTTGTATGAACAGCACAGGTGTACATGTGGTGACGGTTGACTTTTAAGCTGTTAATTAATACGACCGTGATTAATTACTATTGCCCATCATACACGTGCTAATGACAATCGACTGCGTGCGATTGGCAACACTGATAGAGCTATGTGAAACATTCCAAAGCACCTTGCCAACCCACACACACTCGCACACACACATCATCAGGTTCCAACTATTACTTCCAATTATCCATCTAATTGATGAAAATCATTTAGACAATGTCATGAATAAATTTCCAGAGACAGAACTAAATTATCATTTATTTTCTTCTCTCAACTCTCTAACGTTGAACTAAAGCTGGTAAATTCAGCGTAAAATAAACTATTTTCCAATTGAAAACATCGCTTTTGTATCAGTTAATAGTTGCGTTTTAGTGGAGTGATGTGTACTTCCTGTTCACTGTATGGCTTTTCCTAAAAACGACACACCTGCCATCTTGACAGTGTGAAGAGCATGATGGAAATACATTAATAAACGCACCTTTCCGATAATTAAATTTGAACACTACTCATTCACTCACACAGCCAGTGTGTAATGTTGAATGCACGGTGTCGGTCTGATGGCTTTAATTATTTTTCCAGTATCCATTTAATTGATTTTCCATCGATGAGAACCAGTAGTCCGGAAGAACAGCGCTTCGAAATTGTTTTTTTCTCTCTAATGAAATGCATGCGCCAGCTTGTTGAAGTGTACCTAATTTATTTATGGCAACTGTGGCTATTAATATAAGTTGTAAGGAAAAACGCTTACTATTTGTATTGTGACTGCTCTGTATCAATCAAAGACCAGCAGTGTCATGCTTTAATTATAGGAACACAACTTTTACTAGTTCATGTTCATTTGTCAACGCATATCCAATTAGCATCTACAATTCTTTAAAATCTTTTTAAAATTCTCATTAGTATATTATTAATACTCTACTACTAGTAGTAGAATTGTTTATATAATATTATCCTGTGCTAATACAGCACCATTGCTAACTTCATGTTAAACATCCAAGCATGCAACAAGATCCGTTATGCTGCCTGCATACAGTTGCATCGATCTTTAAACTCACCCACACACGCTGAATACTGCAGTATGCCACTTTCTCCTGTCACTGTTCGCTGTTGTATGCACTTTTCTGCAGCACTGTGACATACGATTGTCTGTGCCGGCTGAATTAACATATTCATGTTCCTGTTCTGATTAGAGTTGAAACGGTAAATCGCGAATTGCAAACGGTCACAGTTAGATTCTTATCTTCGTCCCAACTTCGACTGTATTCTCGGCGAGAGATTTTTCAATCCACACTTGCAATATATTAATAATGAAACCAGTGTATGTAACAGCAGCTATTATACAATAATAACTGGTTATATAGGATGAAACATGACAATATGGTCGGATGTGTGCAAAAATCCACGTATGCATAATGTGTACATAGTGCGTAGCGAGAGTGGTAAGTGTGACAGGTATGATATAAACAATGTGTGGGACTCGGCAGCTGCAGCCTCTGGAATGTAGCAGTACAAGTTTACAAGCGGTTCGTTAGGATGGCGAGACGACCACGATGACGACGAGTGCCAGCCTGTTTGTCTAACGCCACTAACCACCGTACCATCGGATATTTGATAACTGTTTAGTCAACCCTCGTATCCAGTTATGTAACTCAGATAAAACTACATCGAATACACTTGTTTATTTGAATTCTGATATGCTTCTGGAAAATAGAACTTGTAGAAACCATCAAATTACTGAAAAGTTCTTTTATTTTACCTAGAAATATGTTCCATATGATTAAGTGTCTCTAGTTCTTTTAAAAACAACATTTTTTCCCGGAGACTTCAACGCTGCGTCACAACACATGTTCTTGTATTTTTTTTACTTCTTCTGAACATAAATAAATACTAGCTTGTGACACATGTCTTTCAAAGTTTAATATATACTTTCGGAGACTTTTGCAACCGTTTGAGATATGTATATGACAGAGATTTCAATGCTGGAGTAAGTGCGACATATAAAATATAGTTTCGAAACGATATTGAACATATGTGCGTTGCGTTACTTTGTGCAATAAATGTTATAATAAAATGAAATCCACTATCTTCAATGTTAAATCAAGACTTTCATCCTTGCGTTACACGGAGACATATGCTTCTGTATTTCTTTCATGTTCTTGCAAGTAGATACGGTTGTAGTAGTTGTTGTTGTTGTTGCAGTAAAAAAGAGTAATTATTATTGCAACGAATAACATTTCTAGTATTTATATGGCAGGGGTCACACGCAAGTGTATACGAAGTAAGTAAAATGTATATCCGACAGTTAAGCACTCCGTGACACGATTTCAAAACTAAAAACAATAACCATAAACTAAGCATGCAATATAGTAAATTAGAACTGGACTGCATTGAAAATTTACAACGTATTTACCTACAGTTTATAGTGTCAGTTGTACTTGCACATGACACGCACGAATTTCACTCTGTTGCCTTCAGAAATCATTACTCCCGCATATACATACGCGTAACTTACATGTACGTCGTCACATTGACGTACACATTCAAGCTAAACAAGTAAGAACCTGTACACTGCCACAGAGAGAAATTCAACTTTAATTAAATTTAATAAACATATTCAATGGCTTCATGAACAAGAAAACGCATCGTTATTACAAATTTAATCCAGAAATGGTTCCGCTTCATTCAGCCAACACAATTAAGTTGTACACAAGATGGATGAAATTGCAGATTCATGAATAACTTGATTGGGAGCAGCCAAAATAAAGGATGTGTTATTAGTCACTTGTATGCCAGAAACAACGGAAGAAGCATTGCAATTTAATTTACATTATAATGAATAAAAAGAATATAAAATTTACTTTTTATAGAATATAATATAGTTTCATATAATGACAATAATAATTGTAGCAAGTAGAAAATTATATTCTACTTCTCTGTTACATATCTCGACACTATTTATTGCTCAATCTGAATCAGAGGCTTAAATAAATAAATATCGATTAGACTTTCTTAGTTTCACAGTGTATGCATGTTACTGTGGACATACATATATACATACATATAGAGCAAGTATGTGTGTGTGTATACAAGTCTGTAAATGAGAATTACACCGATTACAGTAGCATTTACACGAGACAGTCAACGCCGATTCGATTTCTAATCGATTTCTATCGCCTTCAGATTATTGCTACCATTTCAAAACAGATCGTACAATAATTCTTCTTCCCCATGTGAATTTCATCGTTACAAACTCATAAACGTACTAAGTAGTAAAGAAATTTATTAATATACAGGAGTGTACTGTATTGATTTCAATTGTAGAAAGGTTTAAAATATTTCAAAATGAACATAATCGCATTTGCCAACATAGTTTGTTTCTTCTTCAGGATTGAAATTGTATCTTTGTCAAATAGGGATAAAGATAAATATAATTTTACGATTACATTGTTCAAATAACATTCTTCACACATCATCGCTTCGTTCAATATTTAAAAAGCCCGCCATAAATGTAGAATACCATTGCACACATCCGCTGTGCCAGCCTGCTTGAGAGTCAACTACGTTCATGTCATAAATCAAAGAAATAAATGTTAGTTCTATAAAACATCGGGCTCGAAACTAACTTTAATTACTATTTGACAAATACACGAGACCGGCTCTCTGCTCGTTCTAGGAATATTTGGGTTTATGTTTGATGAGTTAATTTGTGGTTTGTGAGCGGAGAGCGTACGGTAACAGCTGTAAAAATCTCTTCGTCCATACGGAGACAAGTTGCCGTTCGCTTACAAACCTTTGTCGTAATAAAGTCTTTGTCATCTCTCTGTTATTAAATTAAGTTTCATTAAAAGAAGATCCCGGGGACTGTAGTTTTCTTAATATATGATATAATATTCTGTGCAAGATCAATGATGGTTTAACACACATGTATATAAATTAAAGTTTTATAGCAATCATTTGTAACGTATGTTAGAAATAGATTTACGAGCAGCTAGCTAGATAATTACATCGGCTCATCACATATTTGTTCTAACATACTCGCGGCTGCAGTCATTTAAATCCACTCGATCAATCTAACGATATAACAAGATCATTCTGCCAATAAACAATAATTTTAATAGCTCCACTATCTTGCGAAACATTTCGCAACGAGATAAACACAAACAAACAAACAGACAGTCAGAGTCCGGGATATTTTATTGACAATTGACATGATATCGATACTACAATCCTTACATCTGATTGGCGTGTCGCAGAACAAGAAGAAGGTCAGACCGTATCGTGAGACAAAACAGTTTTACGACTTCTGTACACCACACACACAGGTGTGGTGGTGTAGGGTGGCGGGTGTGGGGATTGGTATGGGGGCCACCGGTTGGAATATTTATTATCCTTTAGTTCATTGCCGTTGCTGCGACTGTGTAGAAGTTTGATTTTATGTGCGTTTTCATGATTGTATGTATGTGTATGTCATGATGAATCTCTATACCTCTGCTAGAAATCAAAATTCTGTGAGCAACGTCCCTCAGTGTAATAAATTCCGAATGGTTTTATTACAGGGGGCTCATATAGAAACAGTTATGGATGGTTTAAGAAGAGGTCTTTCACTTATGTGTCCTGTACCAGTCACGGAACAGAGTTGATGGATCTCAACCCTAAATTACAAATATATATTTTCTATATTCTATCTAGTATTATACTGTGTATTACTCTCACTGTGCATTACATTAACATGTATAGAGAGTGTTGCATGATTAGCTTCCACATTTACAGATTATGTACCAGCAGTTATGACATCTCTAATTACAATTCAGAGTAATGGCAAATAAAAGTATCGATTTAATTTATTTCGTACATGACACTGGACGGACGATAATAAAAACAGTCTCGCGATGTGGTGGTCAATATCGCTTTTAATTTCGTTTTCTTTTTCTCAATAATTATCAATTACGTTTCCCACGCACTAGAATGTAAATCAAAGTGACACATTAAAAAATACATTCCTCAATGAAACATGAAATGCGTTCAGCATCAATAAATTTAAATTGGCAGGGTTGAGATGGCTGCGAGTTGAGGTGTGCACAATTATTATAGAAGCGAGACAGTCGCTCGTAAAACCGCGCTCGCACACACCATACTCACAGTCTTAGTAGTAGTGTTTTCTCTCTCATACATTCCCGCTCTCTGTATGCGTGGAATACAATAGCATTACAACACCACTCCTCTCTGTAGACATTTAGTGGAGACCATGTGACGAACGTCACTGGTAATAGCTAACTAATATATTTATTTAGAGTAAAAATTGATGTTCTCATATATAATTAATTTTCCATGGCACGTTAGTGATATATCCATTTAATATTGACTACATATTGCAATAACATTGTATTATGGTGGTTATTTGGCATGGATAACTAATATAATGTATCGTAATATCTTTTAATACATTGCAAATAACCTTACGATATTCGCCACGCAACATACCTTCACCATATTGGCAATAGTCTATATTCTGCGATTCGTTAAAGACGTTATTACTAATTGTAACGATGGTGGCGGTGGTTCCACTCTCTGCTCTTGCTTCGATTA
>JAGJTL010000096.1:830862-844963 GCA_022063505.1 Calosoma granatense | reverse complement strand
ATATATACAAACATAGAAGACCTACTGACCATCCACAGTACAAAGTAGTTGAATTGTTCAAGACTTACGATTAGACTCGAAGCTATTAAAATAATGAGCGTGTGATTGTTATTCTGTTTATGATTTATGCTTATTAACTTTGAAGTGCAATCCATTGCAGTTGCTGCAACTTTTGCTGTACTGCACATGCGCAATGCATACTAGACCTTGCCGAGACCCAACTAATAACACCACCTTCATTCGTTTGCTTGAATTTTTTAATTCTTGCTGTTAAATTATTAGTGTTGTGCTTTTATTTTCATACTGCTGGTGTGTAAGTGATCAACTGGCGCTGGAGTTGACGCATTACTGGACAACCTAGGCAAACTTACCACATTCGGATTTCTGGATCCGTTAGCTCCATTCCCAGTTACCAACCATGTTCCTCTTGGATTTCTTCATTCCTACGCTGATTCTCTTCAACATCAACTATACGAAAACCAGTTTCATATTTGTAAACATAGTCTAATGACAAGCAAATAGCCAAGAAATTATTCCCATAGAGTTACGATAAATATTCGCGGCAAAAACTTCAAACGATGATTAGTACAAAGTTTAGTTTCATAATGAGCCAGAGTATGTGCGAGTTTTATATGCATACCATTGGGTATATTCAATCAGCCATACATACACATACACAGAGAGAGAGAGATAGAGAGAGAGAGAGAGAGGGGGAGACTCATGTAGTATGTACATGTGATGCGTGAGTGTGCGCGTGCGCAGGCTGCAACGAGCATCTTGTTATTTACGAGCGGACCTCATGCGAACCAAACGCAATTTGTCTCTCCGCATTGATATATTGATGCTGGTTTCCTTGTGCCTCGCTTATTATTGCTTATTAACTGTTTTATTCATTTATTTAAATTGTCGTACTTTTGTATACACGAACATCGTCCAACGCATCTAGCTTGCCATGGACAGGCTGGAGGACGAGGCAAGGGACAGGGGTTGGTAACTAGTTGGTCATATATGGGAAAAATCTCCATGCAGTTCAATAAGAAGAGTGTAGGGACTCTTTCAGATATTGGCTCTTGAAGAAATGGAGATTGGATGATTATTTCAAGTATTGCATGAAATATTTGTATAAATAATGTTCTATATTGTAGTTTCAATGTTAGTATGTATACTACATATTCTTCTCATAGACGAAATGATTTTGCTGCTATAATGTGCAATTTACATGCCCACGTATATACTAGAAGACGCAGGAAATACGCCCATTAAGGAAATAGTATTTACCACTAAACAACCTAATATCAATCTTTACGCAAAGCCTTGATACATTTTAAATAATTTTGAAAACAACATAAACTATAAAATACTCACTGAATTTTACATAAATTACGAAACTACATTTTCAATCAGCATTCAAATGAGTATAATTAAATGAAAATATATCACATCAACCTATATTCAATATAGCTATAATTATTTAATACTTGGACTAGTTTCATTCACCATATTCGACAATGGTTGTCATGCAATCTATTTTTTAATAATAATGTTTTACAATTTAGATTTATTTATTGATGGTATAACCTGAATTTTCTTTCGACTGGTGTCTATCACAAGAGATATACTTGCATGTTAAGTTGACATAGTTTCTAATTCTTCTAGAAAAGTATTGTTTCAAACATATTCAAATGCAAGTTAGATAAGACCGTTAGGAAAACAACGGGAAGGGAATCTATGCGAATATATTACGCATACACACACGTTTACGTTTGAACATAAATGTACACATATCTTCACATCAAACACACACACATATACAAACAAACAAGTACAAATGGAACTTAACTCTTATATTATCGTACAAACACATTCACACAAATCTTCTGAACAGCCCCCACATGTATAGTTACACACATACATACACCGGTCTATTCTCTTTACACACTAATACTTGTATACCAAGTGTCTACACACACACACACACACACATGTATACAATTCTAAGCAGCGCTGGTTTATACTTGTCTTTATGCATGTTGTATTCGTGATCAGCTAATTTACGCTGCCACCATAAATGTTCTCTTTGGTATATAAATGAACACAGGCACATGGTGATATGTTCTCGAGCTACCGCTGCTAACATATAGGACAGGAAACTCTTAATATGCACTAGATCATCCCGGTGTACGCCACAGACTTCGTAGTGTAAATCTACAACCTGTACATCCTCTCTCACCAGCAATAACATAGCGTCTCTTTCTTTCTCCCTTTGAATTTACGTAACCAATTAGCTGACGTGTTGCTAAATACTCGACGATTCTTATTAGTATATTTATTCATTTACTAATGCTCGCAAGTGCTAGGAACATAGTCAATGCCCCGACTAAGAAATATTACGCATGTACAAGCATTCATTTCACAGTTCCTGTAAAATATTATTTGCGCAATGTGGTGGCAATCCTGCTGTGCATTCAATACTAGAATGTGTCAAGTATATAGTTGTAGTAAAGTTATTCTAAATGAATATTTATTTAATGTTGTCTAGTATCAACGACAAAGTATATGTTGCAACTAATGTATGATTTCTTTGTTACAGGTAAGAACCAGTACTACTATCCTACTACTAAGTAAGTAATTGTTCTTCATTCACCTTGGAGATCGCTAACGAAATATGTAAGTAAATAAATAAATTTATAATTGAGGGCCGCTTGTCAAAAATATTTTATTACCATTAAACTCTTACGTCTTGCGCCCGGTGGAACGTTAATTACGTTATTAAACATAGTAGGCCTTGAGCTGCCTTTTATACGTCCATTTTGTAGCTGTGCATCGTCTAAATCGCGATGGGGTATTCGACGTTCCGTGATCTCTCCTCTCTCGTGCAGTATTCACCTTTATACGTACGTCCATCATCTACTTCACTCTTTCACACTCTTACTCTTCTTTTTCTCTCCGGCTCTTTTGCGGTATTCATCCTTCCGACTAAACATCACTCCACTTCAAGGAAGCAGAACATTTATTTCGTTTATTTTTTGCGGGCAACTATCTTAAACAAATTTAAACGTAGATTATTTCGTTCCTTTCTTAAATTTGTTCACAAATAATTAACACTTGTAAAAAAATAGAAATGTTTCTGTTTCTTTTGAGGGCTCGTGGGAATCGGAAATAATATTTTAGTAGCGATATGAAAACCCACTTTAGTTGACCGAAAAAACAACCAGCATGGGTCCAGACACAAAAAATTATTTCCCCAAATAAAAGACGAAAATATGCAAATGTGTTTCTCGTCCGTAACAGACTTTATACTGTGCCTCCTGCGAGGAACACGCAGCGACCAGAGTGGAAACCAGAATACAAACAATTTAAATTCCAGAATATTATCTGAAATTAACATTAGCAGGGCAACAACACTCACACACACACACACATGGCCATCCATATATATTGTAGTTAAATTGTAACCGAAATATACATACACATCTATATGCAGAGTAGAGAAAAACAAAAGAAAAAGACTGCTTTAAAATGGTTGATAACTGCGAAATTCACGATAGATTTATGCCGTCATATCGTAAATTGTACGTAAAAAGCGGCCTGCAACTCGGTAATTCTACAGAAGAACAAACAAGCGCGAAACGACGAGCATTTACAAACAAGGCTATGAATTTATGCATATGCCGTATAATTTCACGAGTTATGAGGGTTCCACACGACCAGTGGCGACTCGTTACACGACGGAAGAGCTAGGGAAGATGTGTCCATGTAATCATATACAATATCTATTTCAATCACACATTAAATAGAACCAATCATTACACATCCGTTTAATGGAAAACCATAGTAATCAAATTATTAATTAGAAATTGTATCAAAATAACTTTTGTTAATTGTTCGTGGGACACTCGGGTATGACGAGCCGCCACTGATGGCTGACTAGAGAGTGGTGTGTTTGGCAGCAGACCCGTAACTCACCTATCAAGCATAAGTATGTATATTACATATAAAAGCGATGAGTTAACATCTTATTAAACCTATATTCCTCACGTGCACGCTATGTTCTGCGGGAGTCTTAGTGCCCGCGTCCACGCTATTTGCACATTCCCAACTACCCCCTCCTGCTACGTACCTGCGTACCCTACCCTCATACGCCCCCAAGTCACGCACGTCCCAGCTGCACATGTGCACAATATTCTGTACGCACAGTTCTATTCAAACTTTAATCCAATCCATATTACATATTTACTTGTATGTTAAGTAGTGTACATAATTCTAAGATTATTGATAAATTTCTATGTGTAAAATTCCATGTACTAGTGAGAAAAAAATCCCCAGCGTTCCTCGGCGTACATTGCTACCAACCTCCACAGTAGAGATTACCATAATTACCAACTGCGCAGATCAACATTTCTCTGTTTTGACAAACAACATCAAGCATCGTATCCGCTGTGACTTCTAGCCGGCGAATTCATTAAAATATTTACCATAATTCATCGCATTATTTAATGCCGGTTGATAAATCAACCGGCCTGTTGAATCTTGGTGAGAATGCGCTAAGCAAGCGCGCAAACTAACCGCTAATATTACCGTTTATATACCGGTTTATGAAATGTACACGTTGTCATAAATTATGTACATTTGACAAGAATTTCTCTTATTTATGTATACATACGTGTGTTCTTAAATTGGCTAGTTTAAAATCTTATTTTCTTTTAAGATAATTTTAGGAAAAACATTTAAATCGAACGTATAAATTAAATATAAAGATTGTTCATCTCCTCTTTGCAAAATTAAACTTTTCAATGTTGAACGAACCAATGGCTTTACAATTACATTTAATAAACTATTACAGTCTTGAAGTGTCCATAAATATGATGTCTATGAATAGAATCAACCGTACATCATATCGAAAAGAAGAATAACAATAATAAAAAATGACAATCGACGGCGACAAAGACGCACGCGGCGGCGTTAAGTACGTTTCCACACCCACACGTATATTGCAATGGACTGTTCCAGTCGTACGTTCGACTGAGTTCGTGGGCGTCCGGGTTATTTGTATTCATTTGGCCGATTGGTGTTCGATGTACAGGGTCGACAGCGGGAAAAAATTGTACATGCGCGCCGCTAGTGAGGACGGTTTTTCTCCTCATCGATGGATAGTTGCTCGACACTTGTTGATCGTCAATTGTTAGCAACGGTAGTGGGTAGATGGGGGGGGTAACAAGTGATAGTAATGAAGATTAATATATCATAGATGTAGCAGAGGGGGAGCGGGGCGTACACAAACTGTCATTACCTCGGAAACTCTGACAGGTCGACAACAATCAGAAATGTTGTTATTTATAGCTGATTGTCATATATACATGTACTCACTTATAACCAGCGTATATACGAGCATATAGTCACATATCTAAATACAATATTTATTTTCTGTCATCACTATTCTTGAAATAGTTTCAAAGGTTTATTTTCTGATTGCCCGTTGAAATCTCCATACAACACTGTTGTTCTTTTGCATAACTCGAGGCATTTCTAAGTCTGAATATTGTACAAAAATCGTATTACTACTATTACCTTACGAAATAATACATCTTGTGGAATCTGGTTAATTTAATAATTTATCAAAAGTCACATTGTATCCACGCTCAGCGGACTTGATATATTGCGAATGCGAGCATACATGAATACACTACTGTGTTATTATCTGTACGTACGCGCACATACAAGTAGAGAATGATGGATGCCACTGAAACTAGGATCTATGTAATGTGCATTTAATATTAACCATATACCCTGCCACACACTCTCGCTCTTGCTCTCTCTCTCTCTCTCTCTCTCTCTGTGTTTCTGTCTCTCTTGCGCATTTCACACTGCACATTCCATTTCGGTGTGTCAAAATGAAATAAACACTAATTTATTTGGTCTGCATACTGGACCTAGGCTTTCTGATGATAACCAAAAAAATTTAATATCAATGTAGAGATAGCCGCGTGTTTACACTAGTCGTGCCTGGGCATGAGTTGTAGGATCGGACGGTGTTTCATCCATGTGCCAGTAGTACTCAATCAGTGGTACAAATATTTAAGAAACCAAATCAATATGATAAAGGTTTGTTCTATACCACAAAATCCAAACCACTTACCTCTCCAAAATTCAAGAGTTTTTAAAAGCCAAATTATTGTTACTCCACTTTAATGATTTGTATATTGATGATAAACAGAAAGCCTGGCTTCATTTGAGTTTTGAAAATATTAATTCAATTTATGTTCTCTGCAAAAGTTTTCTGCTATCCAAGCAAGCCAATCAAAATAACTTCAAGTATCTGTATCCATAGTATGAACAGACTAATGAAAAGTTTGTAGTTCACTGGCACGTCTACTCGGGCCGTTGTTCATAACGAACCGGTCAGATGACAAATTGACAAAACGTTCTGGCGGCCCGCGTTCCTCTCCCTCTGTCCTCCCGTCCACCCGCCAGCGTCCAGCTTGTCCATGGACTGAAGGTATCGTGCGAGTCTCGAGAGTGAACAGGTTTGGTCCACTGACTGTTATCTACGTGTGTGCCATCTATTACTCCGGTCGGTGGACAGTTTTACTTAGCTGTTATCAGTGAACCACCGTGTCTACTGTCTTCTCTCTTCGCTCTTCATCTCTCCTCTTCTTACTTCTCCACTTCGGGATGTGTCGCACTTGGACTTTGTTGTTTGTGGTGATATCATATTGTGGATGAGTTAGCATGCTCATTTGGAAAGGAGTCATACATATTCTCCATTGTGAAATGGATTTCTGACATGGCATTTGCAGAGAGGCTTCCAAGAATTAGATTATTTTGACTCCAAATATCTATTACACAGTTCTGATGGAGTAGAAATATTTTTCATTTAATCCCTTTAGGATAAGAGCACATTCTGTATGAATGCTTCCACACAATTTCAAAAGCTACTTGCAGGAACGTGTCAAAGTTAACGAGAGGGTACACTGTGCGTGCTGATGTAAATCCTTTTAGCTCGTGTATTTCGAATGTTAGACTTGTTACTGTTCCTAAAGCGGTTTTTACCTCAAAGCCACCTGTGATTTCAAGGCCTATAGATTCCTGTATGGAATTTTTTTGAAGAAAAAATAACCTGTCTGAACCCCCGTTGAGAAGGGATGGGTATCTTTAACAATAAACTGACCTTCAGTCCAGCACCCTCCATAAATAAAACCAGGGAATGCCTCGTCAGGCAGCAACCACCAATATCAGTGGCGTCCATCGAAAGATCATTGAATTCCTACGATAAAGGTGTATTGTCGAGAAAATATATGTAATCATTGCAGTATTCTGTTTTTATATTGAAAAATATAAGACCAATAATCGAGAATTTAGTTTCTTATTTCTTTATGCAAGCAAAACTTTCAGAATTGTTTATCATTAAACGGTTTAAGCTAGTTCATTTTTATTATTATATATCATTAATATATGGAGATGAACAATTCCCTTAGAGGAAAATCTACCTTGTACGTCACTGGTGGTTGTTACTACCTGTACGGGAATAGAAAATCTCACCTCGTACCCTCGTCAGGTTAGAAGAGTGAGTGAGTGAGACAGCACAACCTGCATATTCCACCATCCGTCTGTCTGCCTATACAGTACAGATGAAATTCTAGATGGAGTTCCTGGAGTCTCTCTCTCTCTCTCTATGGTTTGAATATTTGAAAGATTTTTGTCCTAATCCACGTCAAACGAACGGACGAAATGCTGTTTGTATCGCATTTTATTATTTTCGTTCAAAAATAAAGTGGAATAATCTACGTGGGAAGTATTATGTCTGAAATGTATCGTGTTTCACTTGTCTTACATCTGTACGAACATGGTTGTCATAGATACCGAGCGAGTATGGCGGTGTGGCGAGGTTCGTACTACAACCACTATGTCCAGAGGCACTACTAGCCTCTACGTATACAACACCAGTCGGAAATAACATTATCAAACCCTGATGTAGAATTCTTTACCTAGTTATCCGAATATTTTAGATTAGATGGATGAATCTAAAACGGATGATTGTTAACAAGCTTTATGGAAAATAATTATGGATAAATAGAATACCTAGAACAGTTAGAGCTATACAAATTGTGTAGGTTTATTAGCAAGTATCATGAAATTAATTATCTCATTTGATTGACCCAAAATGCAACAAGGATAAATTTATGCTTGACATAAATACCTGCAGATTGACGGCACACGCACTTTCACATTCTTCATTAGTCGATCAACTTAATTAATTATAAAATTCTTTTCCTTAATTGATCTCCATTCAAGCAAATCACGAAATGCATTCGGAATAATTTCTATTCTCTTTTTATGTTACTCTTGATTTATGTACAAAGACAACGGAAAATATTCATGAATATACAATAATTCTGAAATCATTAACATGGAAATATAAGTTCGTTTAATTTTATTTCGCAATTTCTGAGAAAGAAAATACATCAATATTGAAAATTTACTACTAGCGAGAATGAATAAAAGAAAATGTTAAAGGGCAATGGACGTATAAAGAAAATGCAGTGTTGCAATTTTAGCCGGATATACCGTACATATTTCTTATACCTGCACTTTTTTCTAATATTCTGCGGCCAGCCCACCAGCCAGTTCCAGTGGCAACAAATTAAATATGTGGTCGAGCCGAGTCCCGAAATATTTTCGCAGCAAACCCAACACGGTACAATTTAGATACAACTATATATTAAGTCGTTTTGTGGTCTGTAATTATTGAAATGCCTTTATAGATGTTTAAACTCGTCCATTATAAAACTTTACAAATACAATCTCACAGGAGGAGAACAGTATTGGCTGGCGCTCTGTTACAGATAATTAGACTGGCATATACTTGATTTCAGGGGTGAAGTGTCAAATTCTATCAATATATTTTATAAAGAATGTAGAGTATCATATTTGTTGCAAGTTTCACATGATGATTGTAGGGATAAATACAGTACTTTCTATTTGAATAGAGCTCGCCTGCACCACTAGTTGATTACTTGCATAGCTAACCTTAGACGATCGGATGTTTTATACAATAATTGATGATAACCGTAGTAATTATTGATCCGAGCCATGAAATCCACGTACCAAGTACGCTGATAATTAATCCTAAAGCGCGGCATATTTGACATTTTACGGTTAGTACCTAACAATGAGTATACGTCCGCTCCTATATATGATAATGTCAAATTGCCGAGTGTCTCAGCTTGTTTGTTATGGCTTGTAATTGCACTAAATGCATTAAATTGAAACATTTTATTATAGAAAACTCGACGTAAATGTCATGATTATCTGATAACATCTCTATTGTATTCGATAACGTGCAATTTTCAGAATTGCGAGACTTTCTAACTCATCTCTTGTACCACGGAGCAATTCAAGTTGAAATTTATTTAATCATTGTAATTCTAAATATACTACATTCCATCCTAGTTTCATATATTCATAGTTTAAACAAAATAATTTTAACAAAAAAATCTATTATGTAAGAGTTAAACAGTTGAGAAATGGGACGCTTCATTAATTCTGGATTGAAAATAATTAACAATAAAACAAAATGTCGCAATACTTTCAATTCGTGAAGAATATCAACAGATATTTGCAACTGGGGCTCACGATTCATTGTCTTCCGCAATGTAAAGTTAACCTGCTCCCTCTTCCCCTTTCGCTCCTCTACTTGGCTGTTGTGTTTTGATATTTAGATCTAACGAAATATGCAACAATTACTACAATAAATTACTTTGCAAGTTGTTGCTTGGATTTCTCCTTGTTGACTGTTTGCTGTTGTTCGCTGTTGTTTTGAAGAGCAAATACGTTAGGTAACGTTAGAGAACGTGCACTCCGACATCACTAATGATCAACCAGAGCAAATGTACAGCTCGTGTCCTGCCTACTCCAGATAAAGAGATTCACAAATTACACGGATCCCAGTTGAACGTGGATCGTATGTAAAACACCACCGAGCCAAGCGATCCAAGTGATTTAGATTCGGAATTTGCAAACGTGAAAGCGAAAATTGTTACTCTGCAGGGAATTTTGCAATGACTTTTTCACGATTTGTGTTTGTTTGTTCATTTGTGATTGTGTCTCGAGGGGTCAGAAGTGCTGCCCTTTTCTACAATTGTGGAAATTACAGACACTCACAGAGAGACATTTCGAATTCATTGTATGCTGGAATTGTTAATGTGATAACATGTGATGAAATCTGTTTTTACTGCTCTGTAATTTCAGCAAAACCTAAGCAAGTTTTATTTACTGGTTCCTAGGAAATTCTTACACATTTCACGAATAATGTTCAGTAATTTGATTGTGTTTTTTTTATTTGAACAAATGTGCAAGCTATGTGCATTTGTTATACTGGGAGGTAATATAATGTATTAAGGTAGAAAAACATATATCACTTGTGTCTACTGAAAGAATGGAAAAAACATTTCCTTTACGGGCAGTTGTTTGAAAGTCGTGTGTGTGCGTTCAATCATAATCTCGGCAATGCTATTGGCTCTACATATACGGACCGCACCAAACCTGCAACAAACACACACACGCACGCACGCATACTCATAGAGTGTGCGCGCGATTTGGAAGTTAAGAGGAAACGTTTACATTTGCCGAAAAGGATAATTTTCGCAATGGAAAACTTTCTCATCGTCTGACTACAGATTGATATTCTATCTGGATAGCTTGTTAGAAATTTTCGAATTTTTTACAATTTTATTATACCCAATAGACATGAGTAATTACAAATATCTATTGATTAATTTACTTTCTTATTGCATGAGAAAAAACATTATAAATATCAATGAAAATTTTTACAGTTCAAACATTTCTACTGGAACAAAATAAATAAATATTTCATTTCCTCTGCAGAGGGTATTTCATAAAATTGTCACAGCAATGTAATCAAGTTATTATCTAAATTTCACGCTAGTTGGCACTGTGTACATGCGAGCTATTGTCTTCCAACTCTTCGAGTGTGGGCAAGCATTGCTTAATTGAATTGTTGAATATTTAATCATAGTACTGCCGAAGGTATTATTATATTTACATTGTTTTTTTTGTTGACTCATTTGTTTTAACGGATAATGATTGTTCACGAAGTGTCGGTTAATCCTGAAAAGTTCTGTGACATCTGCAGAGTTCCCTCTCCGGGTATATCCGTTTTGTATTTAGCCAACATTCCATGTAAAGTTCTATGGCGCCCTGTGCAAGTTTACCTGGACGCTGACTGCAACACTGTGTGCAACGTTGTCACGTCGCACACCGATACGCAACATTACTCACATGAATCAATAGATTTTCATTAGTCATCTCTCTCTCTCTGTACACGGGCAGTAAACCCGCCGCAATCTACTTCAGGTGCTCACCATCTTTTTACATCTCACCTTTTTGTAGCGACGTCGTCGTTGTTTTTCTCTTCCCTCTTACCATTTTTCGATTAACCAAAAAAAAAAAAAACGCTAACGAATATTTCATTTCATTTGACCATATATACTTTTTGTTCTTCAATCGCAAGGTAAAACAACAGATTTGGACAGGTTGCCCGGTTTTATAGATTGGCTATTTCGTCGTTCTAACGAATTCCAGGAAATTTTTAATGTTGTCGTTCTTTTTCTCGGCAAGGTTTCAGTTCAGTTATCTTTTATTAGTTTATTTTCGGTGCTAAGCTGTGAATTGTCTTGCGAGTTTTTTTTATGAACTGTAATTAAATTACTACCTAATAACTTCTTAATGTAATTTAATTTTACGATTCTCTATTACATTTTTTTCTGAGCTAGTTGAAAGTATACTAGATAATACTGCTTTAGTGTTGATTTCTTGAAACTTGAAACTTGTGTTTAGATTTCATAGAATAATGCAATAATTCTTTAGTTTTTCTTTATAAAGAGATTGGGAGCAAATAAATCATTGACGACATTTATACACGAAACACTACACCTCTGTAGAATGCTCCAATTCGAATCCAATCGGATACGGAATCGTATTAAATGTTTACGCGTGAAAGTGTTAATATATAAATAAATGTGGAATAAACAAAGAAGAGCAATAAATCGTCACGCAGTATATACAAATGAAAAGAGAATTTCTCTTGCAGATACACGATATAGTATTCATTCTCTGAACATACACAGATATACATAAGACAGAGATAGAAATACACTTTCGATTGCAACAACCTTGGATACGAACAATGCACAGACATACATGCACACACACACAACAAACTTACATGCATACAACAATACAACTGCCCAGGACCCGGCTTAACATTGTATAGAAAATATTTCTTCCAATAAGAAGACAGATTGTTTAAACAAAGATTTACCAACAAATTTAGTTAAAATAATAATGAATAAAAAGAATTTTATTTCTAAAGCAAATCTTATTTTTAAATATAATAATTACAATGAAATATTTGTTTCTTCAAGTATAATATGGAAACTTACAAAAGATAATATTTTGTGAAAAATTTTTATATATTTGAAATATTGATACAATTCAGGTAATGCAAGTAAGTTTCCCCTGAATACTACTCTGTACTTATGCACTCTGATATATCAATGGGTAAAAAATTTGAATACAATTACCTACTTAATATTTTTGCACAATCACATATATAAAATTAATTTTAACTAACATGGAACAGTACGAAACACATGTGGCGAAATCTAAGATTTGAATCAGCGATATCTGGCATAAATTGCGCGACCAAACGTTCCATTGACAAAGCGAAATAAAGGACGAACACGCAAAGAGAATGCAAAAAAAGGCGACACAGTAAAACATACAAATAAACCCTGTAGAAAGGAAGAAGAGTAACATAGTGTTTGGTGCACCAAGCACCTTTCATTATACATGTCTGCATTAATATTAATTCATCTAATTATCCAATTTAACATGTTACAATTATTCAGGTTAATGATGAGTATTGTAGTAAAATTTAAATATTATTAATGCAGATCTACTTCTGGTCACCTTCTAATTGGCGCCGCAGAAAAAAAATCTATTAAATATCTGTCGCATCTCTCAGCTAATTAATACGGATTCTTAATTATGTACATCATTATAGTGTCAGAATATAGGAAAACCAAATATGGAAGGAAATTACAGGAGAAAATGTTGTAAAATCTATAATATATTACTAGAAACTTCATCATCCGGATTATAAACATATTTTTTGTGTTTTTCTAAAATTAAAATGATAACTGTGTCAATCCGTACTCTATCTGGCATTTCATATTGATACCAAATTTAGAAATGAGTTTTGTATCCGGCATACCAAATATGGCAGCATATCAAAATATGTAGAGAGTAAAAATAAATTTATTTTTAAATATATTTTATCAGAAGTGTGGCTAGGAATGTAAAATGTCACATAATACTTGATACTGTTATTCTGCAAAAGACACATTTTGACGAGAGAAAGCCAATAACTTCCTGACATGAATGTTGAAATGTATTCACGTCACACGTTTATCCATTAAAAATAAACATTATTTTGTTTATTGAAATGCTTTCCATGTCGCCAGGCGCCATATCTTATCGTTTCGCCTCGTGAACATGCAGCCACAAGCGAAATTTCTATCGATTTACGCTAAAATATAAAAGTGATTTCAACGGGCGATGAAGACACGAACCTGGCGGCTACCCACACGGTTTGTTCGGCTGAAATTTGGGCATGAAAACCGATATTTCGTTTCACGATACGAATGTGGAACACACGACGAACGAATAAAAATAAACTACCGAGTGTGTATTTCCGTGTTTGTTCTAGAAATCTGAGGCTGTACCTCACGTCAAGGTCGTCCGATTTTTCTTCCCGTTCGTTGTCGACGAGTCATCGACCGGTTTCTTGCGTTAACGCAATGTTTACCTCATAATAAAGTGCATTGCTACCAAATAAACGATTGCATACATTTTTTATTTATACGTCCATATAGAATATTCTCTATGACATCTTACTAGATTCTATTTTAATATTAATTTTAATTTCTTTATGATTTACTTTTGAATATTAATTTCTCTTCGTTAAGGATAATAACATTTGACAAATTTCGAAATAATGAAATATAATTAAATAAATATT
>JAGJTL010000096.1:744927-826304 GCA_022063505.1 Calosoma granatense | reverse complement strand
ATATGTGTGTGTATATCCTTGATTACGCGTTGTAATCGGAGTGAATAAAAGCCGAGTATCGTTACTCCTTGTCATCACAACAGTTTATTGTAGATTTATTGCCGTACATTTCCACTTCGGATTAAGATGACATGTCGGTGTGCACACACGTGCAAAGAGAAAAATGAACAAGGTAATCCACACAAATTGACATTTCAAAATGTCCTCGCAGCGCGACGCTAACCGTAACAGAACCAAAACAAAACAAAACGAAACAAAAAATAAAATAAGAACCAGGCGTAAACTACAACACCGTGGAATGTTTTCATAAATATTTATTTATTTGTCTACCGAATCTGTCACGATGTAGAACTGTCTACTCTCATTATAACTTGCATATGTATGTACAATGATTATGCATATTTAATATTCAACATTGTTCCACTAGAGCGATCTATAAGGCCCTGCAATTTAGTCTCTTAGTTTGTTCTAAGATCATAACTAAACTACTAGATAATAGCGTATTGTAGTTAAATCCACAACCACTCAAAACAACCTTAAATAAAATAGATTTTATGATTTAATAAAATTACAACAAAAAATTGTTCAATGTCATATGCAAAATATTATGACACAGAGTACGATATTACCATAACATTTTTCTAAGCTACCCAACCCACTCTTTTGCACATTAAAATATTATATATCCCAGCGAAATATAAATGTATTATTTGCATAATATTTTAAATTCAATTCTCTGTATACTGCCAGACACGTATCATAATTAATCATACAAGCATCTTACTAAACTGCTTCTATGCCGGGATTATGATATGTATCTCTGTCCGGTTTTACACAATGTTGCTGAATAATTTATAATTCATCGAAACCCACCTATCATTAATGTTTTATATAAAAATTACATTAATCTTGATCAGTTTTTAAGCAAAGTACAAATAGTCTCATACACTCAGGGCCCACGTACATCCATAGATGATGTATGAAAACATGGTAGAAAATTGACATTTTTAATTTTGGCATATTTTTTCTATTGACATCGAGCGATTGAAGAAGATAGTGTCTGTAACGTTCTGTACAAGTAGCTCTTCCTTATACGAATAGATAGATCTAGTAGTTGTATAACGCCACAATTCTTTCGAAATGCAATGGAGAAATTGGTTTGAAGTTTTCTGTACAAAATTGGCTATGATGAAGACATTTGATATTTGCCGAGAAGGATGTATTTTTTCTACAGAAATTATTGTGTTATATAAATTGAACAAGATGACTTTCTCAACAAACATAGTTACGGTCAAATCTTTGCGAGATAAATGTTACGAGTATTCGACCTTCACGTTTCTGCAAGCAATGTCTCAACAAAAGATATCACCAACACAATACATTCTGAAAGAGATACAGTCGCTCGAAAATATTCACTCTCTCTCTCTCTCTCTGTCTCCCTACACGTGGATGGAACATCAGCCATCAGTTGTTGATCTCAACAACCGACATAGTTCTTTTCCAAGTAGACTCTTGTTAAAAATTCCTACCTTCAATGCTATTTCCATTCTTCATTATTCAATTATTTCCTTCAGGACAAAAGTAGGCTTAAAATATTCGTATATAAAAATACCTTTGGTTATACTCGTGTATATATAGTAGTACAAGTCTCATTAACGTGGTAATACTTATTATTTCGCTTCCATCCATTTCCATCATGACACACAAATGTGAATGTTTGTTGTGATCATCATCCAGTTCAATATTTCATTGATTAACGTACATGGTTCGTTACACTTAACATACCATTGCCGGACAATTCTTTAATTGTCACGTTTTTTATAATTAATAATTCATGGGAGGTTGACACTTGTCGCCTGCTTTGATCAACTGGAATAGTTGTCAAAGAAAGTCTTAATGAGACAATTAAAGTCCTGGTTGTAACGCGATTACCGCTTGGTTTATAACAGTAACGACACATCAGGGATCCAGCGCGGTACCCGAACAAGACATCATGAAAGCGCTGCCAATGCAAAAACACTATGATCCTTACATTTTGTATAGTGTACAGACACACACACCAGGCATCTGCCCTTTTGTAAGACTTTTCACCGAGCAACTTTCTCGGCATTCCAACAATGCACGTATCGCTTGTTGTCATTTGGGATAAAGAGGCAGGCGCACAATTGCCAAGAAAGTTCCGTGTATTTTTTACTTATAAGTAAGTCAAGGAACTGTCTGTCTGTACATCTCGTAAACACTTTGTCACTTTGATTTCGTTATACATTCAGATAAAAAGATAGACGTTCATTGATTCTTGGAAGAGAGTCTTACAAATATTCATATAGCACACATCGTACGATTGGACAAAGTATATACGATTATGGATGCACTTTGCTACGGAATGAAGAGAGCGAAATCATTTTATTACGGTGTAGCGGGTCGCGGTCTTGTGGACAGCCTTGAACAGTCCAGCGCGGTCCTTTGTCCCTTGCAGGTCAATCCACGGCACACACACACACGTATACTGACAGAATGTACATACACACAGTGCATCAGCAAAATAAACCACAGACCGAGCCGGTAATAATTCGACACGGTGACCCAACAGCAAAGGTTCTAAATCTAAGATACACAATTTCAAACTTACACTACAAAAGAACACGACAATATTTTTTGCCGCGTTGATTGAGTTTTGCAGAATTAGAAATTAATTTCGTTATGGCGGTGGAGAGCAAATGGAATTTGTCGGTTTTTCGAAGAAGACCAGGTTTCTTCTTTTGTTGATCTAGGAACATATTAATCATAATCTTACAGTTGGAGGTTTGCTAATAACTATTGTGGAGTGGTGTAGTTTAATATTGGACTCCCTTCACAGCAGATGTTTGCGTAAAAGGGTGAGAATGTTCGCGCCCAATGTAAATTGAGCTTTAGAGAAACTGTTGACCCAGTATGGCCAGTCAGTTGGTTCAGATCAACGGGAAAGTAGATCACGCGGACTGGTGTTGTATATATCGGCACAGCACAGCACAGCACACATACAGCTATACTGAGACATGTACAGACGTGCATTTACCGGTGTGTAGAGCATGTGTGCGAACAGATGCCGGCCGAGCGCTGGTTGTCTTATGTTTCCGTGTGGGAGGCAAGTCGAGTGCATTCGGCCGATGTGAAATTGTCATGTAAACTACAGACGGTACGGAATTCTTATGGTATGTACGCGAAAGTCTCACAACGGGAGACAGACAGACCGACGAACAACACAGACGGATGGATGAACGGACGATGCAGATGGAAGATTGTGACACTCGAATACGTGTATGCAAATCAGTCGGGCGAGAAGCGACATGCATTTCTCGTGGGTCGTGGGTGGAGATGCAATTAATACTGACCCAGTGCTCTAATTATTCGATATTGATTCGCGTGTCGTATCGATTGGAATGAGAGAAAGTTGTTATTTTTTCAAAAATTTATATAGATTGGTATATCTACTTGAGAGACAGATGTGGATATACTGATATGGAATACATATATACTAGAGTGTTTCTATTTTAAGAATTGTATTCTGAAAGCATGGCAAGGTATGCACATATAGAGTATCCTATCAACATCTTCTGCAATAATACCTTAGCATTTCCTAGGAAATTCATTGAACAGCATTTGATGGGAGCAGCCAGGTGGAGCGAGGAGAGTGGTGAGGAGGCAATGATATGGTAAAGGAACGTTTCAGGCTTGGAGGTATTGTGTCTCTTCAGTTCATTTGCCGGCGCTGACAAAAAACCACCTATCTGTATCGGTTCAATTTGAATCCACGGCTCGGTGATTAATGGACACTTTTAATTTAATTCTTATTTGTTAAAAAGTTCAATTGTTACATCACGTCCCAAGGTCGGACAGTGATAGAGAATAATGGCTAGACGCATTTCTCAGCGTGGCTGGAGCCAGTCTAGCACAATTGTATACTTCACCTGTATGCTTTGTACGAACAAGTCGAACTCCCTGCATACTTTGTTGTCAAGGTTCCTCAGAAGACTCTGCTGAAATCCAATGATCTACATCCTCATGCATGGATTTTTTCATTCTGCTTGAAATAATAGTGCATATTTTAAAAACATATCTATGTCATCTTCTATTTTGTTGATTGATGTCAACAAATATCTTTCATCACTTGAAAACTGATGGAATGTACTTTCTAAAAAAGAAAATCTAATAAAAATCCTTGCCATTCTGTTATCATAATGCTACATGCATTTAAACTTTGATATTTTATTCATAAGTACGAAGGAGCGTACATAACGACTATTAAAGGAATACAGGTATTTGGGTTTATTGCGCGCGCTAATGTAATTTCTAGACTGCTGTGGCGACATCCTCACCGTCGTTCAGCTATACATAAATACATAAGTTATAACCATGTGGGGGAGTGTGGAGGGGGTGTCAGGTGATGGCAGGGAGTTCTTGCAGTAGGTAGAGCGGAGAGAAATATTGTACGTCAGAAGGCTCCTCCATCTGCGTCAAATCAACCATGAAGTGTTACCATGTCTAACACACCGACACATTCAGCCCACCGTCGCCACCACGTATTCCAAACTCCTCCGCTGCCCCTGTCCCACCGACACTGGGTCCCCACCTCACACGTCCGCCCATGTCATGACACGGGGCCGCGACGAGCAAAAGAACCAAGTACATGCCGTCAAAAAATATATGGCCGGTAAAAATTTTGGTGTGAAATTACGAGCGAAAAATAAATGCCAATAATCCTTCGTGTTTTATTACGCTCTAGCGAGGTCGAACAAGGTGAACTTTCGGCAAATGATGCTCACTCGTCCGCTAGTCTTTATGTGATGTTTGTGCCCCGCTTTTATGGCAATCAGAGTGCATGTGCCTGCGATGAATGGCCATGTAAAGTTTGTGACAACATGCGAAGCGTATTCAATTACCCCGTTCATTATTCAAATCCGTGCCCATTTCATGACGAAACAATCTTTCGTAATCTAATTTTCTCTCTTTTGTCTAGTGTTTATTCTATATTCTATCTTATTGGAATAGAATGTACGCGCCCAGCGCCATCCTTTCCAGAGTAGGCGATAATGTCTACGTTTAGTTTACGTGCTGTAATTGCCAGCATATTCGTTTTAAATGAGTTGTAACGATGGGCCCGATAGTTATTGGCAATAACTCCCGAAAAGAGAAACTAAGCAATCGCCAATTCGTGACTCGTGTACATATCCTGATTCCTCATGTTATTGTCACGATTCCACTATTAGCAATGCACAGCATTTATGGGGCATTAGGTGCACTATGATTTTTCAAATCTGATAATTTATGTCGCTCAATTTCTATAACATGACTCTATTTCCCAGCAATTTATTGGCACGCCAACTAAAGTGTTCCTTGTGCAATTCATCAATGCACGTCGTCTGTGCACATTGTGAAAACAACATATTGTTGATGTATTAATTAAACAGATTGTTTCCTTATTATATTTATACAACAAGAGATACGTGTAGTCATCATTGACGAGCGAGAGATATGCTTTAATTCACCTAATTACAAATTACCATCTTTGTTAACCCAAGAAACCAATAATACCATCTTCCTACATGATGGCTACATGAGTATTAATCAGTAGATTTTTCTCTTCAATACCAGAAAATTCCTCTACACAAACAGATCAAGCAGATTAATCTCAATTATCGAAGGATATTTTTGTTAAAACTATATTTTCTCTATAACGTCAATCATACTCCCATCATCCATACATGGATTCTTTACATCTTTGCTCTTCTGCTTGGCTAGCGTAGATCAATTCCTCATCGATAATGGTAAATGTGATTCTTCAGATTGAGGATAATAAGTTTGAAGAAGGAAATTGCAAGTCGCCGCTCGCGATACGGCGTAGCAAAAGTATAATAAGTAATAATTGTTAGACTTTATAGCGGACATAAACTGTATTGGTATTACAATTAATTGCATTATTTGCATAAGGCATTGATTGAAACAGACTGAGGCGGACGTGTGCAACACATAAAACCATAGTTGTGCTATTAATATCTCAAATAATGTGAGTGCAGCCATATATAATCTATCTATGTGTGGTGGAGAGTATGTATGCAATGTTGATCCATAACACACTGTGCTCTACTATACTCTGCTTTATTGTGTTTGTACTTCTAAATCTGTTCAAAGCTACAAGCGTATAACTTATTGCACCGTTAACATGAGACGACGCGATATGGAGCAGTCGTGGTCGTGCGGTTTCAAGTTTAACCTGGTGAAAACCGCGCACTTAAACTACTCATTGGTAACCCATCTAAGGGAATGGGTAACTGATTTATACCAACGTTGCTCCAAGTCTTGGAACTTTTGCTAATTCACTGGCATCATTATATATCTTAAAGATTGGTTTTCTTAAAACTAAAATACAATGCTCGATTTAACGTATAACAAATAGCTTAATCACAGATCGCATTCCTAAACTAGACGTAGTTTATCGCAATGGTAACTAGCAAGACTCCTCCCATTGCAAACTCTATTGCGTTAGGTAATTTCCACAGAAATTACGCCAACCATAGATGGAGTTTTTTTCCATCCAAGCTGAAACACTACCAGCATGTAGCTATGTGTGTATTTATGCAGAAGAAGCTATGTGGCTGGCTGGAAAATCAAGATGTTGCTGTTGTTGCTGGTAAGGTGCTACTATAATCTGCCGATATCGCCAATATATATTTAGTGTCAGTGATGGTCTAACGAATGGCCAATACAATCGATGCCAGGATACATCTACCCGGCTTCACTGTACGTTATGTTACGAGACCAGATACACACACACACACCGGTATATACCCGTACAAACACACTATAGTTTGATGCAATCTTCGCTTACTTTATGAATCCATCTAAGACTGAATTGTTCTACATTTTTCATGGATGTTATCTGCCCGTCTGCCAAACATATATTCCGTACAAATCTTCCGTTTATAATCTTGGCAGCGAAGATAGTAGCATGCACACATGTACTTTGCTTAAATATGATATCACATAAAAGAATTTATGGCACAGTGAACATTTATAACCAGTCAGGTGTGCAAATACAAATATTGCTGAATTTAAAGTTTTGTTTTACTATTTTCTTGCGAAATGCCAGCGAAGAATAGCATAGAGGGAGTTATATTAATGGTTTGATTCTGCAATCCACCGACATTGAGCACAGTGTCCTTAACCACTGAGATACCTTAATCACACACACATGTGGACTGGTAAAAAGATTCGTTGGATAGAAATTTTGCTGCTATGATTTTATTAAAGAATTTTATGGTACCATTAATGACAGTTGGAAAATAAATAAAAATGGAATAAAATTCGCCACGGTTCTGGCTGATACGGTTCACCAGAGTGGGTGGGATAACATTTTACCTACCATTGGCGTACGCTCGAATTTTTTACTATCCAGTAAAAGGGTCAATAGAAATATGTATATTCCATAATGAAAATTTAAAATTGTAAATAAATAAATAGATATAATCCATCCATTAAATTAATTTACATTTTTAATGGCAATCATTTTTAATAACTTTATCACTGACTACGTCTATGGAGCCGCGTGTGAATCGGCCATACTAGGGTATCATGCATGCGGTTTTTTCGCTAACCGTGCCCCGAAGTCAAAGAAATTCCGCAAAATTCTTCTGCACGTACGATTCGCACACTCGCACTCAGCTCAACGTACGCGTTTACTGGAACGGAATATGAAAATAACTATGTAGAGAAAACAGTAGAATCCACAGTTCCAAACTGACAATGATAGCTTCATTTTCTCGTTGGCCTGTCGTGCGTTTTTATTTCGATAATAAAAATCCCATACACACGAATATCTGGTGACCTCAGCATCCTACCGTGGACTCTGTCCGCGGATGGAAGAACTTAATGAGCAACGAATAAATATAAAAGTTTATATTGATGACGTTGTCAGAATAAGATGTTATCGTTCAACATATAAAAAATGTTTGTAGGGTTTTATATAATTTTATTTTTTTCATTCAACATAAAAAGTTATGTCAATTATAGGGAAAATATTAAAAATGATGTACATTATAATCGGAGGCTGTAAATAACACTTGATATAAATTTGATACGGATTTATTTAAGATAGAATTGCTACAGAAAAATATTCACATGCATGCAGTAAGAGTATTGAATTGAACGTGTTAGAACAAGATCGTTCTAAATGATAGATACCGGGATTTTTAGTACGATGGTAATATGTGGCATTCAGTGTTGGTTGGTAATACGTTACCATTAATGTATAATATGTACGTTGCGGTGAGCCAACTGATTCTGCCGTCTAAGGCGACGCAGATCAGCATATCAGTACGACGTACACAGGTGTATGTATATATTATAATTCAATGCAAACATCTTAGATGCTACGGAGTGAACACCATATTTAGACTTAACATCTAACAGCCATACACCGTATGTGAGAAATACTTCACTCTGTGATGTAGAACTTGTCATAATAAACGTGTCAGGATTATGATCACTGAGTGAAGAAATGCATACGGGAATTATGGACGTTAAAGTTAAGAAATTACACATGTATGATGTACAGTTATCATCATATTTAGTAATATATCTATCGTGGCCAGTTCCATTACATTGACGATGGAATCTTCGCTTAAATTTCATTATAAATTTTTCGAACATTTAATGTTTCTTTGCACAAATATTCCATAATTCCTTTTGGTTAATAAATAACAATTTTACTATGCACGTGACACGGTGGAGAATGAAAGAAAGACGATACGGATCTAGCTCGATTCATTAGAAGCAAATAGCTCGAGGGAAGCACTGCAAGTGAGCTATGCTAGCTGGCAAGTATGTACTAAAATGTACTGTAAACATTTGAATAAGAGGAATCCTAGTGGTTTAGCGAGAACTGGCCAAACAGGAAGAGAACATATGAAAGGCGCGTTTTACTCATTTAAAGTTAACTAACTCACCGTGGCCGCTCGCGAATTAGAAACGCTGTTACATGCAGCCACAAATGTCGGACTTGATTAAATTATTAACAATAAATTGTTCGTAACGGTAACATGCTTGTGTGCTGAGTACAATGCCATTCTCTTCAGCAATGGCGCCTCCACGCGATAATTTAACACTGTGCAGATGGTAAAAATTTACCAAGTAACTTGTGCATACCTGCATGGTCAGCATGGTCAGATATATATCTAGCACTCATACAATATTCAGAAATTCAATATCTAGTAGTCACCGGAATGAAGAAGCTTCTTGTTACAAGGATAATATCCAATACATCCTGCACTAGAGACTAGTAATAAACAAACAAACAAGTTCTTTCTAGCAATATATGTATCTATTGGCTATCTACTTATGTGCTGGTATGCAGACATATTCATTGTACATATTTATATATCGTCTCCTGCATCTGGTAGATATGACGCACGCGCAAATACACCTATGTGCCGACAATACCAGCAAGGTGTTAAATTTGTTATCCTGCACACCAGTAGATACGGGGCCGGCTCACCACTCAACAGCCCGGTGAGCGAGAGTGAAGTACTGAGTGCGCGGCATCGCGCTGATGCTATCTGCTCGCCAAGTGAGGAAGACCTGTCAGAAGGTGAATGCTTGTATGTTATTATCTGCACTTGTTTCTTTATTGCAATGAGCCGCGGATGAACTTGCCAAACGGCAAATTATATGCGCAACATTGTTGCGAAATTTGAGATTATCTCTCTTTCTATCTCTCTCTCATACTTTTTGTATATTTCGTCAAATGGACATACTTACTTTATAACACTATGGATGATGTTGACAGAACAGATTTTATTTGTAGTAAATCTTCTTGCAACAGTTGTATGAATATCTGTATAATTTAGCTGGGAAGTCTCTTTAAGAAATGAATATGGTTTTCATTTCAGGAATCCATTTCATTTATGTTGGACTGGTTTCTGAAATTTTGCTGATGCATTCTAAAACATTACAGTGTACATGAATCCACTAAAAGGTAGCATTTTATGTTGAGATACGATCAGCTAATAACAGACTAACGGACATGGAACGCAAACTTGTTAACTGTGTCGATTTTCTGGTAAACTTGTACTGGTTCCGGTCTACAGACAGACCATAAAGTACACAACAGAGCTGATTAGACAGTTATCTGTCGTGCGTGTAACATGTCATGTAATTACTCCGTGCTAATTAAGCTATGTGTAATTGCAAGTATTACTTGGAGATATTAGTTACTAATATGGTATATGAATTAAAGTGCTGTCATCAGATGACATTGGCATTCAAACACTACGGAGGTTTACTTTGTAATAAACAACCGTAGGTTGATGATGGACAATGAGTTGATGTGCTTAGATGTTAGACTTGGTCAGCGTCATTGCACTACACTGTTTGTGCGCGCGCGCACGCGGTTCTTAAGTGAATGTAATTTATAAAACCATTGAAGCAGGACCCTGACCGTCACTGAGCACGTACATGGCTGACCGTGATCTTCAATTAAACTCTAAAACAATTAGCCACGCTCCGAAACTAGTGGAAGCCGCGGCCGCGACCGACGGACGGACAAAAAGTACACATTACGCAAGTAAGAATGCTCTCTAGTCCACACGAAACGGGAAGCTGAAGAAAGGCGGAACGAATCTGAGTCTCACGCTCTCTCATACTCACACACAAACACAGACATAGAGAGAGAGAGAGAGAGAGAGAGGTAGAATGGACAGTGGACACTATATGTACGTACAATTCATAAGTCTTATTGGTGGAGGTGTACATCAATCGCTGTCACCAACACACTCGGAGATTATGATTATAGTTTTTACTGGAATACGGTATAAATAATACCATCGTTTCTTCTAGCTGTGTAGCGGTTGTGAGATTATTACAAGTTAATTAGTCAAATATTTATTTACTATTGCGAACAGGGTTTTTCACAGATATGCTTGTTGGTTTGTTATTAATGAAAGAGTAATCAAAGGAAATGGTTTTTATATAAAACGTAAAGCAAATATGGATTAATATTAGTTTAGAATAAGAATGACAATATTCATGAATATATAAACATTATGTTTAATCACTTGTACTGTACTTGAACACGTTTCCGTGTTTTTGCAACAAGGAGAAATATGGAATTAAACGTCACAAATTAATAAATATGATTTATGATAATCTATTTATGATATTTCTGTTACTGTGCACATTGAATGCATTATCCGTAATTAATATCTCATTCTCAAGGCGAGAGGCTGTAGAAATATATGAAATGTACTATTTATAGATCATAGTAATTCAATACATACATGCAGATATCTATCATACATATGTGTATTGATTTTCTCACTTTAGAATGCACAACAAGTGTCACATATCAATTATTTCACATTATATTGACAGATTGTAAGTGGTTTTTTGTTCTAATTATGTTACGATAATTAATAAGAGTAAATTGTCTATTTTGAAAAGTGTTCCGATTTACCGTCCAACAATATAACACAATTAATTAAGTCAACTGTCGACACTTCATTATGAGTTTATAAATAATTCAATGTACTTATGTTTAAACATTTCACACGTTCGTATACAGAGTGCTTCATTACGTGACGCTACTTTTTCTATTAGCTTGTCCATATAGATTATCTAACTATCTCTAGCAAAACACAATCTATGATATCTTACAAGATTCCTTAGAAGTCAAAGAAGTATACCGCAAGACATTCATTTTTCATTCAAATATAAATATAACCTGACTATTGCTGGTGTAGATATGAATAAGGATAAATGTACAAGGTACTGTCATTTGACATTGTTGAATTGCATTTAGTAAAATGGAAAAGTCTCCCATTTCTGTTAAACTTTACAGTTCAGAGGCCCACCGCCCACAGTGTGACGGCGCTGGCATCGTGTTTGGTTCGTGTCCTCGCTAGTCTGGTCCGGGTGTACAGTTGCTGTAGTACATGGGCCGTATGACCGGACGCATAATATGCATAACAAACACCTAATTGTCCTATAAATCTCTGTGCATAAACATATCGGACGAAATTGATAACTTAACGACCACCATTTTATATCATATCGGTGCCTATAAATTCCTGCAACACTGACGTTTTTAGTAGCAAACACAAAATTGAACGCACGGATTTTTTCCTTGATTTTTTCCTGCTGCTCTTTGCTTTGTACACTGAACTTGCTTGTAACGGTTTCATATATGATAAATAATGTTGTAAACATGCATTTCTTACACTTTTCATTGATGAATCAGTTGAAGAATATCGGTAGATATTGACGAGAATTTTAAGTAGAAATGTCTAGAGACAGTTAATTACAAGGAGCTATTGACTCGACTTGAAATAAATCCATGGATTATTTATGAAAAGACAAGCGAGCAATCATTGAACCCTGCAATGGATGGATGACAGTGTGCGTATGTTTTTCTTCATCTGATTTGTTTGGCAGCTTAACAAATTAACAAACACAAATATATGCGTCGCAGGGACCTCTTCTTCTTCTCCTTCTTCTTCTTCTGCAGCCTTGCAAGCTAGCACACATCAAGTCCATCCGTTCGGTGGACGACGATGGAGACTGCAGCGGCCATATTAAACATCAAAGCTGTCGCCCATTAAGAACTTCACAATGCATTTTCGGAACGGATCCTTTTTTCCCAGCCGTCGTTCGCTCTCACTCTTTCTCCGTCTGTCAAATTAAATAAATATAGTTAAAAGCCGGTCACTGTTGAAATTAAAGTCAGCTATTCTGCGTTCAGTTCGGGAGCGCGTTAGTTTTTTATTCCATTCGTTCGGTCTTAAGTTCTCTCTCGATCAAATACACAAACAGCAGCAGTAACAACAGCAACAGCAGCACCATACATACATACATCCATCCAGAGACGATACACATGCATTAACATAAAATCCTTATAATTCACGGTGTAAGAAGCCACAGAATAAATTAACGAAAGAACAGCAGCAGCAGCAGTAGCAAGGCATACAGGGGGATGGGTACAACAGGCCATGCATGGGTGGGGAGCGGGGTTAAGAAGAGAAAGAATTGTATGCGGACGCACATACACACACTTACTCACTCTCTCCACATGATGATGATGATGACCGAACGAACGAAGACTTCGTTCTACCGGTAGCGGGAATAAAAACAAATTCCACAGTCGTAACCATGACGACCGCTTAAAAAACTCCATTGTTGGCGAAACTAATTCAAAATGGCGCCCTGGCCGCCTGGGCAACGTGCACACGTTAATGGAGATTCGGCAACGTTGCAACTGAATACAGGGTTGGGGTGCGCAGGGGTGTATTAGCGCGTGCGCAATGACTTTGCCCGGACAATTTGGAGATTTTTTTTTCTTTAATGGATGAACCGGTAAACAGGATTGACAGATTTAAGTTGTACAGACAAGAATATGTACACAAATTAATGATATTATTGACCGTAAGTTTACATAATCATATCATTCTAATAATCCGTAGAATTAATAAGTCATTCAGTATTGCGTATTATAATGTTGAGATATATTTTATTCGTTGTTCCTCTTGTTCCTGCTGCTGTTCTTGTTGTGAATGAACGAGACACACATGAATCAGAAACCAAGGTAATACGGTAGCTAAGATTACGTGTAATTAAGTTTACCTGGTAACCGATTGAAAATTACCCTTGGTAAAAGGTAATAAAAAATCGTTTGCTACTTTACACATTAATTATGAATCAGAGGAGAAACAATTATATCAAGTGTGTGTGTATATACGTACGTTCGATGTATATAGTTTTTTTTCGTTATATATGTAGTAATCTCTAGTATATATGTATGTGTGTGTTTCGTTTCTTCTATATAGAAGTATTAGTAATACTCATAGTAGCCATGTATCCATATGTGTGTGTGCGTGTGTGTAACATAATTGCTAGATTCCTAGTTGTTTATTAAGAGTTTTTTAATTAGTACCCTAAAGATTGCCCTGGACCGACATTCCACTCCAATCGTTAATTGTTATTTATGTAGATCAACGGAGGCTGGGTAAAAAATAACTAAAATTTACTACTTCTTTAATACCATTTATCAAATAGAATTTGTCAGCAACAAAGACAGAACGACTCTATTTAACATCTAAATTTTATGACGCTTCCTAGAAATAAATAGGGACACAAAAAACAAAACAAACCAAAACTAAAACTCATATACACGTATATATACATGAATGTGTGCATGTGTGCGAGAGTATGATGACGTCATCATCGTCAGTTACTCCGTCATAAATGAGATGAGAATTTATTGATGTCTATCTCGGAGAGAAAGATTTTTTTATTAATATTTATTCTTTTATATCCGTAATTAATTGGAACTAATTATTTGGTATTTGATTGTGTAATGCATGTTTGGAATATTTTTGTTTAGTTAGATGAATCCGGGATAAAAATATGTGTATAAAAACAACTTTGATATTCTAGATTTATAACTCTCAGCATTCCGTTTAGTCATATTAATTTCTATACTTGCATCCTGAAATGATAACTGATGATGCTTCCTATAGACTCTAGGTGTTAAGAATCTAAAACAGTTATGAAGTATATTCCAGGAAGTACAACTATTCAATTATTGTACAGTTCATTGTTCCATGTTTCACAGTTCACAATTTGGATTAATTTTCAATGTCGATGATACCGGCTCGTCTTGATAGTAATCTACAAATGTTAACATCTTGACTCGCTAGAGTACACAACTTGTACCTGTCATGTGTGTCCACTGACAGCTTTTGTTTTTACTTACCTCCCGTTTTTTTTCCTTCTTCTTCTTTATCTCACAAAAGTAGTATGAAAAAAATTAGCACGAATATACTACACGTCGGTATATTATATATAGTGATATATATCAACTGATTAGAAATGAAATTTTAATTTGTTTAAACTTGTTATTCTTTTTTGATACTTCGAAGTGTCGATATGTTTCTTGATGTAACATTGAAGTCTCCAAAATATTAAAGCTTATAGTAGTAATGATTATTCGAGTTTGTATCTTTATGTATCGTTGAAGTCTCTTTCATTTTAGTATTGTAACTTTTATTTTTATATATATAAACCAGGGTATGTGTATGTGTGTGTGTGTAATTTTATAAACCAATAAGTGATTAAATAAGAACCCGTAGAGATATCACTCACACATACACACATATATACCCACCGGTAAGCATACATACATACATACATACATACATACATGTTGGTATATATGCAGGATGGGGGCAAGTGCATTCATTGGTATGATGTCCCGTCGTGCAGGTAGGTCTCGTCATTTCGGCGAGCGTGCATATATATTTTTTTTCGCCGGAGCGTCCTTCAATTAAAGATAATTATAGCCGTGATTAAGTAGGCCTTTTAATTATTAATCTCAGCTTGTTAATTTGCCAGAATTTTTATTGGTTTATTGACATCCGTCGTGCAAACAGTACACACACACACATGCACACGCATTCAAGAAACATCGATAAGGAGTTACGAGTGTTAAGTTATAATATAATGCAGGTACATGGAAGTTCTGAGTAAATATGCGCATGCGCATAAAGTTTATACATAACTCTTTATTTCGTCCCATATTCCCATACACACATGTATACTCACGTGTGAAATGGCGCGCGCGTGTGTGTGTGTTTTATATGAAGAATGAAAAATGTCGTGTTCTGACCGATCGTCGATATCTCCACATTTAAATACACGCTTTTACGACTTTTTTATTGATGTAAGCGGATTTTTCGCATTTAATCGTTCATATATTCACTGTTTTACATTCCAGTCTTTTATTCTTACATATTTCTTCAACATGCCCAACCGATGTAGCACAGTATGTATGGACACTGATCTGTTATCTGGAAAAAAGTGGGTTCAGATCCTAATATGATCGTGTGCAATATCTTGGCTTTTCTTTCAATTTAAATAAATAAAATATAGTAAAGAAGGTTGGGTTTTGATTTAGTTATTGTCAAGTGTAATTTGTAGGGTGTGAGAATGATTAATTAATTAATTAATATCAGGTTATTTGCTACTTTCTATATAGATTTCTCTACTAATTTTTCATCTCTGCGTTTGCTGTCACTGTAGGTCATATACATATATTGTGGAAGGTGTAACATTATGTATTAGCAAAATTTATGTTTACCGTACAGTATTAACATTAACGATGAGTATTAATTTATGTGTTTGTTGTTGGTAATTAATTTCACTCCCTTCGCTGAATGTGCGGCGGAAGTGATTCTCTCAATGCATTCTTTAGTAATTTACGTTAAATTCTTCTTCTTTACACAAAATGCCATATTTCCTCGTGATCCTTTCGTTATTTATTTACACAAAATGTTAATATATTATATAGAAAGTTTTAAAGATCTTGTGCAGTGGACGAATAAGGGATAGAATAGATATATTCATTTGTACATCTAAGAAAGTATTTTTATAATAATAAAACATTAAACTTTCGATCATACTGAAAATATTGTTGCAATGACACTGGTTTAGTAAAGTGACTTATTGAATACCGCACTACATGTATATATGTATGTACGGTACGTGTATGTGCATGTATGTACGTTAGTCGGTTGGTACATTACGATCTTTGACACATCAATAAAGCTATTATTCTCCGTCGACTGTCCCGCTCGCTCTCATACGGTACATATACGTCCGTCTCACTATCACGATTGCGGCATCAACGCTTTCGATCTGACCATTTATTTGGATCGTACGGATATTTTTTATAAAATATATTTATCATACATCTTTCGCTCTAGGGGATAAAAGGAGAGATGTACAGGCACACGGTGTACTATTGCAAGATCCACACTCGATTGTCGACCTTATACGCCGGTGACTTAAGGCAGTACGTCCAACTGACAATAGTTATGCTTCGCGTGTGTAGCGCTCCAAGCCGGTAGATCCTTGTCAGCTTTTTTAGTTCCTTTTGCTCCGTTGTGTTGTTGTTACTGTATGGTTTTTTTAATTTATTTATCTGTATGGTTGGTTGGTTGGTTGGCTAGCCTGTATTTTTGTTTGGCGCATTTTAGATTACACGAATTAATGTAAATTTTTGTTACATTGTCGCCAACTGGCCATATACAAATTTTATGATC
This sequence comes from Calosoma granatense, assembly GCA_022063505.1. Classification (NCBI taxonomy): domain Eukaryota; kingdom Metazoa; phylum Arthropoda; class Insecta; order Coleoptera; family Carabidae; genus Calosoma; species Calosoma granatense. The sequence continues at coordinate 809,178 of JAGJTL010000096.1, read as the reverse complement.
TTCTTTTATGTGAATTTTGAAATATTTCAGTTTTGTTTTCTGGATGTAACATTAATTTTTAACAACTTCTTTATGCCACACAAATGGTTTATATATGAGTCGCGAATATTTTTCTAATTCAAGAATATTTGGAAAATGTCACATTCAGATTCTCTTGATAAATTCGTTGCTCAGCAAATGCCTCAATATATTATTTTAACAAATGAGCAATACAGAATAAGAGTCTATTCCATTTTGCCATATTTCATATTATTATTCCAATTAAATACAATTTCGTAATCGACTGGCCTCATTAGTCATATAGCGTGTGTAACAATCTGAAATATTTTATAGTATTTGCATTGAGAACATGCGTACATACCTGTATATAGTATTATATTTGCAACTATATGTATACATGTATGTACTATACCTCTATTTTATATTAGTGTACACATATTTCTGTTGACAGCATATTAACGTTCATATCGTGTGGGTGCAATACTTGTGATTTATTATAGCGGCAAATACTGAATAATATTTAATGCTTGTTAACACTTATCAGTCTAACGTTTCACTCTCTTATACAACACGGCACGTTACAGTTAAAATGGGACGAAAAATACAGAGAATGTTAAAATGTACACACATACACAACAACAGAGATAAACCAGTTTATAGACAGGCGAGTGTGTGAACTTTTGTGCAACGTCTTACCATTGTGTGCGTGTCCCCCCGCTCCGCGACTACTAAAACAGTAACAATTCCCAGTAGGTATATTGTGTACAACTTGACAGAATATCACTTGTAGACTATGTAGAACGGAAGGTATTTATCCTTATCATGAACACGGATCTTGGCGCTTAAAACACGTTGTGATTTGATATTAGCTACATCAGCATTCTTACCAGTCCAAGCAAGTTTCACTCGAGTCCTTTCAATATGCAAAATATTGTCTAATATGCATATGCATTATTAAATTACTAATTTCAAACAACACTCCTACAATTTTAACATATAAACAACATTTCTACATACAATATTCATTACGTAATTTTGATCCATTGAAAATCCATACAGGATTTTATTTCAGATTTGTGTTCAATTTTAAAAACAGGAATATTACGTTACAAGTCATAAAATAGCTTTTAAGATGGTGCAAACCGCATTAAAATCTGATCATTTTACGAGCAACAGCGCGAAAATTTATTGCGCTAGTTTATAATTTACAACTGTTGCCCGTATATATCAAATATTATCCTTTGCAACATTTCTTACAACAGTGTACCCGAACAAAAATACATATATCCGAATATATCAACCGAACAAACAAAAGTATATATTACATATAATAAATCATTAATTACCCCACGACACACATACGTACAGGGAAAGTTGTCTGATTTTGATCTGTTATTATTGATGTTAATTCTTCAGTAATTAGAACATCGAAATTTAGATACAGAATTAGTTAATCGTGTGGGCGTAGTGAAGTTAATAGTTCAGATTTATTACCAGTGTGACAGTAGAGAATGAAGTATATAGTCTAGAAAGTCCCTCACGTGAAGGACAATCGTCTGTTGGTAATGTAGTTCAGCTTGAAAGCGATACCGACCGGGAAAAATTGCAACAACTGCATAGCTTTCTCCTTGACTCATAATTCGTCGTCTACTCCAGCATTGAATTCTCCTTAGCATAAACTGTATTAAACACGCATAGATTTATTGTCCGCGTTTAGAAATATGAGATTAACTTTTATAGATTATTTTTCATAATTTCGTTGCTTAATCGCGCATTGAAATCTCCTCCAAGAGAAGAATATTGTAAATATTCTTACTGTATAAATGTTGAACATAAGCTAGCTAGTATATATGTTATATGCTCTGCATATATTTATTTGATATATAATCGTTTATTTCTGTACTGAGTTTTAGTGCGTAACTGATCGTTAAAGTCTCCACATATAAATATTAGTTCAACCAATTCGCACGCAATATTTCATAACGTCAATACTATGCTACAATGTACCTTCTGTATCTATACATTAAATTGTAGATATTATTAAAATTAATACTGTATCTATTGATTTTACATAGTATATTTTAAAGTTAATGCAGAGCTTGTGGAATATTTATTCAAATTCACACTGGTATCAAAGTGTTCTATATTTATTATAATATGAAAGAAACTATGTTTCTTTTTTCTGGTTTGTAATGTATACAAGAAAATATCTAGTTTAAGAAATATGTTGTAAGTAACACTGTGTGTCTGTGTGTTTGTGAGTGTGTTATCTTATCTAAACAGACACGATTCATTTAGAGTAACAATGTTAACGGGCTTGTACCTCAGGTCGCTACTCGAGGTTGGAATTACTGATAACACTAGAAGAATAGTATTGTACACTCCGTTTGAGAAGTGACTATTTAAATATATAACACCATACCAAACAACTGTATGTATGTACGTGTGTGAGGTGTAGGAACAAGTTTGAAACAGAGTTCTAGGTCAACGTGACTGCTCGTTTCCAACCCTTGACCTGATGACCTTAACAACTCCTTGTCTACAGTACAGTTGAAACATTTGTAATTTGAACTTACAGTTATATATATATATATATATATGTGTGTTTCAATATAAATTCTGTATAATAAAACGTGCAGATATTTAGAATATTGAACGTAATGTTGTACAGATATATATAATTACTACAACACAGTTCTGAAATGAGCGCTGGCTAGTATTGTAGTTGAGTTGGTACTTGCTAGTCGACGGTCGTACTCTCTCGGCTACAGTTGAATGGTAAATTGATGATTGTTATGGAAACGTGGATTGTCACAGTCAGAGGAGGAAGAGAGGAAGAGAAACGGGCACCATTATGGGATGTCGGCAGACGACGCTTAGTCCTTATGCATTTTGCAAACGGCTTCATTTCGTTCAGTCCGTAGTAGTATTACTGCTGTTGGTGTGTACTGTACCATCCGTGTACGTTGTGTATCTGTATGTGTGTGTGCGCGTCCTCGCTGCTCTTATGTGTCGCATAAATCGCGATCCGCGAACAAGCGACCGTCAGTCAGCGCCGAGGTCATCTTGAAGGTCTTCTTTTGACGCTTCCAGACACATAACACACACACACACATGTGCAGACTAGAATATAAAGGCTTTTTACATAGTATGTAACCGTGTCTTCATATACACAGTATTTGATTATAGTGACAATAAAATGCCATCGCTGGTTTGTTGTTGTTGGTGGTGGCAGTGCTTAAAACATTAGGGAATAATATGTGTGTACGGAATGATGAATCCACTTATTGCTGGCTGATTAACCTGAATGAGAATGCATGATTTGCTGTTTGTCTGTTTGTGTTGGCTCTGTGAATGTCGTCCGATGATGTTTGCTAACTAAATTACTAGTACATAATAGATTGACGTGAGCGTGTACGCGTGCGCGTTGTTTTGACGGAACCAGAGAAACACTCCAAGGCTATACATTGTAATCAAAATAATTGACGATAAAATTATAGCTAGTTCGGTCGCCTACATATATTTCAATCTGGATTTATCGCGAACGAACACTGTCGACCTGCAGATATGTAATTACGTACTTCCATCAATAATTTACAGTATGCTTATGTCATGAAGTATCTACGTTCAGAATCTGTTCACACACACACACACACACACACATATATATATGCCTGCATGTACGTACGTGTAAAGTACAACAGACGAGTATGGACACACACATACAGGCATATACGTAGCAAGTCTATTGCCACTGGTTTATCGATAGATCCGTAAGATCTAGTAAGTAATATGGATGCTTTATTATTTATAAAACAAAGTACATACTGGTGTAGACCTGTCAAAACACTCTGGTTTACATTTGTGATCACCGATTATTTCCAAAGAGCTGATATGTGCGTGATGGCGGACAAGCTTTGCTACTTACAATGTTGTTTCCTAATACTACACTACACTTGTATTATAAGTAAAAGTCTTCTTATCAGCAGCAACAGCAGCAATGAATAATGTTAGAACAAAATATCCTGAAATAACTCTTCTCTTCAAAGATTGCACATCCACGGCTTCCTCATATTCTTTCATAGTTCTTCATCTCTCTGTAGTAGAAACATCAGAATATTATATTTTGTACATCTGTATCCATGTGTGAAATTTTTTAACTTATGACGTAATAAACACAGATTTACAACCGCGTGTTTCCATAGTTACAGTGAAACACCATGGAAATGTATATTATGAACGATGTTTTGATGTTGCGTGCACATCGGTAGTAATGCGATAATGAACATTGTAAATTAGATATGCCGTGCGTTCTTTTAATTATATCTTAATATATTATAATGGTATTTTCGCACAGGTAAACTGTTTCGGCAGGTGTGTCCAGACACTCTGCGTGCATAATCAACGGGATTTACGTAAAGATATTTTCATCGACAACACTGAGAATATTCAACGAAATATTCAGATTAGAAACAGAGATTTGCATCTTGGCAAATCATCACGAACTGATTCGGGAATTTAATCACCAATTATAAAATTGTTGCATTCACTAGACACACACACATGCACGTGAAGTAGAGGGAGAAAAATTACGAAAACGCTGCAGAGAATTTACATTGTGGCAGTTCATAATTACTCACTTATTATATTTCATTATAGTGAAGAGTCAGGCGGCAGAAATCGATTATGTTGGCTGATGTGCTGCATTATATCGTAGGATATTTCGTGCTAGAATCTTTGATTGAACTTACCTCTCGGCCAAAATGCAAGCAGATGTATTTTTACTCGACAGAGATAATTGTAATAATTGTTAGTATAGTATGTAACCTGCGGTAAATTGTTCGAACATCACCACTATTAATGGCACATCACAGACAGTTGATTGCCAATAAAACGTAGAATTAAATAAATTGAAAAATCGCATGTTTCTTACGAGGACAACAAGTCCCTAAGGAACTCCCTACGCCCCTGTCAATCACCTGACCATCTAGCTAATTTCCATTGCCCGAGTATCTGATTAACCAAACTCCCCACGCATATTGGAGGATAAAGTACCCTCTCCTCGCCCGCCCCGCCCGCTCCCTGCACCTGCGTATATTGACCAGCCGGGTATGTGGCGTTTATTTTTCCCGACATTATCCTGTCCGCAGAACTCGCGGACGACACAAATCGTTGTGGGCGACCCACGCCCGAAGTATAATCGAAGTGAAAATTGCTCGAAACTCGAATCGACCCTCGGGGACTGGACTCAAGTTCCTGTGTATTTAAAAATTTTTATGTTGGAATCAAGATGACGCTTCAAAGTTTGCACGGATCTTAACGAAATGAATTCGTGGCCCCGGGCGCCGTTTCGAAGTAACCCTTGCGCACGGCATGGCTAATTTCCATCCGTCCATCCATGGTATTGATGCGAGGCTTCCTATATATCCGCTGTGCAGTTGTGTGTGCATGGTGATGCTGGTCGACTGGACGACGCTGTTTAGTTGTGCCAGTGATGTATGTATCTAACCGCGGGCACACCGCATCACCAACGTGTTGTCTATAATCTTTCTATCAAAACTAAACTGCATACAGATCAAACGCGTGATCTATTGATACCTAAATGCGGCCTCAGAGAGAGAGAGAGAACCACCAACACCACCACACCGTCCACCATACGTACATACATACGTATATAGCCTTGTTCCCTTTACGTCTCACCTCCTACCATCAGTGTCCAAGCCTCACCCTATATTCTTACAACTACACCTCTGTACATATACACGTGTGTGTATGTGTGTATGTAGCATTTATACGCCCTTCTGTACTAAGGCGACCAACCGAGTCGATCCCATTGGTCGCGCTCGTCGTTTAACCGCCAATCCAGAATGTCCGCGTTCCGTCATTTGCATAATGTGCAAAATTGTAGACTGTAATATGCATTAATTTCATGTGAACGTGGAACGTCGCTGGCCTGGCTATATTGTATGGTACACCCGGGTACACTTGCACCGACCACTGTACATCATGTCCGTCCAACGTCCATCGCTGTGGATGGACAGGCACATCGTTAAGCCATATCCAGCGAGAACATTGCGTGACGCATGCGTCTGCTGAACATTGTGACATAGGTGTTGAAATTATGATACTTGCATTGTAGTATAGGACGATAGGATATTTCTAGATCTATGAAACATTTACTGGATGCAGGCTAGCAATATGAATGCTATTTATATAGAATAATGTGGACCTTTTCAGTTGGTGATCCAATATCGGACTAACATTAGTCTACCACTACAATATCACAGTAGCACAATTGCTTTCTCTATTAATATTGAGCTTATTCGAGAAACGTTGCAAATTTTCTGTCATTCTGCATGTATGTAAATTTTAATTTCCGTTCTTTGGGCCATCTGTGTGTGTCTCCATGTTTTCCTTACACACACATGTACATGTCTATATGTACGTATGTGTGTGTGTGCACATTCCATTTATCATTTAGGAATCCCGCCATCGGGCGTACTGGTCTAAATGATACCTTTGCGTTTCAACTGTCAGTCATATTTTAACTTTCAATCAGAGAGTGACTGGCTGCGTAGAGTACGCGTGCACTGGAAACCTTGTGTGTATCACCTAACAGTCACCATACACACACATACATTGCATACGTACGAATATACTACATACGTATGTATATATGTATGTACTATCCTGCACATATATATATACAGACAACTACCGACATCTCTCAGCTTCGTCCTTAACCTTTGTAAATACGGGTTCAAGTGCATCACAAACACATATACACAACCTATATCCCATACAAGTTTAAACCTGCATGGATACTCACACATACATACACCTTTATCTACCAATTCATATAGCTCATATAGACAATCTTATACATACACTTGTTATAAACAATAACAGCCATACACACACAGGCTTACTCACATATGCTTGTATCAACATGTCGATCAGTACTTCGTTTACATGTATTATTAATTGGATATCACTGACTTTTAATTCTTTGTACGCATACCTGCCCTCCGTACATGCTCCATACCGTACTTGGACGAGCTGTTATTACGGATCACTGATATACTTCGGTATATATTACACACCGTGTGTATGATTAATATTACATTGTAACCATGAGCTACGATCCAAGCGAACCTTGCTTAAATTCACATCATATGTGTAACACACACGTGTACGAAATATGAGAATGTATATTCACTAATCTATTTCGTTATTAAATTCATGATAGTGCATCTAAATTTGGTAGAAACATGATTCATATCACGATATTTAGTTTAGTGATGTCGCTTAATCGAGAATTGAAATCTCCAATACAAAATACCTTGTAGTGTCTTTCCTAGACATATATGTTATATTTGATAATTTTCTTATCTACATTATAAGTTAAACGAACTATTAAACCGTAGAACTGAATAAATAATATTTAAAGTTTTGTGTTCTGACCATGTATTGAAGTCTCCAAGAGAAAATCTCATTAAAACGTTGTTTCTTGACGAATATTTTATTTGAAATATACAGTTACTGCAAGTGTACATCAGTTTATAGATTTATTTATTATTTTAAACGATGTGTTCACATTTGCTATGTTAATTATTCATGGTTCATACGAGTGTAATGTTTATACCGCGATGACAAAGAGCCAAACAGATTTCAAGATATAGCAATCGCACGATTCAACAGCGAGAAGTTCTTGCTAAGGGAGTTTATGTTTATTTATTACACTTAATAGTCTTTTTACAAGTTCGCTGTACCCGTAATATAATCAGACGTACGTGACATGACAAAAGAGTCTGGCGAACATTATTCCACACACTTTGCGATGTGTTTTCTTTAATGTTCAGCACAATGATACACGCGGCGATAAAAAAAGAACGCGTAGATTTATTCTTTTATTTACATTTTGCAATAAAATGTTTTTATATTGTTCCCTTGAAATTCTTGGAAGATAGTAGCTATATTTAAATTTAACCAAGATGTGTACTTAGTTCTATTGAGTGTTAAATAATTAACTTACTGATGGATTTTCTCTCAAACTATAAAGAAAAATAGCAATTCTTGATTTAGCCTTACAAACTTTTATGTGTGATATTATGTTTGTTCGTAAATAGATCTAACATATATTGTGTTAGAAAAAGATTGGCAACGGAGCTAGGTATGAGTGTACGGGTAATATGATGCGAGTATGTATAGACACCGAACACATAGCGTCAGTTGAAAAATAAATTGTACAATCTGTGACTGGTTTGCACGTTTTTATGACAGCAGCCGGGAGAGAACTATAACGAGCTGCTAAAACCGTATATAAATTCTCGCGTGCTCTATAATAACAATTTCAAAGCGCAACAATGACGATTTTCAATGAAAAAGTGTCACATGTTGAATAATTTATCACAGTGTGAGTGAGCGCTATGATGTTTATTCAGAACACCTCCCCGACCCGTCACTTTATGGACAAACAAACGCGTGCAATTGAATTGCAATCAGATTGCGCACGGATCTCTCGTGCATCAACCGGGGCAACACGAGCACTCGGCTAGTCGGCCAGGTGACGATTGTCTCATTACAAACGTTATGCGTAATCACACATTCACATCTGCCTGTGTACGTACACAAGTGTGTGATTCTTCTATAGAATTAGTAGTCGTGGAATTGTTGATGTTATTCATGTAATAATAGGGAATAATAATAGTATTAAAAACTAGATTCATTATTTTCTAAAATATTTTCTCTTTATTTATAAATTTTATTTACAATATATCCAAATATTTATCAAGAAATATCACAATAATTCAATAAGAAAGTATGAACTTAGAGTTCGAAATGAGAATAGTTAATTGTATTAATTAAAACATGAAATATGACTAAATAACACACACATTAACTTTACCCTTGTTTATAAATCCTTAACATCATCTGCCCCTAAGCACAATGTTCTAGAGACGCGCACACATATGTCTAATGAAACATAATAACAATGTTGCACATTGCTTCCTAACGACTTCTTCCAACCAAGCAATCCAGTGTATTAGTTTTATTAAGCATAGTAATTAAACGAGTATTCTGATTACTCATTAACATACAATTACTCCAGCAATACGACAAAAACAGTAATAAAGCTACGTACAGACAGATACATATATAGGATAGACTTATGTGATATTGTTAACATAAAGTTAATAAAATGTGCTATGTCCATCTATCAAACGAACAATAGAAACCATCATAATATTTAAGGTGCCATCAGCCGGGGCCTCGGCTCGGGCAGAAATTAAAGAGTTTTTTTGTTAGTGAAGATAATGTTCGACGATTGTAGCAGCAGACATGTATGCAGATATTCGGACGGAAAAACATCGGTGATCACGCCGACAGAATTTAAACGGGCCACGAATGTGACTGCATACGTTGGCACAATGGCGGGCGCGGGGGGAAATATTTCAAAATTGTAACAGAAAAACTGTCGGCGTATGAGCGAACGAATCCGTGATAGTCCAATGCGAGAATGTCAAACAAAGGAACACTGCGTGCATCTCACGAACCGAATGGGAGGAATGTTTTAACAACGAATTCCATGTAAACATAGACAAAAACCACCTCGATCAGAGGTACACTGTAATACTACTCTATACACAAATACATACATACATACAACACTTGCTATTGTATGCATCATCTCCAACGTGTGTATACATTTACAGGTCCAGCAAAAAAAACGAAACATATAAAAGCGAATTATATTAATGATTCTAATACAGATTATTTTACTACTCGCTCAACCTACCAGAGTCAGGTGGCGTATTTATATTCCATTCTACCAGATAACAATACAATGTTCTCCCTGAAGGCGTATTCTGAACTTGAAGGTGTAGCATACACCGTATATAAAATATGTAAACCTACACAATTTGTACTTCCATTTGTTCAATTGTTTCTGAACTTATTAATTAAGTAAATGTCTTATTCTATTTCAGGTGCGAGTTACCATACTCGACAATAATGACAGTCCACCATCCTTCAAGGAAACTCCATTGAAATTCTCCGTTTCGGAGGATTTGGGTCCAGGTCAACCTGTGGCTACGCTCCGGGCAGTTGATCCAGATACCTTGGGCCGACTGGAGTACACTCTAGTCTCTGGGGATGATGGACATTTCGTACTGGACGCAGACAGTGGAGTTCTGCGACTGCGAGATTCTTTGGACCGTGAAACTAAGGATGTATACAAACTTCTAGTGCGAGCTAGTGACGGACTACAACATACAGATACTATTGTCACCGTTCAGGTAAGAAAGAATATTTCATTACTCTTCATGTCAATCGGTTTCTAGACGGATTGCATGCGTAAACTAATGACATTCTCATTTTCTTTGCTGATGATATTATAGATAATTTCTATATTCACATTTCCGACAACAATTGAGTCATCTCCCCTTTAAGATTATAACATAATAAAACATGCATCAAGTTGTTAACATTATCCACTACGATAAAAACCACTGAATAAAACCATAGAAAAAATCACATTTTACCCGGCACGTTACGATTTCAACCATGTGCTAATGCGGTTTTAACCGTGTACAGTGGTTTCAGCAATTTCACAAAACAAACATAGAGTTTTTGTCGCCCGAGAAGAAGAAGCAACAGCGTAGATAGATACATGTATGTAGTTGCAATGTAACACGCACATCTCGTGTGGCGCCACTCGGCGTTTCGATCACGCACAGAACATTGTGCTTACTCGTGATATACGAAATCCTCCCACGCAATTGCCAGCGTTTTTGCTAATGAAATAATTATAGAGTTGTTGTGTAGATATTATGAAAGGAGTTTTTGTTGGTACGAAATGATTTCGGTTCTTAGAGGCATCGACCTTGGGAATGGTATAAAATTAAAAGCAGATTTAACTCGTATTTTTGATAAATTGTTTTTATATGCAAAGGTTTATGTGCCGTTATGCCCTAGGGAAATGATGCAGCTCTTTGAGAAATTGCAATCTTGCATTTTTTGATTACAAGATGATTGCTCCATATGAATAATAGGTTTTCTCATAATCAACCATTTATTACGAATATTACTGTTGCAGTTGGCAAGTTAACGTATGCGTGCCATGGTCGATCTGCACATCACTAAACGCAGTCACTCTCATGAAATGTTCACTATTTAGTTGTGACTAATACATAATTTCATGTTCAACCGATGATCTTGATATGGGGAACATACAAGCGTTGCATTACACTGCGCTACCTTCCGTTTCATTTCATTCTGTCCGTTCGTGCGTTCGTATTTAAATCTCTAACAACTACGGAATGCACGGCGCAGCCTACAGCCTTCGTCTTCTTAATCCCACGTCAGAAATTTATAAGATTCCTTCTTAACGAAGTCTCTCGAGTACACGCTGCACGTCCAATGTTCTTCCGTTCATCTGCTTAATCGTCTGTCGGGTCCGTCTTCCAACTCATACGACGACGAGCTATACTGTGTGTCCACTAAACTAACTAACCAACCTCTAGTTATAGAGACAAACACTACCAACCAACCAGCCAGGTTACAATCAACTCTCCAAATAATATTTCCACTTCATTACCAGAAAATACCACTGCTGACACTGCATTGCAAATAACATGCATTCATTTAAATGTACGTTTCAAAAACAAGTAACTAGTAAATTCTTTACAACATGTCAGGAATATATACTCCTAATTAAAGCACTGTTATTACACGTCATTAATTCAGACAAATTAGCCTAGAGTTAAGTGGAGTCGGACATAAGTTAAACAGTGCTGGTATGTATGTATGTAGGCATGTGTATTTGTGTACCGGGTGGAGATACTTAGTTCATTACGCACGTACTATACTATTAGATGCCATTCTTCTAAATGTGCACCATTTCCGTTCATTACGAGGTCTCCGCTTCACTCCACGGGTAACCAACAACACAGACAGGAATGTCTCTATACTAGGGGAAATAATATGTCAAGTACGTATATAGACACCAGATACATATATGCTAGCATTCATTATATGTATAATACCACTCATAGTAATACCTGATTGAAGGTTCTTGGAAACACTGTAGTATTTCTCCGAATCTTAGTATAGTTCTTGAAAACTTCCATGGATATATAACCTAGAGTATGATTTCATCATTGCAGACTACCCTATATAAAAGATTATGAAATAATCTCTCTCTATCTCTCCTCTCCTCTTGAATACCGGCGATGACTAGTGCGATAGCTCTCCTCTCTCTCTCTCACTAGGTCTAGTCGCTGAGATAGATGTTTATCAAAAGTCATGTCCTGGAGCAAATCCAGCTCGAATAATTCATCTGAGAGCCGTGGCAACCGCTTTTATTTGTAGCGTGTCACACGCGTGCAACACGATCGACCGTAACGGACGTTCTACAAGAAATAAAACTAACTCAACATACATACATACATACATACATACATACCTAGGTATATACAGGTATATACGGAAGAACTATATTATACGATTAATTCATTCACCGAATAATTTAGAGAAAACGTTACACTTTATTTATCGGTGGCACTTTTGAATATATTTAATGAATAAAATACATTGTTGTTTCTCATTTCATAGAAGATCATAGTGTTAAATCTTTAACTATATATGTATATATGTAGGTATATGTATATAATTTACTGCCACGTAGAACGATTTTATTTATATATCGGCAGTAGATTCCAGCTTCCCTATAAACAGTCACGTTACGCAGAATTATTTTGCTGTCGCATTAAACAAATACAAATACGTACATGAGTTATACAACTAGTCCCTCTCTCTCTCTCTCTTTGACTCTCTGTCTATCTCTCATTGACAACGATACTACATGCTGTGTTATCTGCTACTTCTGTTCAGATGTTCCCGCTGATATTAAACACCCTGTTCGACACATGTACGTACCTAACTGTCTAACACTTAACCTCGCCAGTCTCATAAAACATGTGCACACACACACACACATATTTTTGCTAGATTTAACGATGTCATCAACACCCAGGCAAGTGTGTACATTGTTGCAACTATTACCTCCGTACAGAGCCGGAGACTCGCCGCCGCGCAAGAGTGGTGCCCGGATCATCAAGCCAGTCACTACGTGACTTTTTCACCCTACACACTTCCGGCATTCCTGGTAATCTGCCGTTTTATATACGAGCAGATGATTTATCGACTGAGTGGATTCGCGGCATCAGACTAAACTATCCCCTGCGTTGATCTTGTGCGGGAGATATGCGTGATTTTTACCCGATTTAATTGATGACGGACGTCGGTTATCATCGATAACCGATTGAAACATGTCAGACTATATTTAATTATTTAGATATTGTACAGCCACAAACGTGATACCTCAAGCGATCAGTTTTTGTCGTTTTATTCTCCACAAGGAATTTCTTTCATTTCATATCTTATTGATGATAGATAGCAGCTATTCTTAGAACTACAGTTTGTTTTTGTTTGTTTTGAGGAAAGGCTAATAATTATACGATAGATAAAATATAATTTAATTCTACCAATTATCAAATAATTTTCACTACATTTGTTATCAATATTGACCAATTATTATAACAATGTTATTAATTATATTAACTATTTTGCTTATTTCGGATAATCTTATTGGAAATCTACACTCGACTTTCATTTTAATTAATAACAATTTTAGTATTGACTATAGTTATTATAGTAATAAATATTATTAAATTAGACCAGTACCGCAGTAGTGTGCAACGGTGTTCACAGTATGACGTATCCTTTTCACAATTCTTATTAATTTATACTAAAAAAGAACACGCTGATTACAAAATATATATTTGCATCTACAACATGGGAACCTAACATTAACGAATAATTACATACGGTAATTAATTGAAATGGCAGACCTACGCTGTTCCATATTAATTTTTTTTGTTTCTTTATAAATTGTAATATTTACATCAAGCCGACAAATTATAGAGTCATTAGTCTATAAATATGTAATTGATATCATTAGAGAGAAACTTACGGATAAATCATATATGCATTTTATAAATTTGATTTTTAACTATTGAGAAAAAATTGTTAATTTGTGTTAAATATATGTAAAGGAATTAAAATAACTGATTGATGGCAAATTTATTGCAAATAAATGCAATGCAAGTTCTTTAAATGGTAAAAGGTGTCACATTTAATTTGGTTGAAGCGCAGAAAAAAGTGTGAATGTGTCTGATATTTAAATTAAGAAATTATATTTAATTAAAGTAAGATCTAAATAAATCGGAACATTTTTATATACCAGGTTTGAAAAGTATTAGACGAGCAATGATATATTGTTTGAAACGTACAAATACATGTGTACACGCTAGCATAAACATGTGTTTCCATCATCGCACAATTATGGAAACAGATCACTGAGACGCAGTGACAGATCACACATTTATTATTTGCTACTGTCTACACACTTGCTGCTGTGCTTACATTCCCCCCAATTACATAAATTAATTTATCATATCTTAATATAAATCATAATTAATTAAATATTTGTCAGCCGGTGATCACGCAAAGTGGAACTGCACTGACACAACTGGGTCGTCTTCACTCTCAGCAGTATGCACACTGCTTGCTCGTATCATATTTATGTGACAAAAATTGCAACTAACTGTCTAATTAGTTCAGAGTACACACTGAGCACGATTCATTACACCTGTTCACAGAACGAACCTACCTATGTGCCATTTATTAATTAACAATTAATTATGTTTACGCACATACACAGACAGAGGTATGTACGTATATATGTATTGAAGAACACTTGTGTTGACTTGTTAGTGCGACATCCATAAAGGGATACAGAGTAAAACAGACACACGCACACACCCAGTGAGAAATATAACGCATGTTTTTTTTTAATTAGAAATATAACGTGTGAGCTAGCGAAAGTCGTCAAACACCTACCAGTATAGATTATTATTAAATATATGAAAATCTCAATTCTACAAACATTTTCGTTTATTATAGTTTACAGATTCAGTATTGATTAAGTATTACAATTAACAGCCTTGTATTTAATATTGCTACTGTTGATATAGTTGATAGTTTAATCGTCTGACCCGTGGTGATTAATGAAATGTAAATGGAGATGATTTGTCTAACGGCGGAAGAAGAATGATGAGGAAATGTGTAGACGTGTTGAATTAATGAGTGCTGAAGAAAATAAGACAAAATTCTCTGTATATTGCATAGTTTGTAGTAATATTTTACATTTTTCTTTCTCATATAGTAAATCAAATGATAAAACTATTTACTAGAAATATATTACACTATATGTGCCAGACAAGTAGGTATCTCGCCAAACATCAGAACTTCTTGTTGTTGTTTGATGCAATGTTGGTTAGTTGAATCGGTGGCCGATATCGCTGTAGCTGTTTTGCTGCTGGTTCGTTGCACTTGCTACATACACACATGGAGCCAGTGTGCTTGGAAGTACGTCTAATCTACATTATGCAGTGTAGTGACAACGTATGATAAACTACATATAATACCAGACTATCTGGAATTATTTATGTCCGCGCTCGACTCTCTCGTACGGCTGCCGTGTGTGTGTGTGTGTGTGTGTGCTTGTGGACCACAGCAATCCGCTGCTACATACGATGAGAAACACCACACCACCAGTATGTTGATACTCTTCATTGGCTGGTTGAAAGCTCGGCTGCATTGATTACACAAATTCAAACACAATTAACCTCTTATTTAAGCCACAGTGTGAGTGAGTTTTCATTTACACATGACTACTGGCTGTCACTTGTGGTTCATACATCATTGTGTCTGTAGTTTTTCAGGAGACTACAATCTTCTTCTTCTCCTTCTCCTTCTTCTTCCATTTGTGTGGACAATATCTAATCCACTTGTTTCTATGATTTACACCGTAATTATTATTCATTTGCTTGGGTTGTTTGTTTCGTGTTGCACAGACGACACGTCCATGTATAAATATTATGTTAATTTGCAGAGGATTTCGCATTAATTATGTTGTGAAATTCAAATGATTTCAGTTAATTTATTATAACGTGAGTGTAATTCTTAGCCATGTTCACGGAAATACATATTTAATACTTGTCATGCGCACATGTAAATGTTTATTGCCTTATGTACTGGCACTTAATGCATTTAATGCGATGAAATATTAACGGTACTTTATTTACTTATTCTAATTGCTTTCTCTGTATTCTTATTGTCCATGTACTCACATACACACATATGTACATTTGATACAATGAATATCTTTACAATATATTAACTAATTACCTTCTTTTTCACATATAATTCTCTCATATATATTGTGACCTCCATTGTCAGTTGGACAACTTGTCCAAATGACAACACTCCCAAATAAAACAACACTGAAAACAAACCATCAACATCAGTAACATCATCAGATCTGTACAGAGTCGGACACGACTCATAAACGATAACAAACGAACAGTCATACCAGTCCAATCTTGTCCACATCGAATACCAATAACAACAATTCGTGTAACCGATCCACGGCATCGTTGACGGCCACATTCAATCACTGTAACTCGCAGTCACGCCGGTCTCGTCTTCTCAAAACGCATATTATTAATCAACTGACACCGGCAATTGTTCTGCGCATCCGCAGATCCCATCCAATCAGATACGTTGATTTCAATTGTCCACGCGTCTGATTGGTTGACAAGTGGTGACTAGGTGCGCAGTACCCGTTAAATACCGGACTGCGCACCTAGGTCGGTGGTGTGCGAGTTTAGAACGAGTGTGCACGACCTGTGCGTGTTGTGTCTGCGCAGTAGGATGCATTTATGGAACAATGTGCAGTTTTGGTCTGTGGATATTCGCACAGCAAGTGTAGAGTGATTGATTATGCACTTAAACGGATGAGTTATACAATAGAGCAGTTTATTTCTTTTTTTTTTGGTGGACGATGGTGGTTGAGCATTGTAGTGTAATACGTGTGCACCTGCATGGAGACATCTATATTAATATAGACAATGTCCAATGTATTAAGCAATGAAGGATTTCCCATGTCCAGTACAATAAGATCATTGATTCCAAACGTCCCGTCCCCTGTAAAGTGGCTCCATCGTTGTAACATCTCTGAGCAAGTGGAACACGTTCCGCAGTTTAGATAAATTGAAATACTTTGCTGAAGTGTTTCTCGAAAGTATTTGCGCGTTGATAAACAAAGTTTATTAAAACGTAAGCAATAAGAAGTAATACGTTGTTGATGTTGTTGTTTTTTCCTTTGGTATTTATTAAAGACACATCTTTTACTATTAATGAACATGCTCTATTTTGATAACGATAATAGGTAGGTTTATCTGTAAAGCAGAGATGTTCAGAGGCTGAAAGCTTTGAAACAGGTTTAGCTCTAGTTGAAACTAATATTCATAAACCAGACATAATTAAGTTACTATGTCGAGATTTAATTATCGAATGATAATATTGCAATTTGTAATATATTGGCAAAGTAAACTTGTATAATACATTGATGAATATTCAGATAAACTGCCTTAACGAAAACCTTACTGTAATCTTAAAATCCGTACGAAAAATATCGCACACCGTTTTATTCTCATGCGATTCTCATTTTTTTTCATTGGACTCTTTTTTTTCAATTGAACCACCCAGTAGATCAATAAATAACGTCAATTTCGAAAGAGAAAAAAATATAATTATTGAACGCCTGGGGAGCAAATTTAATTTTATATAAAGAGAAACATCGGAAAGTGGTTGGTTGGTTGGTTGGTTGCGGCCGGTGCTCATGCACTTGTACATATACGAGTGCAGACGGTGCAAGTGCACCGGCGCACGGACATGCGCACTTGTATTGCGTTGCGTGAGTGCGCGCGCGCGCGGTTCTTCTGTTTAACGTTGAACTGCTTCGTGATTTATTGGTGTCTTGTCGAATGCACTGCGGTTTTGTTATTTATGTACTTATCGCTTTCGATGCGGCTAAATTGCATCCGAGTAATTTTTAACACGAATCTACGAAATAATTGTTTGAAGTTCGTGATGAAAATCTATCATCGATATTGGATGTGATTCGTTTCCAACTGTTACCGAGTACTCTCAGTATATTCTCAAAATGAAGGATTATTAAATGAATGCTTTTATAATCTTTTGCCGATTTCTACGTCCAATCATAACTATTCTTCGAGACTTTCTTTTGACAATTTCTAAACTTGTCCAAACAAGCAAACTTTGGTTTATCTCGCGTTTAAGGTGTGATGGAAATATGTTCACCAGTTATATATACAAACGGTACCGGGTCATTCTAACTAAATTCATATCTATAATTCAATCTGATATCGCTGCAATTTCATCGGTAATAATGGTCTTTATATCAAATCAAACAATGAAACCAAATTAGTTTTAAGTAGAACAAATCGTGCTGATCCACTCACCCACTTAAAATCAAATGTCTTAATCAATAACAAATCAAACGAATTTGGAATGATTTCCGCCAGTTCCAAAGCGGATTCTGTGTGCATATGTTATCAAGTTGGTATTACACTAAACAGTTTTCTCGAGTGAAAGGCGAACATCCTGTTTGTAAATCTATTGGTAACTTGAGCAGATTGTACCGGGCTTCTTTCGGCATTACTAGCTACAGTTAGTGGAATGCCATTATTAACGAATTAAACTTATGATGATAAAGCATCGTTAACGAAACAAGGTCATGGAATATTTGGTCACGATTTTCGCGAGAGCTAACTTGTCTGTACGCTCATAAGTGTGTGTTTGTGTTTGTGTGTGTGTGTGTTTGCAGACTTGCTTGCATCGGAATTTCTCCTAAATTAAATGGAACCCCAGCGCATTCCAATTTTGGTTTGGCTTCGTCTACTAGTCCCACCGCTTCGAAGACGACTGATCGTTGGGTTTTTAGGTTTTTACACGGGCTCAAAAACTAGACGCGCGGGTCTCTTGACTTCTCTCCACATCGGTGGACAGACAGATCAACCAGCGGCGACGAGTCATTCACGCTCGCTCGTCATCCCGCCAATACCCCTGCTCCACCGCTATTTGTCTCCCCCTCATCCCAGGCCACGCATTTGTTCACGAGTAAAACACAGTCTACTACGTTTTAAAATGGTAAATAAATACTGTTTTAAACATAAGAACATCCGACTGGATGGGTTACAGTTGAGATTTATTTGATACCATTTCATTTCCTTGTGAAACTTACATGGATCCAATGTTGGACTATAACACACTAATAAACAGACTTGATTCAGAAGGTCATTCTGTGTAATGATAGCTTCATTGGAGGGGTTTGTTTGAATGATACAAAATCCTCATGACAGAAACCTAATCTGTTAAGAAGCAAACAATTAGCATAACAGTAAAATGCGGATTTTTTAATAACAACTTCGTAAATTACTACCGTACATACATGTTAATATAATTAGATAGCAAACAGACGGACATTAAATTAATAGGCAACTATCAAGTGAGCGGAGCCTGATGATCGGGTTACAAAGTGTGAAATGTATTTTTCTATGATTTATGATGCAGAATAATTACGAGCGATTATAAAATACTGGATTTTTATTAGGTGAGAAAAAAATGTTCTTCAGAAATCATAGAATTATAGCTTCTCTACGCAACGAGATAGTGCATATCTCTTTCTCTCTCTCTAACTCTCTCATTCTTGGGAAATTAATTATTTATGTTAATTATTTCCAAGCACTAAGTTCTTAAGACATTTTATACCTTTTTAATTGACCCGTCGGCATAACTGTTTGTTCAGTGACCGTGTTTTATTCGTAGAAGAAAAAACGCATTCGATCACTGAAGTGTGATGACGAAAATGGAAATGTTTCTATAAAAGAACAATGGGAAAAAGTATATAAGTTTACTCAAAATGTAATTTAAAATAAACTGTTTCAAACACTGAAGAATTCTCTATAAATAATCTTTCCTGGAATATATGTATATAATCAATAATTCTGAGTAGCTTTTGTTAATGAAACTTATTATTTTCGTTCCGTGTCTGGCTTACCCGATGATCGTAAACTTTGTTTCACGAATTCCGATTTAAATTTTAATGAATTTCATTTGTACCCCTAGAAGGTCCCAGTAGGTGCTCAGGTATTAATGAAGCCGATGTTTTAGTACACTGTAGTATGTGGTGTGTGTCCACGCTGCGTCCCTGCACGAACATATGAGCTATCCGTTCCGCTTGTACGTATATGTACCGGTGTTTCAACTATTTAAAATACCAACCGTTTGTCCCTTACCACGGAGTCAGTGACGTACGTGTTAGTTTTTTAAAAAGTACAGTAGTAAATCCTTTTTCAGCCTATAATCTTCCAATTAATCTTCATTTCATCCGCTTGTCTTCTAAATATTTCTATGCATTTTTAGAGATTTTACCAAATTATCCATTTCCATGCAACTTGCTTCCATGATTTACAAGTCTTCTAACTAGCCGATAGTTCCCGATACCTGCCGAACAGATAGAATCTTGGCACTGGTGTTCGAGAAGAACCGACCCGTGTTACATGTGTAACATATTATCGTTATACACGGAGAGAATTTGAGTCTCGCTGTGGCGTAGAACCGCTGAGAAATATCCACAGATATCGATCTCCAGATCAAACCAAAGGTCACCCGATAGACGAAGAAGTCTAACAAGAAACTATTTCAAACGACCGAAAAGAAAAAAATTAGAAAACAATAGGAATAACCGTGTATAGTTTGTTCGTATCTTGACAGACGTCCCGATGTTAGGTGGCTCTCTGGTTAGCAGTAGACTTTAGCGTTGCTTACACTGCAGCCCCGACCACGGAGCAAGATAGCACATGCGCAGTACTTAAATCAGAGTGCTTACTGCGAAAGGAAACCGGCTGTAGTATATGGGCATTTCCGTGATGTATACTTGTGTATAATTTGCACCATTAGAACAATGCAGAGAGATATTGCATTTCCCTGAAAACCTCCTGTTAACAATATTCTTCTATACATATATACCTACATATCTGCTTCATCTAACTCTCATGTGCCTAAATAAAATTCTGAGGTAAAATTTCTTTAAATCTCCATAGCATCCAACGCCTGATATTTCTTTTTTGATCATTATCACCGCGACAACCAAAATAATGAACCAAAACGAAATAAGCAGCATAACTTTTAATCCAACTAAAATATTCCTCACACCGTGTATTCAAATTACATCTGTTGCTGGTGGATCTTAGCATCTGGAACACATATGTATATATACCTACGTATTCATGTGTTGTCCATTTTCTCGTGAATTCACGTACTGGAATTCTGTGAATATTAATGTGCATCAGAGTCATCTGGTAAATTAGCAAATACCAAGTGTGATATAAAGTTACTGTGTCACCCAGAAAGAACGGGGCATCAGTTAGTCCCGGTGCCAGGGGAAGAAACAGTTAGCTGTGGTTTTAATTTGTGGACACTGATGGATAAGTGTGCGGCGGAAGATGAACGTGCTGATTTTAAAGATAACACGGTCAAAAGTATCCGCACACTACATATAATGAACTTCCCTGAGAACAAATTAAATTCCAGTGTGGATTCTAATAGGAACTTACATGGTTAGATATTGCTAGGTGCTAGGTGTTTGTTCACCTCATAAATACCGAGAGATTAATATAATTTTAATTCGTATTTGTGCTAAGTGCATGTGGGCAGCCTGTACGCTTTACATAGATATGCAGATTTGCACCAGCAGCACGAGGACAAAGAACTTGCTGCAATATAATATCATATAGCAGACTTTACACTTGAATTGTACATTTTTACTTTACACTTATCGTTGTGTGCCATTTTGCTATGAAATACGTACAAAGCTTTGCTGTAAATATACTTTAATGTTTCATAATTCTTGTAGCCTCGTATTGAAATGTGCAGGTAATAATATTTCCAATATCCATATGCTTCTTAATGTACTCGATGCGCTTTCCACAAGTATTAAATAATTTTATGCGTTGTCGATGATATTTAAACGGGTTTTGTCATATGATCTCTTCTCAGTCCTTTCTTTGTCCTCATTTTGCAATATTCGGTTTCACTGTGTGTAATTGCTTTTCTCTTCTTCTTCTGCTTGATTCTGTTGCAAGTTGCTACAGTAATGAAAGAAGGCGCGTTTTGCTTTGCGCTAATATTTGAAATATCTCAATTAATTACGTGCCGAGTGTGGAACCGGAGCGGACCGAACGCGGTATTTATTATCGAAGCTGGAATTTCTATCTTTCGCAATTAAACCTGTCTGCTACAATCACTCATGATATTTTTGCGTGGAAAATACAGGAATGATACAACTTTTTATTTCCGCCCGTTGGTGTAAATCGCAATTTATTACGGTATTTTCATTATGGGCATATTAAATATCACGGCAAATCAAATATGGCGGACGGCTGACAACGGCCTGCGCACTAGATGTGTAGAGAGACAAAGATAGAGAGAATAATGAAGACTCTCTCTCTATGTCTCTCTGTTTCAAACATATAGGCTCGTTAGACGACAAGAGATCGAGCAAGAGAGAGAGAGAGAGAGAGATACACTGATATGCAGAGGAGAGTCACTATTTAAATGTGGATCTACGTATTTCAATGCGAATAATAAAGTACCGACATCGTTTCCGTTTTATTGAAATTTATATACAATATATTATATACTCGTATATATGCAAGTATGAACAGGCTGTAATATATACTGGGTGGTTATAGAAAGAACACATGCAGCGAGCTACACTGTGTATTAACATATTGTCCAGTATTCTAATGACATGAAACTGAAATATAACTAAATGAAAAAAAGTAATTGATACAAATATATCCCTGAAGAAATGTTCTAAAATTTTAGAGTTAATTGTCTTCCACTTTGATTAGTGTTCGCCTGACAGAATTGTATATTCTCAGGCATCAGACATTAGTCTTACCATCTCAAATGAAAAATATATTCGCGCATCTTCAACTGTCATTAGGTACATGAATACACTTGAAATTCCGTTGTTATGACTTTTAACCTGTAATTATAATATTTGGCAAATTTTTTTCCACTGCTTTTTTGTACATTTCCCGGTTCGATGTACTGAGTTCTTTGTGGCGGAATACATTTAGCATATAAATGTTTGCTAAGTGTATAATTTGTGTACTTTAGTTGTGTAAGAAAAATACATGCCATAGGTGGTACTTATTAATCAGTAAAATTAAGGGTTTAGATAAATGTGTAGTATTATAATTCTATTTCAAATTCTAGACATTAACATAATTATGTAATGTGTGTATATGATCACTAATTGTATGTTTCCCTTTTTGTTCCAGGTGACAGATACGAATGATAATCCTCCAGTATTTCTGGAGAGTGCTTACTCGTTTGATATTCCCGAGAATGCCGTACGTGGTTCTCGAGTTGGAACTGTTGCAGCATCTGATCCTGATGAAGGACCAAACAGTCAACTGACATACACTGTTATCAGTGATTGGGCTAATGATGTATTCTCACTGAATCCCCACACGGGTGTGTTCACCCTTACAGCAAGACTCGATTACGAAGAGGTAAGTGGAGCTTAATTAATACATTTATACAATTGCTGTTTGTTATACACATATTCTGGTATAAATTCTTCATCCTATTCGTGGAATATAAAGTCATATATGATTATGATTCCATGCAAGCGGAACTGAATATATAAGAGCTCCGTTTGATTTCCAAGTAACCAGTAGAATTTATGTAGGAGTTAAGGGTCACAAAAAACTCCTCATGATCTTTACGATCACACATACACACACACGGCAGAAACGATCGTAGAACTTGTTGAGTGGTACAGATGTACAGTGCCCCGTACATACAAGCGCTCAAGTTTTACGGGTAAAAAATTATATAAGTGTTGCATAAGTAGTCACACGCCAGTTCCAGCGTTACTGGTCCGTTTAACGCTGGTGTAGAGAGATTGGTTAAAAAACTCATTTCGAGGCGCGACATGATGTTAAGTCGCCAAGTTCAAGGTTCCATTTATGTGCAATTAATATTTTGAAAGTGATACTCTCGTCTATTTACTGCCGCATTGCTAGCACGCGTGTGGTTACCGGTATCTCTGTCTAATACATACGTCAGCCATGCTTGTTCATCTCTGTTTTTATTTATGTTCTGTTGCACAAGTTTTAGAAACATTTACCCACACACACACACACACAAATAGATGTATACTACGATGGAGGTATATTACAGTCTCACGCGTTCCAAGTTTGAATGGTCAAGCATAAATGTGCAGGCTTGGAGCTGTTAAATTTTGTGGTATTTGATTCTTATGGCTCATTTGCTTCGAATAGTAGCAAAGTAGCTTTAAATTTAAACCTGATTTGTAAATAAACAGTTAGTTAACAACCGTTCAAATCTTTCTCTCTTTTCTGACGGTAACGTATACATTTCTAGAGAAGATTTAATTTAATTAAGAATTTTCTTTCGGTGAAGAAAAGATTTTAGTAATTTAAGCTGTCAGAATTAGATGTTATATAAGTCTTCGCTATATCAACAATATATCTTTAATTTCTCATTGACATTATCTATCATATGCCATGTTATACTATCAACCAATCACAGAAAAAAATTATCGATGATTTGTTTATACAAAAAATTAATACTAACGATCTTTGAAAAAAAAATCGCACTTACAGATTCCATTCCCAAACTTGATCTCATCGAGTATGCAAAACGTTTTATATAAATATTAATCTGTTCAAGAATTCTAACTCACTCCTAACTTTGTACGCAACAGATGCTCAATCGTGATTATAAATCACGCGTACCAACGTGCTGATTGACATGTTGCCAACAGGGTAAATCGAAAAGAACTATTCAGTATTTTCCGTTAAAGTTACAGACTGTATGTTTATCGTATTAGAAAAGTATTGTTTTCAGGTTTGTACGTGTGTGTGTGTGTGTGTGGAACAAAGAGGCGGGCAGGCCAGTTAAGTAAAACTAATGTCAATTTGAAATGCGACATGGAATTATAAGCGTCACACACTTACATACTTGTGTACGGAGCAAATGTTGTACAGAGAGAGAGAGAGAGAGAGAGTCTTGCGATAAATAACAACTTACTGATATGTAATGTGAGCCGTATACGTGTAGGAATAAATTATAAACCTCGTATTTTCAAATTAAGACGACATGACTAACGTGATCGTTACGCATGCGTTGTTACAGCATTGTTATTCACTCTAAGTATTATTAAGTTATCTGTAAATAACATCACCGAGAAACTTTGTCTTCTTTTACTTTCATTATTTCATTTCTATATCCTGGCTATTTCTGTTAATTGCGAAGGATTTGATTGTAGAATCAAATTTCGAATGAATAAGTCTATGTACAAAAGCAATTGTCAGTCACAAGAGTCTCGAGGTTACAGTGTAAAAGTTGTGTTGAAATGTTTGGTATGTAACGAACGTTATACCAATGTGTACATATTATGAGAGCATGCTGTTATGGGGGCCATGAGTCAAGCGTGTGTTCCATTGAGTGCAGGTAGATAAGTATTGTCACAGTCACGTACTGATTATATACGCCAAACACTGATAACAACCACAACCATGAAAAACTCAGAACCATGCAGAACAACCATGCTACACACTGCCGGTACCTTCTCCAGGAACTATTAAAAAATACAGACCATTCACATATATGTATATAACTTAGCAATGTAAGTAAGTAGGGACGAACTCTTCAGCCATGCAGTCATCCATCCATTGCTGTTTAACATTTTCCCATAACGAACTCTCGATTAGTTCGGGGACAAACGCTGTCAGAATGTGTCCAAACCATACGCAGACATTTTCGGTTACAACAAAAAGTTGCCTTAGTCCATCGAACTTTGTATTTATAAGACTACCGTTCCGGGATCCGCCCGCCCTTGCCCTTCATCGCTACCCCAACGCTTCGTTCACCACGCTGCCCTCTGCCAACAATCTGTCTCTTTTTTGTTTCGTTCAAAATTCCCGCGTTCGCAATTGGCCGATTGGTCAGTGATTTTCGACATTGGGGCGGAGCTTGCAGCGATGCGGGAAGCCATCTGTTAATGTTGTTTTATACTAGAAGACGTTCTGAAAAGGAGCAGGTTTTGATTTATCATTACGCGAGTCCATCTTCTTCTTCCGTGTTTCACGTTTTCATTGCGGTTCGTTTGTTTGCTGTTTTTGTTGACTGGATTTTTCATTGTTTATGACTTTGATTGACTGTTCACTGGCAATCGTTCCGTTATCGGGCGATGTTTTATTTGTATCTTTCTCTCATTCCAGCTTTTAATTATTCACTACTAATTATGTGAACTTATAATTTAATGCGGTTTCTCTGTAGTCATTTATTAACTTCATCGCAAGGATGTACCTATTTGCTAGAGTTGTAATCCTCTCTATACACAAATAGAATCATCTAATGAAAAATCTCTGTATTTCTGCAACCATCACTCTGGCTACTGTTAATAGTTTAAAAATAAATGAATGTTATTGAAGGCTGCCGATAGATGTCGTTCAAAATCATGTAGCCACGCACTTCGGAATAGTTCGACTTTTTCCGTTGGTCTATCGTCTTGTTAAGTGTCACAGATCACGTCGTCTGTAAAGAAAACGTGGCTTTCAGCAAGTTTTTACCGTCACAATGAGTTCTAGCAAACAGGATAATACAGTAGTTCCCAAACAATCATTTATAGTTTCTCCATCTATCATTCTATTTAACTTCTTATTCGTGGCCTTATTAATTTTCTATTCTGTCTTATACAAACGTTCCTGATATTCTTGCTTATTCTCAAGTACATTTGAAGCTAACATTTACTCATGGCTGGTCAATTAGCCAATTATAATTATGTTTTGTTGCTAATATAATTGCCCACCCTACACCCCTCATTCCCCTGACGATTGTGCTGGTGGTTGTAAAGTTTGAGGTGCACCTGCTGTAGATGACGATGCTGTCCGTGTGCCTGTGACGTGGAACGTCCGAGCGTTGCTTTCTTTATATTAACTATTTGTCAAACTGGCCTATCGTTGCATTATAGCTAGAAGCAATGGCTATAAATTGTGATCATCTTGTCAGTATAATTGTCCGTGGACTAGTTGTGGCGGCTCGAACCGATAATATGAGAAGTATCCTTGCTTATCTATGGCTCTCCTGCGGTCACTTTTTACACACGCATGTATGTACATATGCCGCATGGCTATTGCTATGGGGCTACTGCCATAATAAACGTGTCTTTATAACTCTGTTTTCTCGTTTTTAAAATTTCATCCACATCGCGCAATTTGATTTACTGCAGTACTGCAGTGTCTCAGGATTTCCACAGAAAATATACATAGAGATTTTTACATTTGCTTCCTTCTTTTGCTCTCTATTCTATCTATCTCTCCGTTCGTCTGTCCGTCTGTCTGTCTCTCTGTGAAGTTTATTCGTCTCATCTAACCGCATACATCCTGTTCTTATTATACCGGAGGTTTTATGAATATTTGATGAGCAGCCGGACAGATCAATGGAGTCCATGACAGGCGCACATTATTAATAATCGTTACAATAATTGGAGCAATTATATGTCGAATGTTTTTACCCAATGTAGTGGTGATCTAGTTCTCTGGATCTCAATTGGATTTTGTCATACATGTCGATGCCATACGGCTCTTGGAATGTGTGCGCCTGCGACAAAAATGTCTCTCCAATAGAAGAAATATATGGAGATTTCAGTTGAAGGTCACGTGATACAAGTGACGGTTTGGTGCCGTGTAATTGATTATGTCGGTGAAGTAAAGAATATTAGGAATGTTGGTTTTAACCAGTTCTCTAGGAAGACTATAAGCTTTCATTTCTTTATTCATTGAAGATTCGTTCTAGTTTCTCTAGATATCCTCTAAAACTACATGCTTTTCTGCTACCTGCTTCTAACGCAATACACCCTCAATCATGTACGCACCACAGAATTCCAACACCAGTAGATAACTACAGCTTGTCATGCTAATTGCGACCTTTAACTGAACTATATTCAATAGAGATATTTATTAGTACCAGTCAATTCATGACATAGTTTCAATAGCTCAATGGCCTGTAGCAAGAATGGTTAATTGAATCGAACATTGAATCACACTTAGACACTTTTCTAGAACAAATATCACCACATGTGCCTTTCCAAATGGGTGTTTCCCGATAAATTTGCCAGATATGTAAATATTCTTTTCGTTACAGGTACAACACTATATCCTGGTGATACAAGCCCAGGATGCTGGACATCCACCGCTGTCTTCCACTCTGACAGTTTACTGCAATGTGCTGGATCTCAACGATAACGCTCCTGTATTTGACCCCATGTCATACAGCAACGAGATCTTCGAGAACGTGTCAGTGGCAACACCAGTTGTGACAGTCAGCGCTACAGACTTGGATTCTGGTGAGTAAAATATGAAACTAATTGTAAACATTTAAAATTTCCTCTCGGTTTGAAGTTATAGTCCATTATATTGTAAAAAGAACTAAGTATCCAGTAAATTTTGATTCCATATGGCTACATTGATATCTTGCGCAATAATGCTTCCAGTGAAACATTTGAAACGACTGCCACCGCCGTAGTTAGTATAATTAGCGCTCATTGTAATTAAAAAATGCTGCGTACCAATTGAGCATTCCTCCGCCAAAATATGTTTGGGTTGTTTAGCCAAGGAGCGCAGTGCTATGCTGCGGTTCTGAGAACAGGGCCCCACGCTGGCTGCGATGTTTTGTCCGTACGTTAACTTGTTCTACGAAACGTCATTTTATCAGTTCCTTTTGTGAGCAGCCTTACTCGGGACTCGCGGCTCGGCGCGGCTCCATTACTTAGTGGAAGAAGTTACTTGTAACGCGATGTATTGTGTTGTTCACTATGTTACAAGTCTGCTCGTCTAGTTTTCTGTACAGAGATTTAATTGTTACCTTGCTGGAACGAGTCGACCAAGTTTCTTTTATTTCTATGGAAGAATTCATCTTTCAGCTTTCACTGTAACGCTCTTTATTGTAATAGACTTCTATTCTGGAAAGCATCTTCCCTATAACATCGGAATGCCAAGAACTAACTATTTGACTATTGTCCTTGTGTTTGTTATTTGTATGTGGCATTGTATTCTGTTTAAGTCTGTCATTGATACATTGAGATGTATCATATAGAATTTAATAATATACATTCATTTAGTCCAGCACGTCCATTCGCTTTTCACACGCCATGTAATCTTAAACACTGAGACAATCGTTATTAGTTTTCATATTGCGCGAATGAAACAATACGCCAGTGAGAGAATTTCAAACCGCAATGTGAAAAATAAAACCAACGAATGTCCATCCATCCATCCATTCGTCCGGCGGTGATTGTGTGACTTTGTGGTGACCCCGATGGGGTCGTATGTCACCTCTGGTGCCCATTGTTGTTGTGCACTCGCGTTGGTAATGCTATGTCATTAGACTGGGACGCGTTTCGCCACACATGGTCCAGCGACTTCGCGTACAGTAAACAAGGAAATTGAACCCTGTAATAAGGCGCACAACCCGCCACTATCACACGGCGCAGGCGCATCAATCTGTGTACGCATGCGCGCATATGGTGCGTTCTCTGTGCGGTCCTTGTAATTTTATACTAGTAACTAGAGGGTGTCCTATCCATTTGTAATGTGCACTAGGAGTAATAGAATCGTACAAAGTAATAATATTATATTGTGTTGAGAGGAACAAATTAAATTTAACTGTCCACATCTTGTCAGTGTCAAAATACACCTTTGTAATGTCCGTCTTGTCAACGTACGTTAAAAAATTATGAAAACTCCTGCAGACTTGCGTATCGAATTAACAGACCTGCAGTTTCAGTCTCACGTCTCGACCGCGGAAAACATGGACTCGGTCGGTTAATTAAAAACAGATTCCTAAAGTTTCTTTTTCAAAAGTAATATGAACCATAACTTACTCATAATATTTGCAGTCGAGGAAATATTAAAATCCGTGGTTGAATTACTCTTATTATTTCATCATATGAGAGAATAGCTATGTGAATTGCTACGGTTACCGTGCGCGCCTGTGATCGTTCCTTTCATAATGAAATTAATTTATCTTGAAGATCAATCTCGACCAATGATCGTTTGAAACACGTGACACAAGGCAAGCGGTATCCGACATTGTCGTTCCGGACATCTGACTATCTGACTGTGTGATTGCGCAGGCGCATTTGTTCGATCTAACGCAGCTGAACGCGATCACTTGATGCTCTTTTGAGAGTTCGTTAAGAGTTTTTATCAATGGCCTCGCTGTCAGATGAGAACAAGAAATAGAAGAAAATAGAGGGATAAGATCTATGGGGAACACAATCAGGAATGCACGGCCGTGTGTAATAGTGAACAGAGAGAGAGAGACAGAGAGAGACAGACTGACACCGGGACGTGAGAGGGAGAGAGAGAGGAGAGTAGAGAGTTAGTGAACCAACCTGGTCGGCTAATGAACCTTGCCTTTAGTAACCTGACATGTCATAACATCAAACCCGGGCACCGGCAATACCGCTTGTACACTGTACACTCCGACCATACCCGGTACACACACACCAAATATTCTTTTGTACATTTCAACCATACTTATATTCTCATGTGTGTGTGTAACCATATGTTGTACAAAAGTATCTTGTGCACAAAACTAACAGAATATCTGTTACAATATACAATCTTCCAACGATATTATCGAATAGATTTTAATTGAAAATATATACGATGCATTATAACCAGAGTCTAGTTTATATTTGATATTGTTTAAACAAATCGTTAATTTCAGGCATGTTATTATTTCGTTACGGTTACTTTAAAACAAATAATTTCTACAATATATAATGAACATTCTTAATTTTCTGTTAATACATTTATCGGTTTTCCATTTAGTAGAACTAATGGTTTATTTCGAGAAACGAGCACCGATCTTTGTACATAGATTTCTAATCGCTATGTACGAATGTTTTGAACAAAAGAGTTACAAGTGGATGAAAAAATAGAACAAAACGAAAATATGCTCAAAGGCGCAATACAGTCACTGACCTAGACCACCATTTCAACCACGCAGTCACATTGATATATGTGGTACCGTCCCATGTACGGGTCCGCACGCTCAGTGCTTAGATATAAAGCTTGTCACAGACAGATGTATTTACGCATACACCTGTACACACTACCATATTTCTACCGTGTATACTACTGGACTAGTTTACATTTCAATAATTCGTTATTGATTTGGGATAATAATTTATGGGTTATTGTAAAATCACCGACAAATTAAGTTGAATAGTAGGATTGCAATGAATTTTGCAACAAGCAACAAATATATCCATAGTAGTTTGAAGAAATATTTTATATACAGATATGGTATCACAATTTATAAAGTTTCCAACGTCTTTATCTATTACAAGCTTTACAACAATCAAGCTTTTAAACAAATATCCTTGTAACCGTGGAACCGCCCCTTCAGGCCCTTCACCCGCGGCAGTGAGCTGGCCAGTTACACCCTACACTTCTTCCAGAAACTCTTTTTCAATATCCCCGAAAAAAATCTCTCCATCCAGCAAAATCCACTTGTAAATGAAAACAATAACATCTCTCGTATTATTTATAATGTTTATCCACCGAATGAAAGCATTTCGCTGTTAACGACTTAATTTTATCGAAACCAATTAAGAATACACAGTAAGTTATGGGGGGTCCGTTTAATTAATGAACAATTTATCAGAAAACGAATTAACAACTAATTTTCCATATATATCAATGCCGTCACTATCAGCATGGTAACAGAATAACAAGTTTCATCGTCTCAAGTACAACAATCACTATCTATAATCCAGTCGTACACGAATATTTTTATTTCTTCCGCGTTTCAGCAAGCAAGCAAGATGTAAAAATGTACTAGAACCTCTCATATTATGAATCATGATCCGTGCCAAGCTATAAATGCTAATACTATGGAGCAATATGCAAAAATGTTAATATTGAAGAACGGTTAAGTTTTTAATATTATGCTCCATTCGAATGGAAGAGTATGAGTCAGAGAATGAATATGTATACGCTAAATACTGCATGCCTGAATTTCAACACCAATCTGAAGGAGAGACATACAGATTGTTTTGCACCCACATGAAAACATAAATAATAATGCCGCACCACGGAAACATTCAATTACAAGTATATTACTATAGTCCATTATATTATAAGATCTTTGAATATCGACACTTTATTCCCCTAAAATTACACTGCAACACGCATATGTAAGAATCAGTCATATCATAGATAGATGTTGCAATTAGTGGAACGATTATTGCCGCCTGCATCTTGCAGGCGATATCTTCTTGTAATTGCCAGTGGTTTCATGTATGTAGGTAGTCGCGGTGTGAGGATGTTGATTCTGGTGTGTTGTAAGCGAATCCCGCATTACTACGTACACACATACATTGTATAGTATTACTAACGAGCGATGCAAAACACCGATGCTACTCTCAACTCAGCAACGGTTCGGATGACCATCTGATCAAAGCGAAATTCTTCCAAGTAATGGCGTCACATATATGGCTATTTTACTCGACCTGTAGAATTATTGGTCATATAAACCCAGTGGCGTACGTTCATACACCTGTCATTTAACTGGAAATAAAAATACTCGACCATAAAATGCTCTAACTATATTTAATAATCATTGCGGAAGCATATTCCGTTAAACAATAATCCATTTACATAAAGTAGTTTCTACATTTGACACTTGTTTCTACAAATAATCCATCAAAGTGTTAATATGCTGTAGTTATTATCGGATTTTTCCACCGATGCAAATGAGCCATACTATTTTACTGTCGTCGTATTCAAGTTGCCAGGACATTTCCATTTGATATTGTCATTAAGCCGCACTGTTGACTCATATTACAAGTCGCTAAGGCGATAGATACAAATTTCTTTTGCACACCTGATCCTTAACAAGCAGCTAGAATGATCCTAGTTAGTCGAGCAGTTATGACAGTAAGATTACGATTAAATTATTTGATATACCGTCAGAGAAACATTGCCATCCATGCCACAGATATGTTTGTATCGCGGTGAACACATTTAGATAAATTCCTATTCCGGCGGAAAGGATATATCTTATTAATTAAAGGATTAGAAAAAGGATCATTTCTAAATCCCTCCATCGTTCCATGGGGCTTTTAAATGATGCACAATTATTTTGTGTCGCATTGTACAAAGAAATATGAAAACGAAATTATGTGAATGGCATGGAATCCTGAGATAACGGATAACAGATATTAATTGATGGAATATTTTTTTATTCTGAAAGGACATTATTTAATTACCCCCTATGTGTGTAGAACTCCAGGAAACTTCCTTGATTAAAGGAATTTCCTTAATACTGTGTTTCCTTTTCCCGTTAAACTGAAATATCTTCACACAAAGGTATGTTAGCTATTTGTTCTGCTAGTAAACTAGAGATGCAGGTGCTAGATGTGTGTGTGTGTGCCCCTTCCCTTTCAGTAAACTCCCATTGGCACGCTACTGTGATGCTGTTTTGCAATACCTGCGCGTATGCCACATTGTGTCTCAGTCGAACGATTCTACGAAGCGCACAACTACTTTTTACACCCGTCCGACGAGCAACTATTAATTTTTAATGTTATTCCTAACACATTTCATATTTAACATTGCTTCTGCACTATGTGTTCAACTTGCTACGTATTAACTCCCCAGTGCGAACCGCACGTTATGAAGAAAACGGACACTGTCAATGTGGTCTCATATTATCATTTTATTAATACAACAACAACAACATACATACACACGTCAAGTACTTACATGTTCACAGCTCCCTGAGAGATACAGGTTCGTTTTCAGAATCCTGTAGTATGGAAGTTGCTCGAAAATGTAGCCATCACCAACAACATGTGAAGATTTCTTGGCGTAAATTCGTGATCTGGTTGACTTTAGGAATCAATGATGTGGTAGTTTATAAGGTTTCACGGAAATTTAAAATGCTGATAATATTTGCAAAAAGCCGAAGTAGTTCAGATTCGATTGCCCGCCGGGGACTTAAGGCAAAAAGCATTGTTTATTACCGTTCCTGTGCACGGCCTTACGGCCGATCACCTGGTGGCCGTCGATACGCGCACAGCGGGCCTTCAGTCTTGTCCACTTGTGTGTTTTAAATGAAGTGCTCCCCCGAGACGTGCAATTTTATGCGTTTTACGTTTTTCACAACAAAGAAATGAATTAAACTCTTGTGCGTTGAGTTTTAAAGATTGTAAATCTTACCAAGTGCACTCTTTTTCTTGTTATTCGTGGAAATGTTCTAAACGCATGGCTATAATTGTTAGGAAAATCTATTTGTAAATGAATATTGAAACACTTGTCTCGTTAGTCTGTCATATTAAATAGTAGATGGATACAACGTACAAGTAATGCTTTACAAAGCATTGCTCCAAATATATAGATTGGAAGTAGGGTCGTACTAATTGTTACTGAACTTAATTGTTCCAGGTGACAATGGACGTATTGTGTACAGCATTACATCCGGTGATGAAAGAAGTGATTTTGAGATTGCTCCCAACGGCACAATCAGAACGAAGAAACTCCTGGACAGGGAGACACAGAGTCTTTATAACCTGGTGGTGACCGCCACAGATCAGGCTCCTCTAGCACAACAACGCCTCTCTTCTACTGTACAGGTAAGAAAAGTACTTTCTTCTTTCATAAAATAGACTAATATATATCAAAGTATATACATTGAATCATAATTTCCCAAAAACTTTTTATTAAATAACGAAAAACACAAAATCTCAATAATTTATACATAATCCTTGAAATTTTCATATTAAACATGATTTTATTTCCACTTCAGATGACTGTCTTGAATTATTATTTATCGAATTACTTTGATGTGTTTACTGATTGAAAATATTCTTTTTAATATGCAACACCGTGATCACGCACTTGTCAGTTTGAGCTATAATTTAAAATAATTTCCGGAAGCAGAGAACACCAGTTTGAACTGATAATAATTTATTAACCTAATTAAAAATATGAAAATATTATTTCCATCGTGATAGATCTAGCTCTCTGGTACATGTTAAAATAAAATAAACGGAAACATATATAAATGTGAACATGTTCGTTGATATATGTGTCAGAAGTATACAATTTTTGTTGCTGTCAATTTTTTTGCGATTATGAAATTCATTAAGTGCGAGAGCTAACAGGGAGTGTTGTCTCCGAAGACATTTCCCATTAATCTTTGTAATATGTATTTAAGGCTCCATATTTTATGTTAATTATAAAGACAAGCACAAACTTAGATTTTAATGGCATATGCGCAGCTATCAGACTTTAATTTAATCAAAAATTATACTGTGTAAATATTTTTCTAGCTTACTTCATTCACATCAAATATTATCGGAACAGAGTTGTATTTGAATATTATTCATCTTCTTGCAAAACTCTATTTATGAAGCAAACTATTTAACTAAGATATAAGCAAAATTGACTTCTACAATAAGATCCTTTCCAAGATTTCACTAATCAGATCAATTGACGATACCGATTTTCAGTAAATTCCTCTTCATCTGTCAAGCATAAGATACTTTAATCCGACCCTGTTTTAGACGTAACATATTTGTCACACATCGAATCAAATGGCTCACGAAAAAACGATGCTACAACATGTTAATATTTGCATAAAGATTTTTTCTTAATTTATTTTTCAACGCCAACATCCAAGTCCTACCTAAACACATGTCATCTTAAGCAAACAAATTAATAAAATGATTTTTTTCTCTCGTCTCTCAATTAAAACAAACATACACACATACAGAGAGACAGACAGGGGCGTACGTGTGCAGCAGGTAGTAAGGTGTCGAATTCATAGTACCCGGTATTTACTCAATCGGTAACGTAGTGTTTGTTCACTGATTACTGTTTGACCGGCCGAGAGCTGTATGTAAACACACGTCTCGCTCTTGTAACCGTCGTCTTGTACGTATGTATGTTGTGTCATAGTGACTGTTGTAGCTTCCATGTTACTACGACTGCTGTTGCTGCTGGTGCTGCTCTTGTTAGTGCACAGGGGCATAGGCGTAGAATTGTAGGCGGGGGCACCGCGTGGGAACACGTATAAGTACTACGTAATTAAAGTCTTTTCAGTGCGATAAGTTTGAGTGACGGACGAACAGCCGAGGCTGTTGTAATTGTAATTGATTTTACGGAAGCCGGCCAGTTAATAAAATGAAATTAGTGGGTGGGGCAGGCACTGATTTTAAACTCGTTTATCATATTGTTGGGGCGAGGATGTCCAGTGGATATAAGCACTGAGTAAGAATTATCTCTCAGAAAATGAGTCTACAAGTCTAGTGATTATCATTGTAAAACAGAGATATTTCATTCTTTATATCATTTCTGGTTTAGAAGCACAAATAAAACTAGATTATCTATATGTAAGTTTCCTAAACTTGCATACAAGTAATAATATAAGGGTGGTAAGATTTTGCACATCAGTTACAGGCAGGAAACACTGGTACATAACCGGATATTCAATATCCGGTTATGCATTACAGGATCTAAACTTTCCTGCAGTAAATTCAAACTGAAATATCGTGTTTCATTTAAGTAGATATTCTAAAATTAGTTCTCCAACTAAATTCATCTGTAGTCAACACTATTACTCTTTCAAGTTTTAAGTACAATAATATTCTTTTCACACTTGAAACTATATAAAAAAATCCATTATTTCTGGCTGAAAAAGAACGCCTGGGTAAACGTATTAATTAGTGCTACAATCTTTCGCAATTAGCATTGAAACCAAGTGTTAAATATCACCGCTTAATGATTCGCTAATGATCGGCAATTAGCTATTTCCAACCGTTTTTCACATCTCGTCCATTGTGCGTCGTCCTCTTTCTCCTCCTCTTCTAAATGAGTAATTATTAATCAAATTTAGATTCTAACATTGAATTCATATCACATTTCAAATAACTGTTATTACACATACTGCCACCTATGTCGAATATATTTAATAATTATACTTTTTCATTTCTAATTAAGATTATATTGTACGGTATCCGATGCCATGGGTTTTCATTCCAAGTCGTACTGTGAACATCATCAAATTTGTGTCCATATTGTTGTTCCATTAATTAGTATCATTCATTAGAATTTTGTTTCTCACCACATGCTCAGCCCAGGATCTATAACACTTTGTAATGAAACAAAACGAAGAAAATAAATAGAAAATATTATTAATGCATGGTGTACAATTTCGTAATGGAATCGTCCATTTTGTTCCTTTAAACAATGATACATAAAATATTAGGCATCTTGTAGAACCTACGAACCACTTTTCGAAATTGTATAATAAATATATTAGTAGATATATTTTATATCTGTGGGGTGGATTCTATTTTAAATTTACTCTGCTGTCTAGCTAGATTTATAATTCATGTTATAAGATTCTCATAGTTTACATGAAGAACACATTTTTGTGGGATGCATGCTTAGTATTAACATCCCCATATGCGACGCCCGCGGTTTCGTCGGAATTCTGTCATAGCTGAAAACAACATTTAGCTTCGGTTCGTCAACATATCATTGAGTTTACGGGCGTCCGCAGTAGTCTGGCGGGCCTCGCGTCACTCCGCGTCGTTAAAAACAATGTATTCACGATGGAACGCTTATTAATTGGCACTTTAGTCGTACGGTTTGTTTATGGTCAGTGCAACGCACAACCACTATGCGTTACTTCTGTCTCACTTACTCCAGCACTTAGCCAACATTATCTATCTTCTACTTTGTAGCTTTCTCTCTCTCCGTCGTTCTAACTCTGATTCTCTACACACATACGCTCGTTCTATGCGGCGGGTTTCCTCCTGTCATATTTATCATCTTCTTACACCTTCATTGTAATTTACACCCACACTTGGATATCTACTGGATATCTCGACTATTGTGGTTCATGGACGGTCGTTCCAACGTTGTTGTTTCTTCATCATATGTGTTTCATTTTCGTTTTCATATTTCGTTCACGTTACATATGTGTAGAGAGAAGGATCTTCACCGCATTTTACTCAAGAACAAACAGCGGAGATTTATTCACGAAGTAATTACTCAATTGATGTTTCTTATTATTGGATAATCGTCGATAAAACAGCCTATTCTTACAATCATAATTTTTATGGTAAAATAAGCATTGCCGCGGAAGTTATCGAAGCTATAATTTTGTGCTGGTTCGGGTTCTGTATCTAGATTAATAGACAAGTAGCGACTAGAGTATACACAGTGTCAAACCAGGGACCAGATCACGCGCATAACTCACGCTTTATGGGATAATCATAGGTCTATATTGATTTTAAATCGTCCACGGTACACAGGATGACGCAACATACATGTCCGGTATTTCCAACCGTTTGTATAATAGTAGTAGTAGTCCACCATCATCATCATCATCATCGGCCTCATCATCTTATATACCGGGTGTTTCATAAACCATTGCCTAATTACAGTACTATTTGCATTACATTACAATCATGATGAGAGACCATTGAGGAAGCATAAATTATCTCCACTTTATTAAGGTGTTACACTAAACTGACACCAGTTCAGTGTTTAGGAAATAAAATTCATATTGCCATTGTGTTTTGAATGTTCTATGAAATACAATCACTGCCACTTAAATAACATCCTCATTTCTTTTTAAACTACCAGTAAGACATAAACTGAATATGTATTGTTCTTCTTTTACAGGTCACAATCGTATTGAAAGATGTCAATGATATGTCACCAGAATTCATCACTCCCAATGAGACATCAGTACATGAAAACATCCCTATCAACACTGTTGTGATGGCAGTCAAAGCCGTTGACAAGGACGAAGGGCGTAACGGGTACATTGAGTATTCCCTGGCGAACGATCCTTCTGTCAATGGAATATTCTCCTTGGGTCCCGTGGATGGACTGCTGCGAGTCTCGGGTAGAATTGATCGCGAATTGAGAAGTAATTATACATTGCTGGTGACGGCTAGAGATCGGGGTGAATCGCCAAGAGCTACTCAGACGAGAATATTCGTTAAAGTGCTGGATGAGAACGACAACAGTCCAGTGTTTGATCCACGATTGTACAGTGCATCGGTTGCTGAGAATGCATCCATTGGAGCTAGCGTACTACAGGTAAATATGCTAACTATTCAAATTCCAAATACAGCAATACTAATTCCAACATCACAATCATATCCTACTCAACAGCTTTTCATACATTTTTCCTTTTATTTCCAGGTGTCCGCCACAGATATTGACGAAGGCCTGAACGGTAGAGTGCGTTACTCCATCAGCTCCGGTGACACCAACCGTGATTTCAGTATCGCCGAGGACACCGGTATCGTCCGCGTTGCCAAAAACCTAAACTACGAGCGAAAATCACGTTACCTGCTAACAGTTCGTGCAGAAGACTGCGCAGGAGATATTAGTGGCGATGTTGTCCGATCGGATACCGCGGATATATCGATATCCGTCTCGGATATCAACGATAATCCACCGACATTCCTGGATTCTCCATATTTGGCTTACGTTATGGAGAATGTGATTCCTCCTAATGGTGGATATGTGATTACCGTCCAGGCGTACGATGCTGACACACCACCGTTCAACTCTTTGGTGAGATACTTCATCAAGGAGGGCGATACTGATATTTTCAGAATCAATGCGTCAACTGGAGAAATTTCACTTCTTCGGGCTTTGGACAGGGAGATTCAAGCGGAGTACACTCTGTCTTTAGTTGCCATGGATACCGGTAAGTTTATTTTGAAATTATCTGCATGATGTATTTGAATTTTGAACTCTTTCAACTGCTATTGAAACTAGAGAAATGAATATTGGCCAAGTTCGTCGCCAAAAACATTTCACTTTACCGTGCCGATTGTTTTGTATTCAAATCATATATGCGTTACGCAGAGCTGGTCCCATCACGTAGCGACACATATCCGCTAAGTTTCATGGTCACTGGTTCGTGTGAATTAACACTCGCATTACTCGCATTCCATCATGTAATTTACATAACGCTCACTTTTAACTAGCGCGCTGGATGTGAAAACCTACCTGGATTCCTCAGAAAAAATGCGTATTTCCCTCGGACTCGTTAGTTATTCCGGAAATATATCATACATAGTTGGTATTTTTTCATTCCGTGAATAAAGTTTCAAGAATGCACACGCCTCATGCGCTTTGCCGGCGAGTTACAGTCTATTTGATGTGCATCTGGCAATGTCAGTATTGTATGTACATTCTGCTTATATAAACCATATTCTAACAAACACGTGATAAAATGTAATCCTTCGCATAAAAATCATTTGTAAAATTATTTTAATGCGTGTTGATGAATGAAGTACGCAAAATTCAATGATTTCGTAACGCGTGCAGAAATCAGGTATGTCTTCATTTTGAAGCCATAAGTCCATTTTACGCGTACATACAAGAAGTATCCTTAAATATGCTAGTATGTATGTATGTATGTATGTATGTGTGTAAATGTTCACTATCCTATTATATACATGTACCCGGTGTATGTATGTATATGTATAATCCGGGTGATGCTTGGAGCTCGATGATCTTGCTGTTGTTGGTGCACACAGCCTATAACTGTCATCATTGGTCGGGCTGACCCACGGGGTCTCCAGATCACAGAGTTACGAGTGTCTCCAGGGCCCCAGGTCAAAGGTCGTGGGTGCCACGGCCGTGTCTCCTTCGGGCCGTGCCGCGTCGTGACATACAGATCCGTACTTAACTGATGTTTATATCCGCGGACAGTGTATCTTTTGCCAAGATACTCCTATCTTGATCGACAAGAGAAATGGCAGGAGATTAAACGAATAGCATGGACAGTAAAATGTTTCTGCACTTTAGACAAGGAATAGAATTTAAAAAAAAAGAATAATCTTCTATAATCATTCATTGTTACAGGGAATATTTTCCAATTTAATATAACAACTTCTGCCAGTTGGAGATATAATTAGTATTTGCCTGTGTGTGCGTAGATTGAACATTATGTTATATAGATGTATTTCACGTTGATACGGACCTGACGACATCACCTACTCTGAGTTACGCTGTGCATGCGGCGCGAGACAAATTTGTCCGTGTAACGTGTCACGGAAGAAGTAGCCAGTCGCACACTTCATTCACGTTCGTGCACCATACGGAACTCTGCATGCCAAGCACTTTATGACGTTGTAATTCACATTTTATACACCACGCACCTCTGCTCCATCTAACGATATTTTATTTGAACTTTCTGTCACCCGGAAAACTATCCGAAATACACATATGACCAAGTGTACCGATTTCTTAATTCATACTTTTATACATCTTGAGATAAAACAAACCAATTACAATCATTCATCGATTATAATTAAAATCCAATCAAACTTGAATTTACGCAACAAGCTCGCGCCATGTTACATAACCTATAAAATGGTCACGCATGCGTAAACCCTGCCGACAAGCCCGAATGCACATGCGCACACACCGGTAGTCCATGTGTGTATAGTCCACAGTGCTGTGCAGCAGCGTAGTAAGACATCAAAAGGCGGCTTATTGTAATTATCACTCGCGTTAAACTTTGAGCATGTGTTGTTGTTAACGTCCCCGTAATGAGCTGCGTTCACATGGAGCTTCCGGCAGCAGATACACCGGCACGTCTCTATTCTGACCTGCGGTTTTGTTTTAATTATCGACGAAATGAGGAATGCTGCGAAGTGTAGGTGTACCGATAGTCAAAGATTATGCCTACTGGACATTAGTATGTAGTTAGTCGAACGTTGTTAAAATTGATTGTTCCCATCCGTCTTGCAACTGACCGATTAACAATGTGTGCACGCCTGGCGTTCAATCAGTTAGCCATTAGATGATATGGCACTAGGTTTATATTCTCTTCTATAAGGAAATTAAAATTTATATACAAACATCACGCTATATCTGAATCATATAGAGTAGGACAGAGTTTATAATTTAGGAGCTTGTATTAAAACAGAATTCTACTTTAAAAGAACATACAACTAAAACTAATGGTCTATCAGAGATAAGTCAACTTTTTCTTTCACCTCTTTTTCTCTTCCTACATCCATTGTCCTCTGTAACTGTTGAATCGTATCGTCTGTATTGTTCAATCCTCTGTACGCATAGTCGCCGTCGACACAGGGCAGGGACGTAAGGGCCGCCAATAAAATACCCTGTCGTTCGATTTTGCACGATTCACCGTACGAAATTGACGACTGACACATCTTCACGTTTAGTTATTATTATTGGTCTGTGATGTCCCCCTCGAGTAACACGATGCACATGATGCGAACGTTTTGCGCCCGCCTGTGATGATGGCTTATCGGGAAACAAGTGATCCATACCGTGCAGAGTTCTATGATCCGCGAATAAAGATAGAGTCGAGGGACATTCATAGATTTGCCCTTGAAGTGATTGTTATCGATGCGCGGGTTCAGAGAATGCCAATGGCGAATCGATGGAAGATTCTTTGTAGCTACTCTTTGATTTGTGCGTTATTCGTACAACGCTTTTGGAGGGAATGATAGTACATAGTGTGTACTTGTTTTGTTAACGTTAAACATTAGATGTTGTGTCGACGATGTACGCACGTGCTAACATCAGTGTGATTTGTCATGAGATGGGTGTTCTAACAAACTGAAACACAGACTGTCGCCTCTAGCTGTCCAATGTTCGCTCTGTTGTGTGTTGGCTGGACGCTTGACTTGAGTCTCGATTGCTCGATGTCTCGGTCGGTATCCCGGGTCCGTTGCCGATTACGATCTACATTACCGATTGTAATGGCCCCGACTATTGCTGACTAACAAGTGAAGCACTTAACCCCGCGACCAAGACAAAGAGTCCACTTGTGATCGGTCTCGGTACCATCGACTTCTTGCTTCAGTAAACACAAACATGCAAACACATTATCGTAATGAAATTATTCGTGCTGATGCAGCAACATTGCCTTATGGCATCGTCGTTCTCCTTGCTACACTCACAATTATATCTCTCTCTATCTCTTCAATATTTCCTAACGTTGCTTCGCAATTCTTACTTCTGCTTAGAAACCCTTCAAAAGGGTAAGTATCCCTTCGTGTTCTTCATATAGTATGCTACTTATTGCATCATATACATAACACTCCCTCCACCTCGTCCCCACCTAACCACCATGTAATATACCGTCTGCTACTCCTAGTTTTGCATTAATCACTAGTTTTAATTTAACGAATGTAAATCGTGAGATGCAGTCAGCAATGTCTGTCTCCGGCCAGTATCTATATCGGTTGTACAGTGTGAGTGTTGAGGACGTTTCATGCAATTGCCGTGGCACGCGGAGGGCGCGCCGGTCATGTAGGCGACTGTTACATCTTCATGCGACGTTGAGAGCACATGCGGTTTCCTTGTTCCTGGATACACACCCTGGCCTAGGACGCCTACGGTCTACAATCACACATTCACACGCCGCACAGCAAGCAAGCAATTGCACATACATACATACAAGTACATCGTTGTAACCGAATGGAATACTTGTACCAACCAGCATGAACATTGACATCAAACACTCTATGTTCCAGTGCTATATACAATTAGTCCCCGACGTGGATAGAATTTCCCATTCTAGAATCTATTTAATTCGTACACATTGCAACGTGCTACATATGCAAATAACGGTACAACAACCAAAGCGATTCCCGCAATCACCAAACTAATCTATCGTTGTGTCGCGAGTGCGCATGCTCCGACCGACCGACCGACCGTGCATAGAGGTAATTCAGCTAGTTGAGAATGTTAAAGAGACAAGGCAACAATAATTCCGTTTCGGCCGTATATGGTCTGACCCGTGTGCTCTGTCCGTTGGATACAGGAAGACCTGCGGCAGCTCGATGTCATAATTTACAAGTGCATTCCTTCCTAACCTTGCTCTAATGAATAGGAGCCAATTGTTGTACAATCGTCGGTCGACGGTAATACCTCTGAATGCGCATGCGCGCGTGATCCGTACCAGAGCAGAGCGGTGCGTCTTTACCTCTGCACTCTGTCGCTAGTTGATTTATCTGTAACACGAGATATGCCGTATCCGGAATCTTTCTGTTATTATTATTATTATTACTATATGCATGTCTATCGAACTACACGGTCGATATTCACCCTCTGGACATTTGGGCTAGTTTTATTTAGATTTTAATCACTGCTAGTTAAATGGCTTAGCGCACAGCACTAAGGTGTTCTAGTTAAAAATGAATAGATACGTTATGTATTCTTCTTCTTGTTGTTCTTTCGTTATTATTCCGTGGCAACTATGGCGGAAATTTCTTCCATTACGAATTAAGTAAATGTCTAATAGCAGATTTCAATTTTCAATCACAGCACGATCAAGTAAAGATAATTACAAAAATGTTTCGTATACAGTTAAAAATTGGAATCGTGAGCAATGATTGTGGTTTCCGTTCTCATCTGCTGTCAAACCTATACATTGTAGCCGAGGCAGCCGTGTGTTCTCGCGTTCAAATACGTCATTTCAAATGTAAATATTGCACATAACTCACTATTAGAAGGCCACCTCGTTACGCGAACCAGAACTCTACAACAACTATGAATCGCGCATATACACTCAACAACCAACCATCAGTGCTTGTCAACTGTTCGTTAGCTTAGTCGAGTGGAGGAATTTACACTCACTTAGATACGTGGAAAGAACCAACACACTTCCATATATGATTTGCTGATGAATTTGAACAGTAGTGCTAACTTATATATTTCCATGTAGTTGCAGGCCATAATTTACAAACTACACTTCCTGAATGGCTTACTAAACAATTTAAGACTTGTAGTTAATGCTGTTACACTGCACGTACATTGACAACTCCATG
Organism: Calosoma granatense; assembly: GCA_022063505.1. NCBI lineage: Eukaryota > Metazoa > Arthropoda > Insecta > Coleoptera > Carabidae > Calosoma > Calosoma granatense. The sequence continues at coordinate 764,219 of JAGJTL010000096.1, read as the reverse complement.
CTTATCTTTACGTTTTTTAATACTATATCCAGGAAAAATCCAATATGATAGGTAGGTTTGTCGCTTGTGCATGTATCGAAGTCTCCATTTGAATTCTTACAACTATGCTAACTTATTCCTTTTTCTACTATCACTGTTGGCTTGCATGTCATTCTGGATCTGAAATTACTTAGTTAGTAGCTATGCAATGGCTTATCGTATTCAGTTCCACGCAGTTTCGCAGTTGTAATCGCATACGTCATAGCGAATGTCTAAGTTGTACGCCTGCGCGGTAGCTACACTACTGACATGCGTATATCATTATGAAGAATAGTCTACGCAAGGTTCTACTGAAAAATCCACCAACATTCCTGCACGTGGTACTCTGTCTTGAACATGTCGGGGACGCAGAAGTCGGAAGTAACACGATCCTTCTGTTACTGGTTATAATTACTTGCAGAAGAATGCACATGTCAAAATAGTAACCGTTTCTGTTTGTTTGAATATTCTATGTCTCATCTATGTAATGTATTCTCTTGTACGTATTTCTGTGTCTTGTAGTACTGCTGCTGCTATTTTGATTCCTCTCCCTATATTCTATTAGTGTATAGTTTTTACGAGGCCATCCTGTGAATAAATTTCCATATTTTTATGCGTGAAACCATCGGCTATACACAGAGTGGCCCGCCTGCTCTCGCTGTATATATGTAATATAACTATTAGTTGCAACGGATGATTAACTTTGCGTTTTAACAAACCGTATTATTTGTGTAAAATTTATTTTATTACCACTCCAATAACGTTCAGGTAGAACTAGTAATTAACATCGTGGATTACTGCAAGCCCACAATTTACCCTCATTGTGCACACTAGCGATTAGTGCACTTGTAACATAATATACGTACTAACTACTTGTACTACAATCTATGTATGTCCACCACCACTGCTGCTGCTGCTATCGTAAATACAGAACATGCACTAGTGGAGGACAAGCAGTGACTTGTTCGTTTTTCAATCATTTATAATCCATTCGTGAATTATATCTTGGTAAATTAATGTCCGGCATGGAAGAATTTACGCGGCTGATAATTTGCATAATTTCGGTTGCACGCGATAAGAGAAACCAGAGCGCGCGGCGCTACCGGTGGGGTGAAAGCAGAGGTGGTGGAGTAGGAGTGTGAGAGGGGAGATGTTGTGTATATATGTATGTACGGGAAGAAATGAACTGTGGATTAGAGTTTTTCTTGTGCACAGCATCGACTAATAATAGAGTTGGGATTGCGCACAGTGCTACTGCGTAATAACCACGTTACTACACCATGCATCACTCCCAGCTGATCGCTATCTCTCTTACCTACTGTGCAATAAAACGAGCGCGCATGCAAATCGACAGTTGCGTTACGTTACGTCGCATCGGGTGAAAAAGGAATATCTGTAAATGTAATTAGCATCGCCGGGCACCGATAGTGAGACAGACATGCTTCGCGCTCTCATTTCCATTAATTCCTCTTAACTGTACTCACACACTCACACACATACACACAGGTGCGCATCCCTTTGCCTTCATTACAAACAGTTTACGAACTCATTAGTACGGCCATTGGTATATAATTGGTGAGTTGTCAATTGGCATTTCTTTTGAAACATATTTACTTTTTAAGATTTCCCTTGAATCGTCCTAGCTGACACCACCATATATTTCAAGTGACTTTACGGAAATTCCTCTTAAATTCAACCATCTGTTAGTTTTTCCTAATCTCCACCATCCCGACATGGGCTTGGGCCCTGATTCTCCGTCCGTCTCTCTCTCTCTCTCACTCTCTTTGGACGGCATAACGACCTGCTATCTCGGACTTACATCTTTTATTTAATTTTTTCTTCTGCTCTGCTGCTATACGTCGGAAAGAACCGTTGTTGCGCTCCTATCGGCCATCAATGGAAGTTCAAATAACAAACGATAAATAAATCATCATCAGTACACGAGAAGAGTTCTGCTAACGAACTACGCAATCAGCCTTGAACGATTGTTGTTAGTATAGGTACCTGCAGGTCCATCATGCGCGCGCGCGTGTTGATTCGGGTTCCTCAGACGGCAAGGGAATGCGACGTGATGAGCGACCAACGATCACGAACATACGCACGTACATAGATGCATTGGTCTAGAGACTAGAGGAAAGTCAGTCCAACCATCTATGCTAATGTTTAAGCTGTATGCATGTCTGAACGTACGTGATCACATGCTCAGCGTTTGATGGGTGTGTGACAGTTTATTAGGTAATCGCTGAAATTGATTTCACTGATATGATAAGCTCTCTCATTCCAACTGACATGTGCGTATTCATAGAGAAACAATTACACGCCATGTTTCAATAACGCTGCTCCAAGCCTTGTAGCTTTTGCAATCCTTTGAATATTTTATCCTTTCCAGAGCAACTCCTTTTCAGTAACCTTTGGCCTGAAAGATCCGCCTACAATTCTTCACATCAACCTTCAAGAAATATGTTTCAAACAAAATCTCTACAAACACAGTTCGACCCACTGATCATAACTTTACAATATTTTGCAAATATATAGATACAATGTACCTGTTCATATTTTATCCTTGGAAGGATGTGTATCTTTGCGTACAAGTCGTTATTAATATATTGTCTGGATGTGTGTATCTACAATGCATGTACATGTGTTTGTGTGTGTGTGGTTGGTTCACCAGTATGTACTTAACGTAACGCGTCTACGTTTTGACGTTAAAGTTATTTCGCTTCACGTTGAACTGAAGGTCACGTTAAGTTGATCTCGAGGAGTATTTAAAGTCATCATGATTTATGCCCGAATGCGATGTGCACTGACATGGATAAAGCACTATGGCAGTACGAACAATGACTGACACGGAGTCTCATCTTGCCATTGCACTGCTGAAATGATATTAGTGCCCTATTGGCTGCACTGGCTTGTGTCTGCAAGTCTGTTAGGTGCGCTCCTCCGTTCTACTTGTAGGGAAAGTTTTGAAAGGAAATGTCAATACTGGCATGCATGTCACAGTCATGGAGAAGAATGGATTTAGAAGCAATAGAATATTGGGCGGTAGTAGAGTATTGAAAAGAACATTCTGTAAATCTTTCATATCACTGTTATTTCCTTAAACTTGAATCAAATTCTGGTATGTACAGAGTAAACACTATATATTAGTGTTAAACTTATACCCACCTAGAAATGCATGATAGGATACAAAAATAGAATCGTCCTTCTTATTATTCGCAGGAGCACAAATATTAATCAATGTAGGTACTCAGGTTACGGGAGGGATTGTATTGAGTAAATTTAAAATTCATACCTTGGAAAGGATAACCAGTTCCACGGCAGTTAGTCACTCCGAAGCACCGAGCTCGTTAGACAATACCAGTCGGTGATGATAATGCGACATACGCACACACACATGCATGTACATACCATCCCATTCCATACCATTGCTGTTCCTGTACGTTTATGTATGTATGAGTGTGTGCAAGTATATATTTCACTCATATTATAATTCATTTCATCCTAAGACAACGAGCAAACTTGTGGATTCTAAAAACTACACTGTAAATTATACGACATTTACGTTGTAGGCGTGTAACTCGCTGCTATACACATTAAGAAGCAGTTTTTAAATTCCTTCTCGATTCATTCAGAATACTTGCCGAGTCCGGCTCTGTATTGATCTAAGAATCCTAACAGATCTATTCCCATCGAATATTCACATTAATTTTTTATCATTGCGTCAGTCGTCAATGAAAAATCATTAACACTTGAAAAAGTAATCGATTTATGTTGTTGCTCTTGTAATTTCCTAACTTCAGGTCTATGTATGTGTGTGTGTGTGTGTCCATCCATCCATCCATCCATCTATCCATCTGCCTGTGTATGTGTCACTGTTTGTAAGAATAGATCCCCAAGTAGAAATGATAATTAATCAATGTATTTCCTGGTGAGCCCGTAGTAAGCCAACAACAATGAGAGAACAATAATCTAACGCTAATGTTCGTTAATTCTACTCCGCCGCCGGCTCTCGTTCCAGGTCCCTCATCTCTCGGAGATCTGTGTGGATTGGAATCAGGATGAAAGAATAAGAATAGGGCGGTACCTCGCCGGTTCATAATTGTCTATTGTAAACGGTGCTGTATATATACCATTCTATTCTGCCCCTTTTTAATTTTACTTTATTCTATTCTCCAATGTTGCCATTAACTGTGGAAACACGAGTGGAGTTTTAAATTTTGTTCTAGTTGTTCTTAACGTGCTCGTGTCTAATTACCAACTCTACAAGTAACTGGTTTTATTGTAGATATTTTCAATAAGAATTCTTTGATATCATATATTTCATTGCTAGCTAAATTCGTAGCTCAAGTACAAGAAGATATGTATGATATGGAAAATACTTTTGTTACGGACCTGTATAGTTGCACTAATCAGTATAGAGTTAGATGGGCACTGACCGCACCGGACTCAGCATGATATCTTAAAACATTCATAAGAACACAGTGGGTTTTCTATAATTTGTTTGGCTCTCTTCCTACTCAATTCCACGTGTACTCCATGATCCGCCATTACAAAACATCAACACATATATACATACGTACATACATACATAGTGCAGGCAACGACTTGTCCATAGAATTTCACATACAATTATTATTAATATAATAATCATTTGTTCGATCTAAATGCCACGAGAAATTTCTTCCATCGTGAAAAGAAGAATAAACACAGTTATGTATTTCTCTCGATATAATGTATAAATACGGAAAACGATGATTAAGTCCAATTATTCCATTAACAAGATCAATTATATCATTCGTTGCAATTAAACCTCACAGTACAGATACATTCCTTCGGTTTTCTGACAAGTGTAGCTAAGTTGTAGAGCTCGGGCGAGTTAGCCGGAAGAGTTAAGGTAAAATATATAATAATTATTATTTACTAGCGTGATACCATTGTTTCCATGCTTAATAAACCGATGGCGAACATTAATAGAGACTCACAGATAACTTTAGATCGTACTTCGTATCGTTATAGCACTGCCTGGACCATAATTAAGATGGCCGCAAGCGATATGGAATTGTTTTTTGCATAGTTCATTTCATAGTGGTACCGCCATGATGACGTGAAGACTGGGCGAACGAACAGCTAAACGTTTGTTAATTTCACGGAATTAGACAGCATCTCTCTAAATGTATGTACCTTTAGATTAAGATATTTTCTTAATATTTCTTAAAAACCAAGGGATCCTTAATAATATTATAAGTTAGGTAGTCTTCTGAAGCGACCAATCATAGTTATATGAAATAGAGCTGAAATATTTTGTCTTTAGATATAGTTAAATTGTAAGCAAATGCCTGACAATATTAACGTGTTCATCGTGAGAACATTTCTCATTTCATTTCGTGAAACCACAAACATTTTTGCAGATGTATAAACTGTTACATTCGTCATCCAAGTGTCCATCAATCACTGTCTATTGGAAGGTTTATGTGCCCAGTGCTGACAACTTTAGAAACTGTGACTTTTGGTTCGTGGAATCGTCATAATATTGCCGCGTGTTAATTGTTGCCTACTGTACACAATGTGTTACGAATCGCAGAAGAAACTATACAGTGTGTGCACGTTTGAATGGTTGCCGACAATTTTCATTCCACGAAGTCGTTGTTGTAAATTTCAGCCAATAACTCTACAGATCTGGAGATTAACCGTATTCGTTATGACAACATGCGGTTATTATAGTTATCGTAGCATATTTAGTCAAATATGGCGCGGGCAAATAGTCATAGAGCTATTAATCTTCTTTCCGTGGATTTTAACGCTTGCAATGAAAACTTATGTGCTTACAATGTGGGATAGGAATGAATTATTAGAGTCAAATATGGCAGAAAACTAAGTCTTTCTAATCAGATGGATAATGTTTATAAATTTTGTGTTATTTTAATAACATGTACCACAGTGGCAGATATATTGTACAATAAGTTTAATGTGATATTCGTTAAAATAACATAGTTGTTCATTGTCGTTGCATACATGGATACAATACTATATTGGTAAATCAGTTGGTTGATGTAGTTTTCGACCACATAAAAACATTAACAATAGACATGTCTGGTTGACTGGGGCCAGTCCATCGTTGTAACTGCTTCCTAGAACCCACGGCACCGCTAACCGGATGCCCAGAGATGGTTCTGAATCCTTGTCCGTCTCGACAACAACACCACACTCTGTCCTCGTCAATTCTTTCGTCTACAACAGGTTACTACTAGTTGTCTCTAGCAAGAAAAAGAAACAGCTGAGAATTACCTGTATATGGAAATATCATTTTTCTCCCATGTTGTTTGTAGTTGTCAATGAGAATATATTCATTTGTTGACAATATAACTCATTGTATTTTACATATATTACAGCAAACTTTACAGTTAATAAAAGTATTGCGTAAATTCCTAGATGTAAATAGTGCATTCATTGTTGCATACTAATTTATTTTCATACACATACATATGTGTATTAATAGTGTATATTTGTTAAACATATCACGCTCAAGTACCTCGTACTGATTTAATTGATATATCCAGTGCTTGTGGCATGTGTATTACTTATCTATACCAACGTATCTCCTTTTTTTCGGCAATGGCCAGCTTCCCGATAACATGCAGTACAAAAAGCCACCAGTCTAAACGTTATCTGCTGTCGCAAAAATTTCCAATGCAAATTTGTCGTCGCGCTGTCGAAGCTGATAGCCAAAACTTTTACTGGTTGTCTGTCCAGCCACATGTCTATGTGTGTATGTGTACGTGTGTATGTGTGTGTGTCCCGCATATCCGGACATATTCGTTTGTTGATGCACGGTCGCTGGGACATCCCTGGGGCTGCGTCCGTCTCGCGATGAGCGCGTCAGATAGCGCGGCGGCAGCAGTACGCGACCAACCGCGAGCCCGTTCCGGAATTATGATTTTATGAGGGGGACGACCGATAATTATATCGCACGGCCTATCAAAGTAGCATTCCTTGTTAATTCGCGATGTAACGAGTGTGTCGACCATCGCCATTGGCGGACCATCGCCCTGCCTCAGGCCTCCTCTCCCTCACCTCTTCCATCTTCCTCCTCTTCACTTTACACCTCGCCCGTCGTCTGCTCCCCGCCGCCCCGCTGCCACTATGTCAAGCCCGGATGCCATCGCCGCCGCTGGCACCTGGCTGGCTCTTCTTCTTATACACCGGGCGACATGTACACACACGAGTGGGCCGTACGTCACGTGGGAACTTTGAAATCCAATTTTGATTATCTCGCTTGCCTTGCATATGCGCGTGTGGAATATGAAAAATTACCCGATGGACATCACTTCGATGAGTCATCGATGTGCGTTAGTGTAGATATGATGTATGTATGCACATCTACACGTGCGTTAGGAATAGATAAAACACATTATGTCTGTCGTAAGTACCATCATCACTTGCATTCAACACTCCAACTCATAACTCCTACTCAAGTTCAAGTTTCTAAAACTTTGCAGTAAATTAATACTAAAGTTTCAATTAATTATTTGCATAGTTATTAACTACAAACTTCTCCGTCTTCTTCTTCTTCGTCTGCAGATCAGTGAAATCATTTTATTACGCTCTTAGTTCATTGTGTTGTTTGCTCACAAAACAAAGCAATTCTTCTTTTATCCGTAAATCTTTTGTTTTCACACTTGCCGTTTCTATAGATTTCGTGTCCTTGGTGATCACATTTGAGGAATACCAAATGCTTTATTGCACCAGATAATCATGTTCAAAATTCTCTGCGTACGTCCATTATTCTTGTCGTCCGATAAATGTTTTACAATATTTGAATACGAATCAAAAAGTAGAAGTCAGATTTGTAATCACAATAACTGGATGCGTAATAGTTTTCGTTTATCTTCGAAAATTTTTGGGAAATTGTAATATTTCAATACAGTTATTATCAATGTCGATATACATATTTCATCATAGTCAGTTTCTGGAATATTGACTCTATATGACTTTGTTGATACTTCTATAACAACTCGTCACATTAAACCAACGACTATTCTTTTTCTGTTCTGGTGGCTTTTCCATTTCAACATGACATTGCCTCCTGTCGACTATCAACTGCTTTAATATTCAAACAGTGCTGCGAGAAGGCCGTGAGAGGATTCGTTTTGCGCTGAATATTCATCAGCCAACGTTACCTGCGTCCCTTGCATTCAATATCGTACATTCTTAACGTTCCCCTCACAGCCGATTTCTCGGTATCACTGGCCGAGTGAAGCTTGTGTCGCGCATTTGGAATCAAACAAGCGCGAAAATACAAGACATAAATATTTGTACTACATGTAATCAGATACATACGGCCGTCCATTTTGAAATAGTTTCAACAATGTATCTTGCACAACATTGTTAACTGTACAGCGAGTTGAAACAAATCCTGTAGAAATTGTTAGAAATGATATCATATTATTTATAATGAAAGCAAGTATAGAAAATATTATTATTATTACGCAAAGAGCATTGTTCCTATAAATAAAAACGCATAACGCAATTTAGAAAATGAAAGTACTGTTATAACTATAAAATTACAATAATTTATATCAATATAATTAAATAGAGTTGGCACAGAGAAAATACTAAAACTAATTATTGAAATATAATAAATAATAAACTTGGAATGTCGTAAGTAAACACTGTATCATATGTCTCATATATTATAAATTCTAACACACGTTACATTCGTCTAGTTTATTATTTGCTCAATAAATATGAACAAAACGTTCAGGTGAAACAATTTGACGGTAACTAAAGTTTAATTGACTTGTAAAATATATGTGAATTCATTTTATGTGCAATAATCTATGCAATAACATATTATATTGCGTAACAATGTTGTTTGTTATATATAATTTGACCACGAGTTTATAGCACATAAAAGTATTAGCTTCCTATTTAGTTTCAACAAAATGATATAATATACAAGTTACATCGATAGTTCCATTATAACTGGTTTTATTTGATTTCAGGTTCACCCCCTCTCACTGGAAGTGGAACCGTACGAGTAGTCGTTCAGGACGTAAACGATCACAGTCCAGAATTTGAACGACAGGCGTATCGCGCAACGATTGCTGAAAACTCCCCGATTAACTCTTGGGTACTGACCCCTGTGGCAACTGACAAAGACACCGGGCTCAATGCTAAGATCCGCTACAGCCTCCTGGGTGACAAGGTGGATCGTTTCCACGTTGATTCCGATACTGGCGTCATCACAACGGCCACTGGCTTGGACAGAGAAGAAACGTCCATGTACTATTTGACTCTGATGGCTCAAGATTGCTCCGCAACAGAACCAAGAGCCACCGCAGTCAATTTAACCATAGCCGTGTTGGACGAGAACGACAACTCACCGACATTCTCCTCGACAAAATACGAAGTTTACGTCCCTGATCGTACGAAAAAGGGCCAATTTGTCTTTGGTGCTAAAGCAACTGACATTGATATGGGTATCAACAGTAGAATATCTTATTCCTTGGGTGGCGAACATGCCAAGAACTTCACTATTAACTCTGAAACTGGTGTCATCAAAGCTGCTCATGATCTGTTCATCAACAACGGACAAGCAGCCATGTACAATTTAGAGATCCAAGCAACCGATGGAGGAAAGCGTCCAAGAAAAGCAAGTGCCGAATTGAAAGTGTTCTTAAAACCATCTCATCTATTCCCCAGTTTCACCTCGCCGGCTGAAACACACTTCATCCTAGCTGAAGATGTTGATGAGGGAAAACTGATTGCTAAATTCAGTGCCACGTCACCTAAGAAAGGACCTGCAGGTACAGTCCGGTTTGCTATTGCTGGTGGTAACGTCGGCGAAGCTTTGAAAATCGATCGCACAACTGGAGAAGTTCTTGTAGCCGGTAGAGGTTTGGACTACGAGACTGCACCACAATACGAAGTCTGGGTAGAAGCGAAAGATTCTGATCGACCAGCATTGCGAAGTGTCTTGCAGTTAATCATCAACGTGACAGATGCCAATGACAATGCTCCTGTAATGACTAACCCGCTGTACAATGCATCGATTGTGGAAGAAGAAACACCACCACAACTCGTTGTGAAAGTAGCAGCTACAGATGCTGATTCTGGAGAAAATGGTCAAGTTATGTTTAGGCTGGTCGATGATTTCGAAGGTACATTTGAAATGGACCCGGAGAGCGGTGAAATCTATACAAATATGCGACTAGATCGGGAAGAAATACCAAGTTACGAATTGACAGTTGAAGCTTTAGATCAAGGTACACCACAGTTAACGGGCACAGCAACAGTACTTGTTACTGTACTTGACAAGAACGACAATCCACCAAGATTTACAAGACTCTTCAGTGTGAACGTCACAGAAAACGCAGAGATTGGTTCCTTTGTCATTAGAATTACAAGTTCAGACCAAGATATCGGAGAAAATGCTAATGCAACTTACAGTTTCACAGAAAATCCAGGAAACAAATTCTCCATTGATTCAATTAGTGGTAATGTTACTGTCATTGGACCACTAGATAGAGAACAACAAGATGAATATCTGCTGAAAGTAGCTGCAGTGGACGGAGCATGGAGACAAGAAACTCCCTTGACAATTACTATTCAAGATCAGAACGACAATGCACCTGAGTTTGAGCATTCATACTATAGTTTCAACTTCCCAGAACTACAGAGAAACGTAGTGTTTGTTGGACAAGTCACAGCAACTGACAGAGACAAGCAAGGACCAAACTCCGTTATATCTTACTCGTTGCAACAACCATCAGACTTGTTCACAGTAGATCCAGCATCCGGTGAACTGTTTAGTAAACGTAGCCTAAGGTACAAGTACACACAAATGGAATCCTCACCAGAAAATATGTACTCTTTGACCATCATAGCTACAGACAATGGCAAACCACCAATGTCTTCTGAATGTCTTGTAACTGTTAATGTAGTGGATGCTAACAACAATGCTCCCAAGTTTGAACAACGAGAATACTTGTCTCCAGTACCTGAAGAAGCACCAGAAGGACAACAGCTTATCAAAGTCACAGCTAAAGATAGTTTGGATTATGGAATCAATGCAGAGATTGAGTATGTGGCTGTCAGTGGCAATGGAACTGAATACTTTACCATTGACAAGATTACCGGATGGATTACACTATCTAAACGAGTATACGGAGTTGGAAAAGTATATAATCTGCGTGTTAAAGCAATCGACCGTGGAGTACCACCTCAGCAGGATGAAGTAGTGGTTACGTTGATAGTAACCGGAGAGAATAAGTTTATTCCTGTGTTTACCGCATTGAGTTACCAAGTTATTGTACCAGAAAACGAACCGTTGAGTTCTACAATCCTGACTGTTAGTGCTGCTGATGGCGATAGTGGTCCAAATGGAATGGTTCGGTACTCGATCTCTGGAGGAAATGAAAGGAAAGAATTCGCAGTAGATGCAATTTCTGGTGCGGTCACAATACTTCAACCGTTAGACTATGATACAGTTCAGGAATATCACCTTAACATTACTGCTGAAGATCTTGGTTTCAAACCACGCAAAACAACCGCCATGTTAACAATTACACTGACGGACATTAACGACAATGCTCCAGAATTCAATCAGACCATGTATGAAGCCTTTGTCGCAGAAAATTCACCAGCAAATACATTTGTCTACCAAGTTATGGCAAAAGATATCGATTCACCGAAGAACGCAATCATTCAGTATACAATCGTAGGTGGAACTGGCAAAGATTCGTTCTACATCAACTTACATACTGGTATCATCACGTCCAGAGTGTCCTTTGATTATGAAGAGAATGATCTGTACAGTTTAAGCATTATTGCTTCCAATCCCAACTCAACAATGTACGGTGCCACAGAAGTAATTGTACACATTACCGGTGTGAACGAATATTATCCAAGATTCATTCAACCAGTGTTCCACTTTGATGTTTCCGAATCCGCAGAAGTTGGCACAAGCGTTGGTACAATTCAGGCATCTGACCAAGATTCTGGAGAAGATGGAAAAGTGTATTATCTCTTTGTTGGTTCGAGCAACGATAGAGGTTTTGGCATTAGCCCGGATACTGGTGTGATCAGTGTATCCAGAAGTCTGGACAGAGAAACACAAAACAGAGTAGTGTTAACAGTTCTGGCTAAGAATGCTGGCGGAATTCGTGGTAACGACACAGATGAAGCACAAGTTATCATATCCATTCAGGATGGCAACGATCCGCCAGAATTCTTGCAAGATCTGTACGAATCTTCCGTATCAGAAGGAGCAAATATTGGAACTAAAGTCATCACGGTTAAGGCTGTAGATAAAGATGTTCGACCGCAGAATAATCAGTTCAGTTATTCTATCATTGGTGGTAATACAGATCAAGCATTCAAAGTTGATCCGCAAACTGGAGACATCGAAACAGCAAGACATTTAGACAGAGAAACAATACCAATGTATACGCTAGTTGTTGGTGGTATTGACACAGGTGTACCACCACAAACAGGTACAGCAACTGTTAAAATATCTCTGGGAGATATCAATGATAACGGCCCGATATTCGATCCTCCAAATGTCGTGGGCTATGTTGACGAAAATCAACCGCCAAATACCAGTATTATGACTCTCTCTGCCACTGATCCAGATTTACCACCGAACGGGGCTCCGTTCACTTATAAATTACTTGGCGGACGGCATAAGGAGTTCGTGGCTGTGGACAAACATACAGGAATAGTTAAAACTACCAGAAGCATCGACAGAGAAACAACTCCAACTCTGGAGATATTGATAGAAGTTGAGGACAGCGGCACACCAAAGATGCGATCACAACATATGGTTACAATCAACATAATGGATCAGAACGATAGTCCATCCACTCCGAGATCAGTACATGTGTTAGTTCATGCTTTCAACGACATGTTCCCGATAAGGAAGATTGCGAATGTCCATCCTAATGACGCTGATATAAAGGGTGATTATCGTTGTACAATAATCCAGGGTCCAACTATGTCCGGAATACTTAGCATACCAACTCGTTGTGACCTACACGCTTCCAAAATAACTCCAGGACAGGGATATTCCTTGTCTGTATCAGGCAACGATGGTAAACACAACGATGTAGTGTCAACAGTAACAGTAGAATTCTTGTCTTTCAATAATTCAACAGTTGAGAATTCTGTCACTGTAAGAATTGCCAATTTGACGGCCTCATATTTCCTCGCACATCACTATCGAGGGCTACTTGATTTACTGAAAGCCAGTGTCGAGGCAGGAGACAAACTCTTCTTGTACAGCATCTACGAAGTACCAAATGCGCTTGAATTGACCATTTCCATACGTGGTATTGCTGGTTACCGATCCAAATCACACGTCATTGAGAGAATAATGAAGAAACGTGAAGCGCTTACAAGTCTATTCCAAACATCAAGTATTGTAGTAGGATATTCACCTTGCGATATGAACACTTGCGAGAACGGAGGAATATGCAGTGAAGAAATAACAGTGAAAGAAGATACGAAAATAACAGACAGTCAGTCTCTGATCTTCACATCTCCTTTGGTGAGTCACGAATTTAATTGTCGATGTGCTGATGGATTCACTGGAAAGAAATGTGACAAGAGACAAGATCCGTGCTCTCCAAATCCGTGTCAGCTTGGTGGACAATGTAGACGGCAAGGTTTCGACTTCCAATGTATCTGTCCTCCGACAAGAGATGGCCGTTACTGTGAACTTGAACGAGGAGATGCCTGCTCCAGTAATCCATGTCGCAATGGAGGATCTTGCAGAGAAAGTCCAGATGGTTCTTCATTCTTCTGCCTGTGTCGACCTGGTTATCGTGGTAACCAATGTGAAGCGGTCGCTGATTCTTGCCGACCGAATCCGTGTCTCAACGGTGGTTTATGTGTCAGTTTAAAACCGGGTTACAAGTGCAGTTGTACAGAAGGACGATACGGAAGGCACTGTGAGAAAGCAACTTTCGGTTTCAACGAACTATCATTCATGACTTTCCCAGCACTGGACGCTGCTACTAATGATATTTCATTCGTGTTTGCAACAACTAAACCGAATGCCCTGCTGGTTTACAACTACGGATTGCAGACAGGAGGACGATCCGATTTCGTTGCGATAGAACTGGTGAATGGCAAAGCAGTGTTTTCGTTTGGTGGTGCAAGAACAGCCATCACGGCTGTTACGGTACAGGGAAAGACTGGATCTCTTGCTGACGGTACGTGGCATAAAATCACTGCTACAAGAAATGGAAGAGTTGTATCGTTGAGTGTTGCTGCCTGTTCCGAGAACGGCGATGTGTGTGAAGAATGCCGACCTGGAGATGACAGCTGCTACGCTGATGATATTGGTCCTACCGGGTAAGTTAATCACACAATTCTTATTACCCAGTACTTAGCTCAGTTCTGTGAAATAAATATTTCATTTGTTACTCTAATGAAGTTGAGAACACATATAAGTATGCGGTGTACAAATATATTAATGTATTATTTATTCTATTACAGAACTCTGAACTTTAACAACCAACCACTGTTGATTGGCGGACTCAGCAACGCAGATCCAATACTCGAACGACCAGAACAAATCCACTCTGACGACTTAGTAGGCTGCGTACACAGTGTCTCCGTCAATGGTCGTGCACTCAACCTCAGCAATCCGTTGCAGTCCAATGCCATCGACAACAAATGCGGACGTCGTGGTTCCTGTTCTAAACCAACCTCTGATCCATGCGGAAGTTTCGGTACTTGCTTGGACCGCTGGACAACAGTCAACTGTCGTTGCGGAGCCGATCTCATCGCACCAAACTGCCAAAACGCTCTTCAACCAGTCTCTGTGAGTGATGGTGGATTCATTGAATTTAAAATATCCGAGAAGCATAAAAGAATGCAGCTATTAGATGATTTGTACGGTGGTTCAACTCAATGGCACACGCGACAGAAGAGATCTGTCTCGACAAATTCACACACCGTCTCCAATGTGTCTCCGCCTAAGAGCGTGAGTTTTCTATTCCGGACAGTTAGGAATAACGGTGTTCTGTTCTACACTGCGAGCAACAAACATTTCACCACAGTAGAGCTTATTGACGGACAGATAGTATACATGTCTCGACTTGCGTCTGTTATCAACATGACTGGTTCCCATGGCAATGTAGTGGATGGTAAATGGCATAACCTGACACTGCATTCGCACAGCCGTGGATTACAGTTGCTCTTGGACAATGTACGTCTAGGGGAAGAACTCGATTCCGCTGGTGTGCATGACTTCCTCGATCCATACTTGACATCTATGTTCCTTGGAGGAGTTAAGCGTAATATGTACTTTGTACATGACGGAGTTCCTCAACTCTTTGAAGGATGCCTAGCCAACTTTACGATCAACAACGAAATTCAACCGTTCAACGGATCCGGAAGCGTGTTTGCTGAAGTCATTCTGCATGGCAAAGTAGCTAAAGATTGCCATGGGCCTATTGGAGTTGGAACAGCAACAGTTCCTGATCCTCTCAGCATTGGCATCACCCTGGTCATTGTCTTCTTCGTAGTGTTGCTTGTGGCCATTCTAGTTTCCTTTGTGGTGTTCCGACTTAGGAAGCAGAAGAAAGAAAAGAATGGTACACCAGGCAACTCTTCCAGCATGCATACGAAACAAAATGGTGGACCGACATTAATCACCGGTGCTGGTCTAGTAACAACTGCATCTGAAAATGTAATTGGTCGGCAGTTGCACGGCGGTGATGCTTCAATGGCGTATCATTCAGAGAATGGCGATGTTATACGCGGTGTTGGTGGTCATCATCTTGTAGCGCCCGAATTGATCTCTAAGAAGTTCAAAGAAAGAGAAATTGGTGGCAGCACCGAACATCAGAGACCTCAACGGCCTGATATTATCGAGAGAGAAGTTGTGAGTAAGAGTCCTCCAATGAGAGACGACCATCATCCTCCATTACCTCCTGCATCAAGCCACACTCATGATCATCCACCAACAGATATCAACTCTGAACTACCAGAACACTACGACCTGGAGAACGCAAGTTCCATAGCACCCTCTGACATCGACATTGTTTACCATTACAAGGGCTACAGAGAGGCGGGCGGTGTTCGGAAATACAAAGCTACTCCGCCTCCAGTAGCCAGTTATCATCACAAACATTCAGCTGCTCAAGCGCAGGCGCAACACAGACATTCTCCCCATCACGCTGGTGGCTTTCCCCCGAGAGCACCTCCAGTGTCAGCATCTGCCGGACCTCGAACTCACCAGAGTACGCCTCTGGCACGATTAAGTCCCAGTAGCGAGTTGAGCGCTCAACAACCCAGAATCTTAACTCTGCATGATATCAGTGGTAAACCGCTGCAAAGTGCTCTCTTAGCTACTACGTCCAGTTCAGGAGGAGTAGGAAAAGATGCTCTCCACAGTAACAGTGAACGAAGTCTCAATAGTCCAGTAATGTCGCAGCTTAGTGGCCAAAGTTCCAGTAGTCGTAAAGCTGGTGCACCGCCGCCAGTGTCAAACTCTACGTCGGGAATGGGCTTGACTGCAGAGGAAATTGAGAGACTGAATTCCAGACCACGGACTTCTAGTTTAGTTTCTACTTTGGACGCAGTGTCCAGCTCGAGTGAAGCTCCACGTGGCACCGGGCCAGGTCACTTGACGCACATGCACCACTCGCCTGCTCCAGATACGCACCGAAGTTCCACGTCGACGGATGAGAGTGGTAACGATAGCTTTACTTGCTCAGAGATAGAGTACGATAATGCCAGTCTGGCTGGCGACAAATACAAGCCTAATGAGACTGAACAACGGAGAGCCGATGCCGGTGCTCCAAGTAGCAAACCTGTGCCTCCCCCGTCATACGATGGCTTCGACTCATCCTTCAGAGGTTCTCTGAGTACCCTGGTGGCTTCCGATGATGACTTGGGAGGTCCCATGTACAGGCCACCGGCTGGCTCGCCATCTACGACGTCAGCGTTGGGCTGGGACTACCTCTTAAATTGGGGGCCGAACTTTGAAAGTCTAGTGGGCGTGTTCAAGGACATTGCGGAATTGCCCGATTCAGTGAATGGCAGAGTTCCTGCCGCGCTAAGACTTGCTAACGCTCCGAAACCGTCGGAAGAATATGTATAGTAGTGCCTGCCCCCCCCCTCTCTCTCCCTCTCCGCGATATTGTAATATAGTAGTAGTGATGTGTGCGCGGGTGTGTCTAGTAGTTAGTATGTGTAAGTAAAATGGACTTGTATTATTATTCACAATTGAACATTGAATTCAAATAACTAGGTTTTTCCAATTGTAAATTTTCTTATCATTAATTTGTACCATTTGTGAACCTTGTATCAAGGGTGATGTGTAGATGTCTGTCTCCCCCAAATATAATTACAGAATTGTCTTGCCATACAAACAATTAATGATAGGAAAAGAAGAAGAAGAAGAAGACATGCATATGTTTTCGTAAATCATTATGAAATGTAATAGGTTTATATACATTTGTAAATATTTATTAAACAAATCAGTCATTGAATGCAGAAAATTAATTTTAAATTAACAATAAATATAAATAAAAATTACAAATGTATTATTCAATAGTATATGAACCTATACGAATCATGTAGTATTCGTATTCATCACACATTCCTCACACAGTGAAATGTACCAATATATCAAATTTTACACTCTGCATCATCCTTTGTTTACGACTAAAATTCATTTTTACTTCATTGCACATTTTCTTCATGTTTCTCTTTGTATTTTTTTGTTTGTAGTTTGTATCTTTTTAATGGAATCATCATTACGTTTATCAATATTTCATTTTAAATATCATTCGGTAACAAAGTTAATTATCAGACTGCAAAATTTCGTTTCAGTTTTCAAACGGAACCCGTACAGCACAACGTGTTGCCAGAACATTATCGTCTACTATATGTAATATTTTATGCTGTTTCGTTATATATACATTTATAAGTATACTAATCTCTGTTGCATTCACCAAATTCTACTTGGTGTACAAGTAAATCAAATTACACCAAATTCAGTTGCGCGAACCGAAAGTCCATATCTCATTTTATTATGAAATTATAGGTTGTGTAATGTAAATTGCTTTGCCTTGAATCTCATTTTTCCATCAATTATAAATGTGATATATAAATGTGTAACATGATATTCGTATAATTAATGTATTTTTAAGCTTGCATCATTAGCTTAAGTAGTATGATACAACTTTAACGAAATTATATTCGCCTGGGTGCTTGCAGACCGCAGTACACTTATGTCAGAAAAGTTGCCGGGACAGTTGGGTCCCGTGTGCTAGGTATGACAAATGAAAATATAAATATTTAATCTAAACTAACCAGATTATAAACGGACGTTCCATCTACAATATCGACCAGTGGTCGTCTGTACGACACTTTCAACATGAGTGTAGAATATGGGGTTCTAATTCTCTAAATAATATTTACTCTTTACTATGACATTATGTCATATATTAATCATTTCATCTATACTTCTTTTACATATATATTCTTATAAATTATATATTTGGACAAAGACAAACAAAGAAATAATGTTTTACATTTACAATTGTTTGTATTCTGATATAAAATCTATGAGGACTAATTAAATGTATTGTAACACATGTTTACGCAATATCGAAAATACTTGGCTCTAATATCGGTCCTGCGCGACGCTCATGTCTCCTACCGCCACCGCCGCCGCCGCCAGCGTCGTATGTAGGCGTCCACAGCGTTTGCTAATCTCGCGTCAGCTCGTCAGTCTGTTACGAACAGCTCGCGGCACGTACACACATACACATCAGACAGTACGTGTGTATCGTTGACGCGACTCTCTCTTTTCGAAAACACGTCGTGTGTGTTGTCTGGTCGCTTCGTGATTTTCATTCATCAGTGTCAGTGGCCGCGTTTTTGTTTCCGATCCAATCACAGCCGACTGCAATCTATAAAATAGTGCGAATCCATTGAGGTGCTGTTCGAGTCGAACTATCAACTTAACAACGGTGAGTCGAATGTTTTTTTCTGCACTTTTGAGGTTAGATCGCGCGCGCGCGCGCACGTTTAAGGTTAGCGCTCGTTGTCATGACAATGGTGAAAGTTGTTTAAACGTGGGAATCTCGTTGATGTTTTGTTATGCTAGGGCCGTTTAATGAATAAACATTAAAATAATATTACGCTACGGCTTTGAAATGTACCCACTCATTTTAGTAGGCATTTAAAATGTTTTGCATATTCAAATATATGTTAATCGTGAATTTAAATTAGCATATATATATATATATATA
>JAGJTL010000096.1:673794-744913 GCA_022063505.1 Calosoma granatense | reverse complement strand
ATATAATATGAATAAATGCTTAGATAATAATACCGACAATAAAATTTTACAATTTTGGCAAAGATCATTTTATATTGTTCCCGCTATATCTACAAAAGCAACGTTGAAAACAAAATGTTTTCGGGACACAAATAGAAATTTACAAGGCCGAAGTAATATTGCTGTGTTATTGCCAAAACTCAAAGGCTGTCGTTTCAATATTCCCCCACATTCCCCGCTAAATATTGAACTCTTCCAATATGTCATTGCTCCTTGACATTATGTTCGTTCTATTTTCATCCATTGAATTTTTCACTTTCTACATTTATGTTTATTTTTTCTGAAATTGGTGACATTTTTTACTATTGTCAAGTTCATAAACCCGTCATGCACGAATTGTTAACGATACTTAACACCAATTTACACCAAAACATTTCATATTAATTAACAAACAAACCGTACTAGTATCGGTCAAGGTTCTATTTTTTTCTAGGTGAAAGTAATAATTATTGTAATTTAGTTCACAAAATACTGTACTCAAAATGGAGCAATTTCTCTTCTTTGTATACTTACAATATATTAATATTTATACCTAGCAGTATTATGAATATATTTATTAATAAAATTTTCCATATTGCCACACAATATAAACAAGAGAAATCTTGCCAACAGTCGTAAAAGTATTGTTATCAATCGTTGATATTATTGCGTGACTTCGTACAAGTTAGCTATGAGTTCAACGATAAGGCATTCACCTGATAAGTAATCTTTTTATAAGTTTTTTTTCTTTTGAAACCAGTTTAGATATAACCCGGTAGTAGGTGTCCAATTGCGTGTATAGTATTAAGTATGCCGTCATATAATCGATAAACGATAATACTTTGTTCCTGATTTGATTTACATTACGAAATAAGCCTGTATGGATTTGCGCAATCCAAAAGTTTAACTTCATACGCAAGAGATTGCAATAGCATTTTAGCAGTTAATAATATCATTGCGAGAATATTTCTAAAATTCTAGGAAGAAATCTGTTTTAAGATGACTGAAATATATTTTAAAATATTTTACATGTACATGTATTTGAGGAAAAGTTAAGATTTTAGAAGTAGATTAATATATAAGTGATTTAAAGTGATCAGATTACACACATTTCTAAGCATGATTCATAGTGAATAAGATAGTTTAGTCAGTTTGGCGACGAGAAATTCTTAGTAAACCAAAGCTAGTAATTTTTTCTGCTCATGACAGCAAAAAAATACTTACAATTCATCATATTTTTTATCTGATTTCATATATTAATCATCATGTTATGCATTATGCTGAATTATGTTTCTATATTCATAGAAATAAACATTTTTCGTACTAATGTAATTCCAAATGCATTTTCACATATTTTCCATATACATTGTGGGAAATTTTATAACCGTTTATAACTCAAATTATGTGAAAAATAACAGTAAATATACAACTGTAAAAAACTGATTTTTTTTACAAAAGAGGAAAAAACGTTTATTGTTCTTATAACAGTAGTGAATTTAATCGCGCTTTTCTAAAAATAAATAAATTTTCTTTGTTTAGTAGAAATTCGAATGCAATTTACTAGAAATATAATTATGTTTTTGCTGCTTGTGATATCTAAGCGAATGTTCGTTCATAATTCGTTGATTTGATTATCTCTGGTTTGTTGTTAATTGGCAATGCTAATTACATTCCGAAGGTGCGTCGTACACGGTAAAACTTGTCTGGTTTTATTTATGAAACGTGAAAGTGTCTATACTTGTGTACAGTTATAGTCACGTGGCCACGTGACTAGCGTGTATAGGGCCGTGGACAGTGTCCAGCATGGGGGGTGGGGGGCGGCAGGTAGTCAATTCTTGGCACAAATGTCAGCGTCTCAGAGGCAGAGAGGGACATAGCAAGTTCAAGGCTAAGAAACCGCTTCTCGACTTCACTCTTGAGTGAGTGCAGGTGTCCTGAGCCACAGTGTAGGTATGTGTGTGTGCAGGCAGGTAGAACAAACTGCAAGGTGTGGGCGATATTCCACAGATCATACAAACAGGGATTGACATCACTAGAATTATATAATGTTCAGCAAGCGTAAAGTGCAAACTGAACTGCTTAAAATAAGATTAAAATTAGTTGAATATTTCATTCAGAATTAGAAAAGAAAATATGGAAATATAATATCTGAAAGAGAAATTTACAAATATTGGGATTCTTAGGGAACTACTTCTGAAATTTTAAATATTTCAACAGTAGATATTATTATTTCATATTTATAGAAACCTACATAATATAAAGAGTCGCATGCGTTCAATAATAGATTTATATATATTTAAATCACACAGTACAAAATTAACAAGTCTGAACTGTGATTCCTGTTACGAAATCTACACAATTTTACTTTCGTTTGTAAAATGTCGTTCCTGATGTATTAACAATGTTGTTGTTATTCACAAAAGCAGCGAAATCTGCACGAATACCACCTCTTTCTCGTCAAAATAATTGCCAATTATAGTCATTACAATATTCATTTCACATAATAAACAAAGCTTTCTACATAAACTCTCACTGCGTTAGAAATTCTACAAATATATTGATATTCATTTGTATTGTATACGTTGAACGGTATATAGCATTCCAATTATCTACATACATACATATATACATCAGTCATTCATAGAAAATTAATTCTTTGAATTAGTTAAATATACGAAAGTATTACATTATTTTTTTTCTTTAGAGTGTACGGAAAGATATATTGTTTAAAATGAAAATTAATATCAAATTTTCTACCATATTTAAATACACTTATTTGGCCGTAATGTTAATTATTAGTTAGTTTAGTAAATTCAGGCAAACTTTCACTTCAGAATGTACACACACACATACATATAAATATATATATAAACGTTCTAAAATATTGTTATTGTTAAAGAAACATTGCGGTCAGTGTAACATGTAATAAACAAACTATTACATGTATACATTCAAAGAAATAAGTTAATTTATGCACCCTCTTTTACTAGCTCAACTGCACAATAGACTCTATTCATGCATGTGTTTACTTAGCGGCTCCTGTGAACCCAAGATTTTGCTACCTGCTCACTGCAGCGGCCCTAAATCCTGTGTGTGATTGTTATGTAAATGAGGTAACTTGTTGACAATGTTTGCCTATATGTAAACTAGACCACAAAGAACAGCTAATGGCTATTAAATTCACATTTCTATTTCTTTAATGTTTTAGCGACAAAGGGATGCAATATTAAAACCAGTGGCGTAGAATAAATATCATATATATATGCTTCATACATAATCATATGTTCTATAGACTGTCCACGTGTGTGATGTCTATGAACTGGGCAGATCTGTGTAAATTCCAACGAGTAATAACAATGTATGCATGCGACAGACCTTTAAACTCATTTCCATACAGCAATCACGTAGCTATTTGGTATTGTATTCTAAAAAAAGGTACAGTGTTCGATTTACTTTTGGAATATTCACCAATTCTATATTATTTATTATTTTACAAATGTTCATTGTTTATTTCAAGTCATAACGAAAGTATATCAAATGAAAGTAACAAGTTTTTTATTTTTCATTATTCATTGTACTTTATGATTAATGAAATGATAATTAATACAATGACAAGTCTTGGTTTTGTTTCAAACAACATGATTTAATTTTGCCGTTTCACTTTGTTAGAATTAATTCATAATTTATGAAACATTTCTGACTGTTTCTGAACATGAAACTCGACATGGTAGATTTCAAGGTAACTAATTTATTTAACAATATTAATGTACTCGTTTTGCACTTGATAATGTTTTCTATTGTAATAGCGTCTACCCACGCAAAACCTGAACTTGAATTCATTCTGAGAATATTACATTTTACTTTGAAACTCTTTCATAATCATATACTACTGTCTGTAATCCATATTGTATAGCATATCTAGAAACTTTATTTATTATTCAAAACATCTGACTACCGCATAAAATATTAGATAGAAGTCCAAATAATATAGCCCTCGCTGTTTCAATTTATAAACCCTTTATTGCCAGCTAAACGAGCCTTTTCAACTTAAATAAAACTCACTTGAAAACTTTTCTAGCTACAATTCAAATTCTCTGAAACCATTAACGGACTTAGAGGAACTGAAATTTGTCAGTGAAACAGTTACCGTGTAATAATATTCGTGTAATTATGAGTTCTGTTATGACAATTACACAAGTTCACATGTCGTTCCGTAACAGGAAACTGTAATGGCCACTCGCTGTCATTTTCTTATCCAGAGAATTAAGATTATTTGTCCGCGTATGGAGGATTGAATGCGACCAATTATTGACGATGTATATCTTGTCCATTCTTGTCTGATTAGTGATATAATTGTTCTGATAAGATATTTAGTACAATAATTGATTGGTTTGATGCTTTTGACCCTTTAGTTTCGGTCAATTGAGTTCATTTGCCGTGAATTTGGTAAACAATTGTGGCAAGATGTAGTGACATTGTTTGAAGAGCAATTTATCTTCATTGCATTTGGGAAACTCACTTAGGCAAGCAATACTTTTCCATTAGGATCCGTGTCGCGTGTTTGCAATTAAATATTTATCTGAGAAGATACAGGCCGGCAGTAAATTCTTACTAGTAAATATCAAGAATTATTTATTAGCTCTCCAATATTTACTCCATAGCTCTTCCATTTCCACGTTCGTAAATTTTCCAATAAAAAAAGGGAATAATTGAAAAACAGTAAAAATTTATGAAAAAACATATGATTGAAAAGTCTAATAAATTTTTCTTGCACACATTTCCATCAATTTACTTTTTATTAAGCAAATCAAACTCTAATCGTTAATTGACATGGGATAATTCGTTTATAATCACAGATTTAGTAAAATTGTTTTATTATTAAATCGTTTCCTCTTTTGTAACACACTTTATAGACTTCCTTCAACTTTCTTTCCTGTTTATTTCTTTATTCCGTGACAATTTCCTGTTATTATTTATCCTCTTTTATGTTGCTTTATCATGCTAATATTGTTGTAAACTGTTTTACTCTGTGCAAAAGTAGGGGTGGATTATATAAAATTGTCTGGATATCCTTCGTGAAGATGGGCGCTAATTTTTACGGCGAGACTTCCGCATCTTCTATACATATACAATAATAAACATGTGAAGATCTGTTTCAGCTAATACTGCTCTCTAATATACAAATAATATTCCTTGTTATTATATCCACTAGCGAGAATCTTAATGCAGAATCTTATCCTTAAAAAAACCCAATTATAAACACAAGTTTTAACAAGCGTTGTTTTCTCCGAATTCCACACATTTCAACGTTGTATTTTCTCTTTGAATTCTTTGACCCTAGCAAAGACAATAGAACACAATCTTAAGTACGTATATTCGTATGTCAGTGCTGAATATCTAATCTGATGAGAATAAAACATTTATTGTTCTATGAATTCAAGCTGGCGCTAAAATATTATCGTTGATCGTAATACCGAGAGTGCAATATCCGTAACCGTATGACATACTAGCGGCCAATGAACTCACTAGACATTTCTCTGTCCACCAATCAACAGAGCATAGTGAAAGACCTACGCTAGTCATGTGTACATGATGGAAATCTTCTCACAATTAACTTCCATCACATTGTAGACAATCTACCCCAATGCATGTCCGATGAAGTCTATAAATAATCTGCGCAGGCATCACTTTCTTTTTTTTTGCATTTTACCACGATGTTTGCGCATATATTACTGACGGATGAAGTACAAAAATAACTGTGAGTATATTGAGGACATTAGAGTAATTCCTCACGTATCCTCACCTGCTATTAACGTTGGCAAAAAAGAAGCGAATATTGTAATAAATTTCAGTTTAGCATACCTTAATTTTCAAACAGATTACTTTAATTTCGGATAAATTTATTACCTGTTACCCATAATAATTTAAAGCATATTCTGAAACGTGTTTACTGTATAAAATTGTATGTTTTTACGAAACGGACGAGTTTAAAAGTATGCAATTTCTTGTATTTAATAACAATTGTAAGGTTTTTGGTTCGACTGGTTTGCGTGTTGAAATAAATTTAGAAACAATGTCATTCCAGACAATTACCTGTTTAGAAAAAACACACTCATTTACTTGAAGTATTATTGCGAAATGTATTTTAGAAGTAACTGGCATAGCTATAAACATTTTTAATAGCCATTCAGAGTTGGATTAAACTAATTGTGTAAAAGTTAATAAATCTTTTGCAAGCGTAGGTTTTGTATCGTTACCTGGGGTTTTACTAATTAATGTCTTTTGTAAACAACCCTTACATATGGGCCGCATAAATCTGAATTTAAGTGGATTTACCCTCGTTAGGGACATTAGCTCGATCTTAGGGATTTTGATTTTAAACTGGTTAAAATACGATCAACTTTCTACATATATAATTACCAGATATTCAAGCAACGACTACTAAAATTATATTTATAAAACCATTCTTTTATTATCTAGAATTTTACAAAAACTGATAATTTATTTCATCTAATGTAAAAGTATATTAGAAATCATATTTTTAATACTAATGAAGATCTTTCAAATTAACTTACAAATACTACCATTCTTTAAGAAACATGCTGCATAATTAATAATTATTTTCTTAATTAGGAAAACGTATTTCATGTCATAAATATGTTTTGCTAATTACGCAGTTTAAACACCAAGAAAACAGTGGACCTCATTCTGTTGGTTTATTATCTGTTAAATTAACTTTAACTCAGTTATCCAGTGATCTTTTTAATTGTGGCTGTTAATAGTGTTACTTTCACATTAACACATCAAACACACAGATGTGTTGGTTTTCATGCACCAATTACGCAAGCAAAAGAAATGTTTTCATTAAACTGTACTGAAGTTTTTTACAGTTTGGATTATGTAAATACAAGACATGTTCTCATCAACCATAAATAAACAAAGTTTTCTATCAAAACAAACACTCGGCTACATTGACAGTTCATATAAATTGTTTTGCACATAAGATAAAGTTTTATCAAAATATAGATTGTAATCTGTTAAATTTCGACCCAGGAAACTTTAATCGGCTTTTTCCTTCTCAATTTTGCCTGGGTACGGTTCTGGATACAGCTATAAATTACTGTAGTATCGCGTTTATCAGATTTTACTTTGTTCAAGTTACGGTTTACGTAGAATCTTTGTATCGCTTTTGTTGTCAATTCCGTAGCATGAAAACTAGAATTTCCAATCCTGCAGCAAATCTAGTGGTATTTTGTAAACTTTCACGTATTTATTTACATTTTAGCAACGAGATTTTATGGATCAATACATGTTTAAACTTGATTCTTTGGTAAATATCTTTCCTTATTAGAATCTTTTAAATTTTAAGTTATTTTAGTTGTTGCTAATATTTAGCCTCTCCTCTATTTTCAAACAATTTATTTGAAAGGGATTTTACCAATGTCTCATTTCTATTTAAATATGTATCCATTCTAGATATCCACAAACTATGATTCACTGCTAGAGTCTCATATAATTACATACTTCTATACTTGTAATTATCGATCCAGCCTGCATTGATTTATAACGCTGCACTTCCCACGTCTACGTCTGGTATTCGTATGCCTACCGGCCGTCACCTAATCAGCATTTTTCATCCACAACTAGGCCAATGCCATTGTTCCGTACCAATTGTTTTACTACTTCATAAACACCTAACACACTATACAGACGCAACTCCGAACCTGTTTTACATTCACAACATTACTACATAATTCATATGTTCCATATATCCAAACTTTTTATATTTACAAACTTCTTGCGAACACACACTTTTCTTCCTAAAAATATATAACAAGGACACAAGTTTTTTTATGAAATACGTGCTCGTTAATGAATAGAAACTAACAGTGCAGAGAGTCGGCCATTTTAGGAAATTTCCAAGTTGAATTTACCTTGGTTTATTTCTGTATAATTTACGTTAAAACTTTAAATAGGCTTTAGCAGTTTCATTTAGCTTAAATTACCGTTAAAAGCATTCTGAATCTTTCGTGAAGAGTTATATTAATTAATAATTTACAGAGTTAGCTGCCGTGCTCGCCATAGAATATTGTTCACGATTAATGAACTGTTCATACGGGCTCCACGTTGACTTGAAATGCACATAACTTCATTCTGGCGTGACATCGCGACCTCCCGCGTCATGAATGAATACTACACAGTTGTCTGTCTAACTTTTTTACAGTAACTAATTTAATTAACGGTCTTGCATAAATTAAAACAGAACTGTCACATCGTGTCATTTCAAGCACTCATCATGGAAACTAATTAAATGTTAGTAAAATTTCATACTAATTATGAAACCTGTAGCGTGTTGCATATTTTGTATGATAGTATATAAATAGACCATGTTCGTTTCAACTGAACTATTTTCATATGAAACTTTTCACAGTTAATATTGATTACTCGCCTGAATAATTCTGTGTAAAATATACGCTTCTATTTTAATATTAATACGCTATATTTTTATTCAATGGTATTGCAAATTAATTACATTTGGAATATTTACTTGTTTTTCAAAAAACTATCAGACTGTGCTGTGGAATACCCGGATGTGTTGTATAAAAATCGTATACGATAATTTTATCGTACAGAAGATAGAATATCCTGTGACATTCGGCGCCTGGAATACATTCCAAGATTATCTCAGAGACAAACGGATGTATGCATTTTATCTCAAAGCCGGAAACGTTTTTTACCATATTCAAGCTAAAAAGTCAACCTTGGACAGAAAATGCATATTTAAATATAACCAATTAATATCAGTTACAAAATGTTTTCAAAAATAACAACCCACTACGCTTAAATATAGCCAATTATAACAAAATAAAGTCAAGTGTCTTCCAAATAAATTTTAACTAACTTCCGTCCATAATATCACTAAAAATACCCCTTAAATTCAGTCATATCATTTAACACCCATAAGCCTAAACGCAAACCATACTCTAACGAAGGTCCAAACCCTCTCAGTCGATAACGCAGCCAGACAGTTCTAACACGTGTACCGGTTATTCGGACACCAACATGGTTAGGTACGGTTGTTATCGACCCAGTCACGACCACGACCCTACCTTACCTTCAACTGTACGAAATCAGGTCAACTTTTAATTCGTTTAACGTCTGTGATCGAGCACCCGGTATGTACAGGTCGGGGACACATTGATTTTACGGTTGAACCGGGTATAACCGCAGTTCATGACGGCCGTAACTGTTGGTAATTGTTACTGTAACCAGACAGAACCAGAGAAAGAGAAGTGGTAGTTAGAACGAGTTAGAACCGGAAAACATAGCAGTTAATAATTAGGAATGTACCAGTAATGATTCTGGAATGTAGCCTTGAAAATTTTTTGCATCGTTATAGTATGAGCCATCACGTTTTAGCAAAATTATAATTAAATATTTAATTAGTATTGGCAATAACTATGCATAATTAATAAGGATACCTATTCTGATATTCAGTATAAATTTAATTTAAACTTGCGACAGCAAACTAACGCTTATTGATTCATGTTGAACATATGTATATCGTCAACATGAATGAGGGTTGAGTTTCAAGCCGATTTCGTGCCGTGTAGTTCAGTATCTCTGAATAGATTCATTAGCGTATGGCACGTTTTGATCAGATAATCATCTTCCATTGAATACTCCATCAACTTCATAGAAATTTGCCTCATAGTTACAAATTCTTATAACATTTTTGGTAGTTCAATTAGGTCTAATATTTTCATTCTTTCTTTCACTTTTTCCGTG
The DNA here is from genome assembly GCA_022063505.1 of Calosoma granatense. Lineage (NCBI taxonomy): Eukaryota > Metazoa > Arthropoda > Insecta > Coleoptera > Carabidae > Calosoma > Calosoma granatense. The sequence goes on along the minus strand of JAGJTL010000096.1, from coordinate 735,106 downwards.
AAATCTTCCATCGAATTTTTAACAATCCCATCTCAGTTGTCTGTTGAATAAATCTCATTATTTATTTCACATCTTCCGTCAAATCTTCAGCCGTGTATGAGACTGAAATTATGAGACGGGTGTGAAGACATACACGTGCTTATTTTCCCACAAAACTCGTGAATTCATCGCACGAGCATTGTATGGAATGTCGACATTTAATTGTCGTTTCCCGTTTCTAAAATACAGCGTAGGTTGTATCGGAATTATCTCGTTGGCAGCGCGACTGGTACGAAACATGTTCTAATCATCCGTATGTAAGTTTAATTCCTATTACTCTAAAGTATACTGGCATCAGTACAACATACTAGTTATCAGCAATAAGAACATCGACTTCCGTATATGAACAGTAATAGAGTTTTTAAAAATGTCAATAGCTTTCCTCCTGAAACATTGAACTTGCTCTTTTTTCTGCCAGTCTACTTTGTCTACATTTTGTAATTTAAAATTACCTTGCTTCACCCATCATATTCCCAAAGGTTATGCATGATGCATGCAATAAACATAGGTATTTTTCCCGTGAAAGGGATGATTTCATATTTTACCATACGTTTACATGGGAGTTATTTATGGATCGAAGCCACCCTTGACCCGAATATATCACCATGAATGACGGCTAAATATTTCGTTTGTTATCCTGTATTTTTAGCTACAAATCACATGTGTTCTGTGATAAAATCTAATGGATATTTAATGATACAGCGTCCATTGGAACAGGTTGTTTGTTCCAAGAATTATTATCTTGTATTCTGCTAATATATTCTCATTGATTTGCAAACTTACATAAGAGCGTGTATGAATTATTTAGCAAAGAAGTTTCATATAGCAAATTACTTGAAAGTTCTTCAATAATTCTATATTATTTCCGTCTGGAAGTTTCTTCTCATTTGAATAAAAAAGTATGAACATTATAAACACATTGTGATAAGTATGTTTTATTTTGTATATAAATAGCAGAAACCTTCTAAATTCCATTCTGTACAGTGTAAAATATTGTACATTTAAAGTGTATTTATCATTGTATGTTTTACTCGAAATAATTGGTATTTAATTGGTATTAGTTCTATTTTAAACACGAGCGAGTGCAGGTCAAGAGCTACTAATGATAATCTCATTAAATAATAATTGAGGGTAGGATTAAATGTAGTTCAAGCAATTGATACTAGATGTGGACTCTAGTATCGTTTTATGAAATTCTCGTAGGTTTTCCTATCTTTTCCATGTACAGCACAAATAATACAACGTTACTGTACATTGCTGGATATGCATGCTTGATATTACACGTCGCTCATGTTTCAACAGATTTTGTTTTTCCACAAAATGCTGTATTATTATTTTTTCTATTTGAAGAAAAGAGATTTATGTACTTTTATCTAAATGAATTATAAATTTCATTGCTTTCCAATTTAGCATAAATTTTAAATCAGCTGGTGATGAATTTTTAATTTATTTTCTATTTATGCAGAACAGTAGATTCGAAATTATTTGCTATCAAGTTTTGGAATGTACACATTTTAGAATCTCTATCTGTAATTTAAATCATCTTTCACACTGTACTTATTACAAGACGATCCATTGGCATCAAAACTCGTTTCTCCAGATGTACAGATGAATCGATTGTGATAACATCTACATACAAGCAAGGACACAGTTTGAATATTTCCAAAGATATTCTCCAATCCATTGCGGTGATTGCTGTAACAGAACGATTCACTTCGATTGTGTTTGCAAGAACATCAAACACACGTTTACAATCATGCCAGCAATCGTGTTCAACGAGATACCGCATCTCTTACGTTCTACTGAGAAATGTACTTTCATCTTTGCTAGTTTTTAAGTACCACCTCGTACACGACACCACCAGCTTGCAGAGATGTACTTGAAAAGAAATCGTTACAGTTTCTTTTTTGCCATGTGCAAAAGAAAAATATGAGCTTTGAGGGAGAAAGACATTTTAGAGTATATCTCTTCCAATTTTAAGATGAATTTCCTAGTACAGTTTTGAATTAGTAAATATATTACATTCCTTTCTCATCATTACAAAACATCAGTTTAAATTACTTATAATTTACGTGACGTTAAATTCACATCAAAGAATCATCCTCCTGGATGACACATTATGAAAATAACTAATAAATCTTTCGGCATTACAGGTCCACATGAAATTAGGTCACTGTAGCAATTCACAGTGCATTTAACGATTCAGAAGTGATTAATTTTATACCCAGTCCTAAAGTGGATTGAAGTGTCGACGCGAATTCGTATTTTATTGACTATTTCACTTAGAAATGCTCTCTGCGCAATTCTGCAGAATCCGTAAAGTTTCTTCTTAATTCCTTTATCGAATTACCAATGAAAGATGTGAATTAAACAAAAAAGCATTGTTATTTCTTACTTTCATTCGTTTGTCGATTTGTTTTCTAGAAACGTTAGTGTGCGTTCCAAATGTGAATTGAAATGCATTTGAAAGAAAGTTTGTTTTCATATTTTTCTATACTTCATTGATAAGACCAACAATACTAAATTGCTAAGTTTGAAGAGAGAAATATTTAGTATGTAATAAGAGTTAACATTATTCATATTTGTTTTCTGTTAAAACTAGCTATTAATGATGTCTAAAATGATAATCACCATTTCATGGATTGTAATCATTATTTTCATTCTGACACATATTTGTATCTTGTACCTTCTTCATTAATATAAACCCTGTGATATTTACTGATGAGATTACTGTCAATACCATAAACGTAAACTAATTAATTCAATACACCTCTGCAACATCCTACACACGAATCAGTTCACTATTTGGCCTACGCATCGTATTAGAGCCGCTGAACTGTGCGAATTCACGATTCAGCGGAAATTACTCAAAATGAAAACACGCAGTGCAGGAAATTACGATTAAACGCTGCCCCAATATTTAAGAAACCGTCACCGGAATGGAAATGAAATTGGTTTTCACTTAAATCGACTATTGACATTCTTCTCTTTATTTTTCTAGAGCGTGCAATTATTCTTCAAGGGTTATTTCATTAAGACAGAAAATAATGTTCTGACAACGCAATGTGCATGGGATAAAATGATGTATAAGGGAAGTTTATATGGACAGAAGTGATGTAATATTTTATAGAGAGAGGGTGTTGTTACACATACATATATGTAATGGTCCGCAGAACGACAATGGATATGAATAAAATATGGATAATTCCACACTCGTATACGCTCTTCACGATAAGTATATCAGCTGGTATATATTCCCTGTATACTTCTGTTTGTACCTATATTTTATACCACGAAGTGAGTCTTTTGAAAAAACCGTTGTCGAAATCTAGAGCCTTATATTTGCAACGTCTAAATTTTTTAACAAGCCCATCTACTTTTTCACTGGAAAAGCATTACTAAAGTAGGTGCATGAATGAACCAGTATTTACATTATAAACACATTGTGATACGTATGTTTTATTTTGTATAAAAATAACAGAAAACCTTCTAAATTCCATTTTGTATAGTGTAAAATATTGTACATTTTAAAGTGTATTTATCATTGCATGTTTAACTCGATATAATTGGCATTTAATTGGTATTAGTTCTGTTTTAAATACGAGCGAGTTCAGGTAAAGAACTGCTAATGATAATCTCATTAAATTATAATTGAGGGTAGGATTAAATATAGTTCAAGCAACTGATACTAGATGTGGACTCTAGTATCGTTTTAAGAGATTCTCGTAGGTTTTTTCTATCTTTCCAATGTACAGCACAAATAATACGACGTTACTGTACATTGTTGGATATGAATGCTTGATTTTACAGGTCGCTCATGTTTAATTCAACAATATATACAGTTTTTTCCATAAAAGAAATTATATTTACTGCCATAAGTATTGTCAGGAAACCAAAGTAGTAAGAATACACAGTTAAAATTACTGAATCCTTACAAATGGTAAGAAAATAAATCCTTTAAATAAGAACGGAATATTCCGCTCTGTGACAACTGACATAACTGCAAATGCGGTAGTGAAGCCATGTCAATATCTAAGTGACGTAAATGTGGCACATTGCTGCATCCGTACAGATGCAAGTGAGCCTGATCAATATCCGCCCTAGTGGATTCTGACGTACATACATACATACATCAGTTCTGGTGGTCAGTCCAATACACTAGAGTCTAAAGTTATAGATGTTGAGATGCAGAGTTTGGTAGTACTAACTTTGGACTTTGTTACTAGTTGATAAAGTCCTTTTATTAATCGCATGCGTAGGTTGCAGATACAACTTGACTATTACACCCACTAATGAAGGCAACGTCATTACAGAGAAAAGTTTCATATGAATATTTTCATGTTTTAATGAGTTTTTGTTCTTAATGTAAGGAGTGTTATTACTTGTGATGAATGAATTAGAGTCTACTAAAAAGGTAGACAGATATATTAATTATTTGTTCTAAACAATAACTATTTAATGTTTTTAATTTCAGTCTCTCTTGGAAAAGAACTTCATTTAATTTTATTGCCCATATATTCAAGATTATTAGAAATATCTCCATTCTTAAATCCATCTGAAATATTTGAATGTTTCATAATATTTTTAATATATTATCCAATATCACCAACCACGTCGCGGTCATTCGAAGAATCTTCGTAGAAAATATTTTATCCCTTCCCACTTTTCATAAATTTCTAATGTTATTTGCTCCTCTTCATTCAGTCTCGTATGGACAACCGCAATATCAACTCCTTGTTGGACGTAAATCTTGCGATATTACCGGTTTAATAAATTGTCAGGATGTGCTTTATAAAATTTTCGGTCGGTTATATATTTATAGCAAGCATGGAAGATGTAGAAAAGTTAATTTAGCCAGCGCTCGAGGCAAAATAAACCAACAGTTGAGTACATCTCTTCAAATCTGAGACATTTATGTGATATTAAATATTCTTGCCTCACATAAAAGTGGTAATTTCTTTTGGAATTTCTCAAAAATGTTTCCTCAAATATAATGCCTTAATGTATTTTTAAATACAGAATAAAAAAATTTTCTACTGATTCCCAGTTAAGTTTCTTGTTGAAAAACTGTGACTTAGAGATTAATTGCCTTTAGGAAAAAAACGGGTTGAAACATATGTTCCTTTTTTATTGCACGCCAATGCTTGTTCTCAGTGAGTCATGTCCCAGTTACAGGGGGTTACTAAGTGATGTGACATACCGAAGGGTGGTTACTTTAATGTGATAGGGGCTCAAGAGGAAACGGCCGAAGAGGAGAGGGAGGAAGTTCTCTGTGACACGCTGACTCATCAGTCTAATCTGATGAGATGGCTATGACAGAGGTACAGCACAGTAAATTTTACAACCTAATCACATTACAAGTTCAGTGGCTCGCGTCACTCGAGGGGCACTTTAATTATTCATTCATAATCTGTAAATTTATTCTCCATAAAAGAATCTTTGCTGTCAGTGATATTCTTTTAATTCTGCCATCAAGTGTCTACGAGATATTTGTGAGTGATAATTTCGTGCCTCATCGCATTTAGAAAGACTGTAGCGTTCGTCAGTTAAGGGGCATATTAATATTATAAATTGTAGATATTTTGAACAATGATATATCTTGTTTCTATATATTAATATTTGCATAACTGTTCAAAAAAAAGTAGCAAGGAATATTGTTAACGTGTATTCTTTTCACAAAATTGTTATTTTCTATCATCAAAGGTATCACATTACAAAATATTTTCTTTTTGTCTGACTCTCTGTTGAAAAAGGGTCATGAACCAATAAAAAAAGAAACTGACTTCTCGGAGACAAACTTTCTGCTAGTAATTTTATCTCATGCTAGTTATCGAAGTCTCGAACACTCCAGCAAGGTGTAAGAACTTTGCCGAAGTTATCCGCTCTTCAAATACGATATGATATATAAGTTTTTTCATTACATCTGGAGCCAAGTGCACTCTCTGACAATGTTCGATATTCGGTAATCAATATGTGCGGAAATGTTCGGTAATGTTCCATATGACACGTACGTTGATCGTACGTGTACGTTCTTATCTCAGCGTGTGTGTGTGGTGTGTAGAACATTGCGAATTATAATTACATTCGCAACATTCCAAGATGTTCTGTTCATTTCCATATTCGTCTTGTGTAACGTCACTTGTTTCTGCACGTGTAATTTATGCGGCAAAACAACAAATGACAGAGAAGCAATGACATTTCGTTTGGGAGTGTTGATTGCTTTATGCGTGGTTGGAATATTTCAAAGTCGAATTGAATGTTTATAAACTAAGATTAATTTTATTTACAATGAAAAATAATATTCATTGTTTATTTGATGTATTTAAATACACTACACGGTATCTTTATAAAAATAAAAAATTAAAAGATAACTGTGAAATGTTATATTAAGCCTACAAATGTGTATATAATACTTAAAATTTAACTTTAGAATAATTACAGTCATTAAGAATATTCTAAAAATAGAGTATGATGTTTTTAACAGAACATTTAGTTCGTTCATGTAGAACAGAGAAAAAAGTTATAAAAATATTTTATTGACACTAATAAATAACTGATTGTTAATTGTCGTGTGTGCCCTGTGAATATGATTCGTGTCTACGCCCCTGTAACAGCCGGAGTCAGTGGAATACTCCGTAAACACACACACGCACACATACGCACATAGATACGTATACTTCTACATCTGCATCGTCGGGAGCGTTGCTAGGCAACTGGCTCAGCGTATCCTAGATTCAGAGAGATCACCGCCCGCACGTCTCCATAACACTCATAGATATCACACGACGTGGATGACATGATTGTGTTGTAACTATGTATTCTAGTTCTGTTAAAAACCGTACTACACGGTTCTGAAAGAATTCGGTTACCCAAATAACCGAGATTCGAATACTGCTGAAACCGGTTCTTGAATTCGGTTCCAGAAACCGAATACCTGATTCTTGGATTGGAATATCTGATATTTTGCTCGAATTTTTCGAAATTTAGGCTGAATTTGTATGTTAAAACCGAATATTCCTGTTCAAAATCGAATATTCGTTTTTAGAAAAAAAACGTGCAGTTTACTAACAGAATTTTAAAATTCCAATAGCATTATAATTATTGCCAAAAAATCGTCCGTTGCAAATTATGTACAATATTATTCGAGAATCCATAAAATTCCATTGAATATATAAGCAATACTGCTACACTCTTCTATACACCTGTTACGTACTGCGAGGTTATGTACAGTCCAATAGCACTATATCTATGGTTGTACGCCACCACTCTCTTGTTTGGCCGTGCTCGACGGTGGAATCTGGCCGCTGTGCCTGCCTGTGACTGGCATGGAACTCCAGTACACCGACGGACACGCTCATAGTCGTACGCAGACACTCCGTTACTTGTTCACCGAACACGTGAACATCGAACACTAACAACAATCCCATTTGTTTTGTCCGAATCCATCATCAGTGTGTTTTGTCCTGTACATTCATCTGTTACTTTGTGCGCGAAGTGCCACCACAAAACAATCGATTTTGTTTTGACAAGGATGCGAATACTACAGTGTGTTGTCGTGTAGTGTTGCTGACAGGATTTAAGAAGAGGTAACAACTTCTTTTGTGTTTGTTGCTTGTAGTTGTTGGTGTTGTGAGAGATGATGAATAGAACAAGATGTGAACAAAGTTGTTAGGAGGATGTTTGTGTTGTTAAGGGATTTGTAAAACATGGATTTAAGATCTTATTGGATTTTTGAAATATTGTTATATAAAGTTTATTGTGTATCTTTTAAAATTTTCCAACGAATTTAAACTTTGCTTAGACGTTCACCATTTTGATCAGTAAAATTTAGAAATGATACTATATTGTCCCCAATTTTGGGAACTGAGTACTAATTTGTAAGGGTTTTATAAAAAATTTAAATAACTAACCTAAAGAATTGGGCACAAAAATATTAGCTTTCGAAAGATTTCCTATTATTTCAATTTTGTATCAATGGAAATTTTCGTATTTTATATCCAGGTCATGACATTCATCAGTTTTCGCAATCTTCTTCTGCTTGGCATATTTTGATATACCTACGAATGAAAGCAATAAAAAATTCTGACACCAAACAAATGCGATTCGTGCTCAGCGAGAAAGAAAAACAAAAACAACAAATGACGCTGAAGCCATGAATTTGGGCAATGTTTTTGTAACCGCCAGATTCTACTTTTACACACACACATGATAAATGTAGAACATTGCAAAAAAATGTGATTTTCATTTTAGCAGAAACAAAAAAGGAATGCAGTGAGAAAGAGATGTATGTGTGTAATTTTGTCTAAAATATTGTAGGGTGGCTGTTACTCCAATTTTGAACAGACACGGTGAGTCATTACTTCAACACTCCATTTCAACTGAAGCTCCCATTTCTCGTCAATACTACAATGTTATTTCTACAACTGTCGTCATTTCTCTTTGCTTCTTCTTCATCCTACTCTGCACGAGATCCCTCGTAATTTATCTTTCTTTGATATAAATTTTCTTCTCCCAGCGGAAATAAACAGCGAACGAGATACGGCAGTAGGCTGCGAAATTTTTCGATATTAATTTTCCTGTCAATGGATTTAGGGACGATGGATTTGTGGTTTTTGCAGCGGGAGGCGATTAAAATAATCCGCAACTTTTCGGAAAGTTTGCGCTCAATGGAGTGTTCTTATCGTCTTTGAAGAATAGTCGATAATTTGGTCTGTTCGTTATCTGACGATAATTGATAAAGAATCTCATCTACTTTTGACACATGTTATTAATTGTTTTTGATAGGAAAATTAATGTGATTTTCCTTCAAGCAAAATTTATCTTCCTTTTAGTTATCTTGCTTTATGAATTCTTCTGGATGGAATTTTTTACGTTCGCATTTTGTGTAGTTAATAGCTTAATCATTGCCCACTCATTTTGTAATATTTTTCGCCCAAACATCTCACTTACTAACATAATGTACGATTCCCTGAATGTGCCCAAATTATGATACCCATAAGTTTGGTCATTCTTGGAAGTGTCTGCCACCCACTTGACTCAACTATTTATCTATCTCTGCCACTAATCAGCTGTTTGACATTCTCCAAACCACTTACCACTAAACAATTAACGCATAAATCTTCATTAGAAATACTAGGTCAAACACTGAAACTTAATAATGATCAATCAAATTAGTTCTAAATGGCCGGACAACAATCTATACACATGCCGGTCAAACCACAATACCATTTCAGTGACTACTCACCGTGAAAACAGATACAATTATTTCATTTTCTTGTACGGAATTAGAAATTCAAGTTAAGTAGATCAAATTTCACAGTGAACATGACTTTAATAACCCAATTGCTAGGTGCATAAGAGTAAGTGGACAAACAAGTGTAACTACATATTAAGATTACTATACTTTATCTCCGTGTGTGTGTGTGTGTGTGCGTGTGATTGTTCAAGGTGGATAATAACTGTACATAGTCGAAGAATGAGTCAATATCAAAAGAATGTTTCTCATAATTGTCTTAATATGATTTATCATTGCAAGTACTGGAAATTATTTACTTATTCAATCTTATTTGTATATAATTTAGCAAACAACACTATAGAAATAAATTCAAGGAGACTGCAAGTATACAAATTGAATTATAAATACTTCCTAGCAAATCTTTTGTTGATGCCAGTATTTTTCTGCATTTGTCTATGCTAATTTCCATGCAGAAATTTGTTGAGAACTGGTGCAGAAAGACTGATTAAAGATTACACGGAACTAGGAACTGTGATATGTTTAAAACACCTTGAAGGCTAGTGTTAAACATAGATTATATGAATATCTTCACGCTAGAATACGTTTGAAATCGAGAGATGTGAAACTTGTCTATTAATGGAACTATCACGTTTAGAGAAGAATGTCTTCCTAACGTTTTATTAACAGTTTATACCGTAACTTGCCGTGGGTGTTTAAAAAAATCCAAAGTTCTTCCGTCAACATCGTGAAAGACATGTGAAGATCCTTTTAAAACCTACCTTTCTTCCATGTATCAAGCCAAAATTTTGAACCTTTCAAACCCATTTTAGAAAATTCTATTCCCAGAAAATGTTAAGTGGAAAACTAATGTCAATTATTCAAAATCCCACTGTAATCTTAAATAGAAAACAGTCTTTTTATTTCTCTTGTACTTTTCTTCTACACCTTTTTTCAAGACTTATATCTTAATTATCCTTGCTCTTTGAAGTCCATCATTCTTTGCTTCTTAATTCTTTTCTACTCGACGTGTAACTCTTTTACACAACATAAGTATGCTTGATTACTCTATTGAACATACTTTCTTTCACTTCTCACTGCTTTGTTTCAACTTTGTAAAATATTGTTAATTATCTCTTTGAAATACATTCGTAATTTTTCAAAGGCTTGCTTACAAATTCAACGGACAATAATTGGAGTAAATAAAAACATATTTAGTACTGACATTAATTTTCTTTTATCAAAAAAACGAAACGTACAACGCATAAAAACACTGGCAGATAAAAATAACGAAGAGCGTGTTTCATTTGTAACACATGAAAAATGTTGCCGGTTAATGGAGAGCATTTGGAAGAAATTTTTCCGGAGATAAAATTAATTTTTCTCTAAAATTGTGTGCAGTTTGTTACGAGATATGACAAGTACATTATGATATCAGAAGGAACCGGTAAATGATTTCGTAAAAATGGTTTTATTTATTCGTATCATTTGTATAGTACATTTATTACTACACGAGGAATGAAATAATGGATATTTTTATTAAAACTTTCGAATTTTCTAGCAAATTTATTAACAGTAATTAATTCAGGTGTATTTCCATTTCGGATATGGTTAAAATGGAAAAGTAATATTAAAAAACAAATAACGAATTCGCAGAATTTCCCTCGCTGCAAGTAACGATGCCAATTAAATTTTAGTTATTTTAATTAGCTAGATGTAGCAATTCATTTGCTTTTAATCAAAAAGTTAATTGCTATTTGCATAAGTCAACACAGGTCACAGAGCCACCCCCAGAGAGAGTTTATCGCGAAATGTCAGACATCGATAACTGACGCCATGTCTGTTTACCATGAAAATATTTGCACAATCCGGATATTTCAAACTTAAAATACACATTGCAATATTTCAAAGTAAACACCGTGATGAGGCTTGTGCTCGTCGTCTTTAACAGTTGTAAATGTTCTCTGATTAGTTTGCTTACATTTCGAAAATAATCCAACCAGAAAATGTACAAAATCAATATTGACATTTGTATCAGCAGAACTGAAGAAAATTGTGAATTTTTTAATTATTGCTTCTTTATCGTCGTATTCTTCAATCTTCATTCTTTATCAATCAAAACAGCCACACATTTCGCATGGTTCTTTGTTTGTTTTCCCAATTACCACGTACACGTTACAATTACCTAAATATTACATCAGATGTAAACAAACCAGACGCCTGTACAGTTTCCGCTAAACATTTATGTCACCATCAGCATGTATTGTGTTCGATAACGTGACCCTGAATATACAAATGTCAACTCTAAAAGTGCGCTGCTCGAAGCCAGAATGTCGAAGGTCTTCGGGTTTTTGCAGATGTTACGGAGAATTCCAGGCCGCGCAACGCAACACACCACAACACAACATTTACATATATAACTGTTCTTTTTATTTGTTTACAAACATATTAGCTTAATAGATGGTCTTTGATTCCACGAATCCACAATCCGTATACGAGTTGATATAAATGCTATGCGCACATTGGAATAATTTTATTTGAAGTTTAGAAAATAAATAAATAACGATAAGATATTCATGTGTGATGATTATAACATATTTGGAGAAGTTTAGTAAGAAATATTTCTGAAAAAATGTTACTTGGTAAATAAATATTATCTCAGTAATTGAAAGGTTATGTGTTATCAGCTAGAATGTAAGATAACAAGTTGACGTTTTCTGTGGATTTAGATATTTTCTGTATTGTAGGAATTGATATGTTTATACAGTTATCTCGCCTCATTCATAACAAAGTTCATCATAATCTTGTCGATATTATTTTTTAGTACAGCTCCCTCAAATCCTGCGATACATCTACCAACAACAAATAGCATTTTAACCAGAAAATATTCAGAAGATTTTCTCACACAATTCATATTAAAACTCGACAATCTAGAATTGAATTACGTGCTTCATAATCGTTGTCCATGTATTAAATTCCTTTCATTCTAGTTCTTCTCCAATTAATTCCTTCAGTCTGCCCAGCAGCAGCAGCAACAACAACACAAGTGCCCAAACAAACTGGCTCTTTCTAGTCTGAGCACGTTTCTTTATAACCGCAATGATATTCACATCGAATCTCTGCTCCAACAAATAGTCTGAACAAAAGAAAACGATTCCTGAATAGGAACTGTATATATGTACGCCCGTGTGTGTGTTGGTGTGTATGCGGGTCACGTGCACGTGTCTGCATGTAATACTCGTTGTTATTCAATCATGCGTGATCAGCAGGCATTACACACACACACACACATGAACTGAGGGCATATATCCGCGTTTGTCCGCAGCGGTCAAAGGTCATCTAGCGGACGAGAAATGCGTGAAATGATGGACAGTTAGTTAGGGAGAGAATGAACGATAATGGTCCGATGATTCTGTGGGGACTATTATGTCTGCCATTTTATAAACCAACTATGATTGAATGGGTGGAAAGGATATTACACTGTTGCTTCGCCAGAATGTGAAACTTTGTTCTTATCTCGCAATACTTGAACTGCAAGTCAGTAGGAAAAACTTACTTTTTAATATTCTGGAATCGTTTACAATTGCACCAGCTGAATGGATAGAAAAGATGATATTACACTTGGAAAGTTAATCCTATACCTCAACAATATCTTCTTCTTAGTGAAATAATCCTCTTATTTAAGGGTCTTATCATAGACACTTTGTTTCATCTATGAACTTCAAACTAAATTGCGCCTGGAGTTAAGAAACTATTATTAATTTTTTTCTCTCTTGACGCCTCGAGAAATTTAGACTAAATTACAGAAGGATTGTCTGTTTCAAGGTTGAGTTCCAGTTATTACTGATATTAACTTTTGTTCTTTCAAAATGTTTAGTCGAAAGCCTATTGAAGCCATATTTGACTTCCAAATGTTATGGAATTATTTTAATTTGGAACGATATTTATTTTAATATTGACGAACAAGATAACTTGTTTTGTAAATATGTAGAAATTAAAACAACGAAATATCTTCCAAGATCTGCTATCGCTTATTCATTTGATTTCGACAAAAACTCGATATTGTAAACATATCAATCACTTGTTCTAACATGTGAAATATTAGGCCCATGAAATGACTTCACCCCGCATTGGTAATTTCGTAGACTAATCAGATTATCTATTAATAAAGGATATTAGCTTTCAAGTGTTGTTTTCAAAAGCTAACAAAGCCAATATCGACCATCACATTATAATCGTTTGATGTGATGGAGCAGGCTTCGTTCATGTGGAATAATATCAGTGTCCTTTTTTATCTCGTGCATTGACGTAAGCACCTACAATAGAATCATCCATCCGGATTCTTCGTGTTGGCTTCACGTACAAAAGAACAGGAATCTGTATCCACTTAGGTAAATGTTCAGTCGCCCGAGGTCAGTGCGTGGAATTCACATCCATTCTTTCAGATCTATCGCATGTAAATCAACTAATTGCCGTATGTCACGAGAAGATAAATTGATTTTCATGTTGTTGTTGGCTAAGATATGGCGAGAAAATGAATCTGTTTCCTTCTATGCTGATAGATACTCTATAACTAGTCATCCATTTTATGAATCAAAGCAGAAAGAATTGCAACATTTTTCCGTGTCCATAAACTTCATCAAACATTGTTGAAACTCGCTTTGTCGATTCTGGTTTGCTCTCGAGTCCAAAATATTTGCAAATACCAACGAAACTATGCGATACCAAACAACAAACTGTGGAAACACTCGACAAAAATTAACGATTTCTGTTTGTCTGACAGCTGTGTGAATTGCCGGGTTTTTAATGCGTTTTTAATCCACTCGGTTGTGCTTTTCGCCATGCTATTTTCCAGCTATTAGACGCATTTATAAAATTAACATTAATTGGTTGTGGTGTGTACGGCGGGGATCTAACATTATACATATATCGTTGTACGATGTCGTCATGGGAAAGTAACAAACATGAATGCAATCTACATACGCAGTTCTTTTGTTTGACATCCAACTCTTTTGTTCCCATTGAAATATTCGAGTTGGCTGCTTACAGCAGCAAGTGAAATGTGAAATCCACCATTGTCTTGTGTGTGGAGAAAAGTTGTCAACTGTCAGGAAAACGGTAACATGATTAGTTCCAGTAAATAATATACTGGTATTTATACATTTTTATAATGGCGATTATGTTTATTTAACTTTCTCTGGCACAATGTTCTGATATAATTTCTAATGAATACATATATCCCATGTGTGTGTGTGTGCATATTTCAATGGGCAGTTTTCTCATAGACTTCATAATAAAGAAATCTTATAATTTCATTCTTTAAACAGTGTTTAGTTGTATAAAGAATGTTATTTCAGCATCATGTAATGTATGTTGTCGGTTTTGTAAGACTGAAGGCAAGTTCCCGAGTCACATGTGTCGGTGGAAATGGAATGCGCTGACATTTCAACTTACTCCATTACTAATAAACACCAAGGGCACCACTAATTAACTGTGGGAGACTGTATATTACTAGATATGTGCACATTACTTTTGTAGTTTTATAGATCCACTTATACTCGAAAAGAACCTGAAATCCATTTAGCAATTTTATATCTACAACGTTAGTAGCACCTAATATAAAATTGATATTTCATCATCAATCATAAAAAAATCAAAGATAATTTTCAATGGAATTCTTTGTTATTTAGAATTATTCTTTATTATTTTTATTAGCTGGTGTCTGTCAGTTCATCTTCCTTTTCTTCTCATCTGTATTCAGAAATAAAGGAAATATATTTTACTGAAAGTCCCATACTCTTTCAATATATCAAACAGTAATATAAATTCACTTTGTCAACAAAAATTCTACAAACGTTGACACACATATTCCTTCGTTGATATTATTGCATGATTTATCAATGAATGCTATGCTTGCAAATATCTATGATATTACAATATTGGAATTTGCTTTCTTCTACAAGAATTGCTTGAATCATAAAAGATCTGAGACCTTTTATGTATATGTGCTGACTTTTTTTGCAAACTTAGTCACCAGTGCTGAGTACGATATTACAAATCTAAATTCTTTTAAAATTTAACACGTATTCAACTTTGGTTTCGACGATGAAATGAATCACGAAACAAAAGCCTGCTTGCTGAATTTACATTTTAATTGTTTTTCTCTTTGTGCGGCCTTTCGAGCGAGATGAATGGATGGAAATATATATATAATATGCGTATATATGTATATTGATTTATTAATGTCGTATATATTTCATGTGTAGATGCATATTTTTTGATATATGTAGCGAGTATATCACATATATTTTCTGTGTTACATTTAGCATTTTATTTATAGATATTTTTCACATTTTATGTATTTGGAGATAAAAAATGGATACATGCACTAAAAATACATATTGTTACAATATTAATGCATCGATCAGTATGACCCTGGCAAGTTAAATTATTGAAATAAATAGCAAGAAATTTTGACTGCTATATCTGTGTGTACACACGGATATATGCACTTTACTACGATAATTCCACTTTACTATTACATCAATTTCTTCATTTAAGATTACATTAACGCTGACGTACATAGCAATTGGCCAGACAATTCTTCAAGATGATATGCAATTTACTTATTAATATTCATTTGTGTAAACAGATTTATTAATGAATTACTTGTACACCATAAAGTGTAAATTATACTGCTGTAATCTTCATGGGAAGTAATTATATTTTAATTTAGCAGATGATAATATCAATATAAAAAAGAATTTTATCTATTTCCGGATAAATAAATAAAAACTACATTTCAATTTCCAATAAAAAGGATATAAAACTTGTATAAAAATCTAGAGAAAAATATTTGAATACGTTTATACCTATATATGTCAATATATACACACTATTGTTTATTTATTTTATATAATTGCATTTAAGAATGCTATACAATTAAATTTTTTAAATATTGAAACACATTTTGAGAACGTGACTCAATGTTTTTAGTTTTCCTAAGAATCTAATTTACATTTTGAAATAAAATACCAGTAAAATAGGTATTTCCAAGAAATTATATGCAGTAAAAAATATGATTTATTTTTAATTAACAAAAAATAAGATGCTAGCAAAGTGTGCAAATTATGAGAAGTGTGAACCTTCGAGGAAATTAATTTTTAATTAATGGAATATACAATACAAGTGTAGGATCGATGGCTAAGGATGTCGGGGTCAGTTCTTGGCGCGTGAACATATTAACACTCGCGTTTCCGGTATTTAGACAGATTTTAATATTTCTTCTAAGGTCGTAGTATTCAAAAGTTTGGCCATAACTATCTTGTTTCTGCTTCTGAATTAATTCACATTAAGAATTAGCAAAAATAATATTTGTGGAAATAGAAGATTGTACTTTTTCAATAGTGAATCATAATGACAATATTGTACTTATTTACAATATTAATATCTTTTTCAGACCATCGAGAACAAGGTAGAACAGAATGCAAAGAGAGAAGAGAACACAACGATGAAATCTGTAGATCAGAGTGCGGGTTTAGATTCAGGGATTATTACTACAGTTCGAAACGGCAGCCTGCTCATGGCTCCTGCAAAACCTGCCGGATACATCAGTCTTGTCAACAAACATCGCAGGTACACAAACACATTAATTTCAACCTTTCAGTTTCTATTAGATTCTCTCTACAGTATGCATATTTATTTCTTAAAATATATTACGGATCATAAACTATTCATGTCAGATTGAACACTTTGACCGCCGAACCGCTTTTCGAAGCCGAAACTCGCTACGATGTGTATCCAAATGTATACACACGGCCGTCAAAGTGTTAGTAGACAAAGATTACAGCTAATCTAATACATACATTGCTCGCTTGCAAGGATAATATTACAGCTACAATTGAGATTAATTTTGTAATCATACAAGACAGCCCTAAATGTAATGTCCTTTACAAACAGGGCCGGCTCCACCGGTACAACGGGTGATGAATCCTACACCACCGACGAAGATGATATTCCTGATGAGCCTGATTGCGCTATACGCGACGTCAAAGATCTGAAGGAACACGTGACCAATGGTGTATATGGCACACGTGATGGCGGCAGTAGCCCGGAAATGGGCGAGGAGCACAAGAGCTCCGGGCGCATTCCGGAGATCGCGGTCCATGGTGATGCTGACCTTGAACTCAGAGCCAAGCCAGTGCTCCAACACCATCAGGTAAGCAACCAACAACAGCAACAACAACAATAACTGCTGTATACATTCACTCACGTTGTACAGAGAAATGGACATTGAAATGTTTGGTTTATTTGTAGAATTAAATAACACAGTATTGGGGATTTCTGATTGGTACTCTTTGTTTCAATTGATAACTATCAGTCTTTTGTTTTAAAACGGAGAATTTTATTCGTCAGTGTTATAAATATATATAACAATAATGGGTTTGGCAAATGATGCGAAGGTTAAAAGTATTGTCTGTAGTTAAAAATAAAGCTTAATAACTATATTTCCAGATATAAAGCATTGTGGTAATACCCAATGCATAATGTATTCTGCGCACATCTTTTCTTTACAATACAATCACAGTTTATTTGCAAACCTTATACGATATTTACATAAGTTATATATGTTAAAATTGGTTAATATTTTCATAGCTATTGGTAATATGTACAATTCAGTCATCGATATAATTGCTCAAATACTTATTCAGTGTTTTATTCACAGTCTTTGGTACTGAATGGTACGGCAGACAATCAACTCGACGAAACAGACTCCTGGGACCGAGGACGTGGTGTCGTAGAAGTCAAAGAACAGGCACTAGCACGTCTCCAGAGTGAACTCCGTGACGCGCATCAGGAACTTCGGTTGCGCGACGAAGAAGTTGTCCGGTTGAGCAGGATACGGCAGGATGTTGAGTCTGAACTTGAAGATTTGACAGCTAGTCTCTTTCAGGTAAACATGCATGTTTCTATACATGATTATATGATATTTGAAAAGAAGTTATCTTAATAAGGTATTGCTTACAATATTGGATTTTTTATATTATAATAAAAAGATCTGGACTAGCAATCGCAAATTCTTTTATAAGTCTAGATTTTATTATATATGATTGAAAAAATTTGTAAATCCATTTATAACAACTCCACATTACTCTGCGAGGTTTATTCAATTACAGATTAAATTTCATTCCACTACAAAAACTAACTTCAACGCTGTACTCTATATTAATTAGCGATTACAAAAACATTACTGCGTACAACATATTCCACTAGTGCACGTAATAAAACTTCCATTTTGTTTTTGCTCTTGTGCGAATTAATATCCAACATTTTCAACTACTGTATGGCTCCCATATCGACCCTTCCGCAAGCTCGTTCTAGTTGCGAATACGATAAGAGCCAACATTGAATTTACTTTGTGCAAAAACCAAACTCGCTCGCAAAACTCTACGGTTGTGCTATTCAAATGAGTTTTATTTTAACTTTCGTCCGAGTGTAATTTGTATTAATGACTCGGGGACATCCTACTGTCGTATTGTTGAAACTTGCCGGAGAAATAACCGATGATAACGTAGAAGATTAGCTGGGGTCATTGCGGATTACTGAGATTAAATTGTTAAACTTTAAAATCTATTTAATCTTTTAAAAGGTATCATTATCAATGAGTGAGAATTATTACAAAATGATGTTCTATATATTTCACATAAATTTCTTAAAGTATAAAGTTGTCCACGTACAATATTAATAACAGTTTATATAAGCTAATTTCCTTATAATTAAGTTCTAAATATATCAATTATATTTCTCCATAAGTGGAACATCGAGAAAGTCCAAAAATAATATCACAAGTATAAAATTAATTACCAACAATGACCGTTACACATTAGAACATTATTTGTCGAATGTGTATAATATATTATTACTTTCACTGTCCAGTTCGGCTGTGTGATTGGGGCCTTTACTACTGGCACATATTATTATTAAACTGTATCATATATAATGTATCGTAATAAACCTCGGTTCGTGGGAACTACAGCGGAAATAAGTAATTTTGGAGAAAATGAAAAAGTTTTATTCTGTCAGAAGTGAGTAGTAATGATTTCCGGTATGTTAGAAATGTTGTTTTTCGTTTTTCTAAATTTTAACTAATGTTGTTATCGTATTGCTAATACATCCAGGACCGTCAGGAACGAACTTTAGATTATGCTTATATTATGCTTGTACTATTATGTTCGTTACCCTATTTAAGGTAAAAGCACTAAGCTTACGGTAAACGTTAGCCTGAAAGCCACCAATACAAAATCCTATCTACAGACAATACAAATTACATAGAGGAAATCGCAGATTAGGATAATTCACAGCTCGTAAATCCCATGTTAGCTAAACAAGAACACAATCTACTCTGCACTGTATTTCCCTTAATACGTGCCTGTTGATCCTGATCACAAGTTTGAGTAAGCGGAAGTTATGGTTTTACCACTGTTTGATAAGAGAATCACCAGTGTTAGTTTAGTAATCGTCAGTCAGAGTTCAGTTTGTCAATATGTCAGCTGCCAAGTACAAACGGCTAGAAAAAAGTCTTAGCTTCAGTTTACAAGAGCTCAGTTTGGAAATAGACAAATGGACAACGGAAACCGATTGGGTGAGACTGAAAGCTTGTAAAATTCGTATATTTGTTGTAAGATCTCGCCTGCTGCTGCTGCTGCTATGGTCGTACTGAATCAATAACGTTATTTGGTTACACGAATGCGCTGGTTTTCGCACGGTTCCTGTAACGGTGAATATTATTGTGTTCGTGTAGGTATGTAATCGTGAATTATTAGATAAGTTTACGGATTTTCCTGTAACGGAACACATTTAGTGGGAAAGTTGGGAAATATATACACAATGCGTCGTATATTCTCTACTGTTACCTGTATTGTGTAAATGCACATACAATCTCCCATAAACAAACTCTTGTATTTGCATATTAATACACCTAGTTTAGTTATAATATATTTACCTGGTGTAGAACTTTGCTTGCAAGTCCCCTCTGGTTAATATTTTATCTATAATACCATGTATTTGCCAAAGATTAAATCTCACAGTCCTTTCCACATTGCATATTGTACACTAATGGGAATAATAATTGTCTCCACGTGCAATTCCATCGGGCGATTATAAATTATGGAGTAATCCTATAATTGGCCATGCGCACACAGGGTACAACCAATCTCAATTGCAGATCAAACAAGTACTAGCACCACCACAATCCAATTTGAAATTCAATTATCCAAATGAACGTTGATATGGGCGCGCCTGTGTACCGAACACAAATATCCCTCGCGTCGATCTCAAAATAAGAATCATGTTTACAAATCGTGAAGTGTACGTGTGGCGTGTCAATGTTTCTGCCCTTGTGACTGGACTAATTGAAAATTAAAGCCAACAGACTTGCCACGTCTTAATTTAGAAGTCTCGTCAGTTAATTTCTCGTGGCGTGAGTAGACTAAATGGCTCTAGATTTTGATATTAATACACCAGCTCCTTAAGTGATGAAGCTGTGCTGTCGCTGGAAAATTAGAAGATTATGAAAAGATGTGTTGATGGAAATAGATTGTGTCAGGTCTGATCCAACGTTATAAATTATTTGCCTGCAAAATTTAGATTGACTAGCTTTGCTTCTGGAATTTAATTAGCCAAAGCGTATATTGCTTTAGAATAATTTAGAAGGCTGTGCATATTATAGTGTTTCATACAATATTTGATTAGAAATTACCAAAAGAGAGAGAGAGAGAGAGAGATCTACTTCCAGAAACAGTAATCATTTACCATAATACAATCCTTTCTCCACACACACACACCACGTGCATCCTTGCTCTTTCATTCAACATTACAGAGAAACATGAACAAATGTTAATTGAAACTGGCTGATATTCTAACTAACTGGAACTATTTGATCTTGTTCTCGTTCGATTCGTTACCTCGTTAGTTCTGCCGTTAACAAGCTTAACCAATGGAATCCTGTATGCCATCCCTGGTTAGGAATACATGTATACTTAATTTCATGGATCTGTACAATTTACTACGAGTAACGCATACGTTAACATTTACCCAAGATGTTTAATATTCAATGAAATGGTTTCATTTAAGTTTCAGGCATCAGAATCTACTTAATTCTTCCAATTGAAGAAGACGACTTAATCTGAAATGTTGTAGACTATGTAGACTATAATATAGTAAAAGGATGGCTTCATGTATTTTCCTTTTTTCAGGAGGCACATAATATGGTACGTGAAGCTAATGTACGTCAAGCTGCAGCTGAACGTGCACTGAAAGAAAGTCACATGCAAGTAGAGGTCCTTACGGCCGAAGTAGTGGCCCTGAAGGCCCTCGTTCTCACATCTACACCCAGCAGACCCAATCCCCATCTGCATCCACAGATTGGCAACAAAGACGAAACAGGTACATCTACTGAACTAAATGTCTTGTGGGGTTAATTTGCTCTTCCATTAGCATAAATACGATTGGAGAATAATAATGTGAGAGAACTGTAGCTGAGCGTACAGGAACTACCAGAATATTAAAAGCTTCAACATTTATTTCAATCTGCTTTTAATATAATTTACAAATCTGCCGGTAGAGCTTCTACAGAAATGCTTTTAGAGTAGATGGCCGCCATGTACATGTTCGTGTCGTATTTTTTATAGTTATTTTTATGCAGGGTTATAAAATGTTATTGCTTCACCATTTTGCAGGGCACGCTCGCTTACGGTCTGCACTTTAAATGATACATTTTCTTAAAATACCTTTCATGTTTCTAGCAGACAATTTTGCTTCAACGCAAAACTCTATGTCGTGGTCGGCGTGTCTTGCTAAATGGATACTTCCAAATTGGATTCTACGTCCTTTCAAAGGTTGTAGATATTTATTTAATATCGTATTTACCATTTACGTCGTATCATACCATGAATAGTCCGTTGCACATATCACAAGTGATTTGAAGCATAATAATATTCAGCAACTATTACGTACAAACTTTCATGTGATCTCTGAGTTAACTCTTAAAGCCATTTTTCATATTCCAAGATGGATTTTGCGTTTTCAATCAAGATTATTCTCTACAAATTATACACGCATATTGTTAGTGATTCGTGCTCATAAATTTCCAGTTTAATTCGATTCAAAATTAACTGAATTCACCACGCATGATCGGGAATATTTGCAGCTTGTTTAAAATGAATTTTACGATTCAAGCCCATCAATTTATAATTTACGGTCCTGGCTTTATTACGCGTACGTGCCCGCATATGCTACAACGAACCACAATAACAAAACATTATTAACCGAACATATATGAGTTTGAAACCGAAAGTAACGCATAGCTACACGTAATAAATCACATATGGTTTGTATGGAAAATTTAGCAATAGTCGATGCCGAATAAGTAAACATTATGCCACAGGCTAAAACTTGCAAAGCGGTTTTTGTTCATGTAATAAATATTAATAACATTGCGTAAAGCCGGAAGATTATCTTGCAAGAATATTTTCTGGTTTTTTGATGACATATCGTGTATTACACGGATTTGTTAGGACAGGATTTTTTTTCTGGTTTTTGAGAGAAAGTAAGCCGAGCGTAACATGTTCTTCTTCTGCCAAAATGTTCATGTTTCTTCTGTAGATAACTGTTTTAATACGTGCTATTAATATTTCGAAAGAACATTTATTCTGTAACAATCTCCATAATTTGTAGACCGTTTATTTGAAAATGTATGTCGCCAAATACATCAAGGATCTTGAGTAGAACATAACATCAATCATTTTACTCCTGTAGGTGCAAATTTATTCACACGTAAACATCGTCGATCACCGTCTCATTTCAACTTGAAATATGGAAGAGAGAATTCACCCCCCGATTCCCCCGTGAAAGATCACCATGGTCCGCCCATGAGCGTGGGAGCGGAAGTTGTGGAGAACAAAGACGGTCTGGAGGTAAGTAATTATTAACACCGATGTTAACAATCTTTAATTGAATATCTTGTTACCAAGGCATGGGTTCGAATTTCGAATCATAATGAAGAGCACTGCTGGAACTTGCGTCAAACAAAATGTCTTGTTTTAAAGTAAATAAGAACTAACTATAGATAAACATTAATATTGCACTAACAAAGAAAACTGAGTTGAGATTCTGCAGATTGCATTCTTAAGTGTATACGTTACAGAATATGTCAGCAGATGATTTCAAAATATGTTTACCATTTTCTCGTCACATTGGAGCTAAATATAGATATTGACCTTTCGCGCTGTCGAGTATTTTTCATTTATAATATTCTTATCGACATGTTTTGCTCTTTTCCTTGTATCTGTATAGGTATTAAAAATACATTTATTTGTCCCTTCTTCTATGTATTCATTTAAAATATTTCTCTAAAGGTGGATCCAAACGTACATAAAGAGTTCCTAACATGGAAGTCGAATCCACGTCTAGACAAAGAAGATCCATTCATTGCTCGAATCTACGAAGAAGATATCAGATTGACTCTGACTTTTAACAACGTTGAACTTTCTGAACGGGTCCTGCTTGCTGCAGAATCAGGGACCATTTTTATTGAGGCGGTCAGTGATAAGACCAAGACAATGTTTCCTAAGTAAGTACTACAATTAGCTAGAACATTGATCACATTCGAGTTTTCTGGGCAATCATATAATACATGCGCCGAAGGAAGATAGTAGAAGATTTCAGTTAAAAATTATTTGCTTCTTGCAGAAAATGTGCCCTGTTAGAAGTGCCTAGGCAATGTTTCTATCGAATGAAGATTGGTGATCAAGATACATGGTACAGCATATCACAAATATGTCGAAACAGAGTAAGTACAAAACACATTCCTCACGCTTACATCTTCGAGCACTCTAAATATACAGATACGTTACATCATAGCAGGAAAATCCATATTTATAAGCTACTATTTGTTTTTTAATGTCTTATGGTAGGAAAACACTGATTTTTTTATTTTAATTAATGTTAAAATTTCCAAGTATATTTAACAATAGTTAAATATCCTGTTTCACATTAGTTTTTTCGGTTTCTGCAAGCAATTTGCTAACAAATTATAGCTTCCAGAATTTGTAATACTTTTTGCTAGATATTACATCAGTATTAATTGCAGTAGTCTCGGATATAATTATTTATTTAACTAACAGTTTCGTAATTAAAAACTAGCAATAGTTAGTGGTCTTTAATGTTCTGGGAATGACAATAAACCTCTTGTAATTAATTAATCTAATTTAAATAATATTAAACTCACTTTACAGATGGGACATATATTTCACTAGTTCTCTCAACTTTTTTTAAATGATTTATTTACCTCGTGAAGCCTTCACACTGACTGAACAAGTATGCAATACAAAAAATTATAATAAAAAATGACCGTGAGCGAATAGATTATCTCATATCAGCTGGGAAAATCCTCTATAGATATAATTACATATGTTAGTTTCTAATAAGATAACTTATCTAACACTCATATATGCAAGATTCCTGAAATGATACATACATAACTCATAATTGTTAATAAGTTAGTGACTCTATAATTATATATTATATTGTTAACGAGAGATTCATTATTGTTTTGATGTTTTACAGATTACTGCAGTATGCGACTTTTTAAATTATCTCAAATATATCGAACGTGGATTAGTAAAGAGCTCAGGTATGTAGAATGTTTTGTAATGTAGTAACATTTATAGTAATTCTTCAATAAAATGTGTACTTACTTATGTGAATTTTTCTCTTATAGTTCATGACATATACTGGGAGATCGCTCGACTACGCAAAGAGATGGTTCTAGCACGTCTCGGATTAGCATTAGCAACTTGATAAACAGCCTGTATAAAGAATACAATGTATATTTAATAGTGCTTGAACAAGTACGGACAGTTAAACACAGATGAATGATACACAGTTTGTGTGAAATGAAGAAAACGGATTGTGATGAAACTAAGAATTAGTGCAATTTATAATAATGAATGTACAATTTACTGTAATAACTGTAATTCCAATTCTTGTAACATTTTTTCATAAAATCGAAGCAAGTTCTTGCTGGAGAAACAGTTGTTTGTCAGTCAGATGATGTTGTAATTTTTGGAAACAACAAATTTATAATGATATGTTTGTATATAGCATGCATATATTGTATATAAAATTATTGTCTTCATGTGCCAACATGCCAATTCCAGTAAAATATGTTAATAACAAATAGAGTTCTATATTATAGTTAGAAAAGATAATTTTATAAAATTTCGAAATATATTTTAATGATTCTGTTTTTAAAAAGAACAAAATTTCAAGCAAAAAAATATTATTGATCTGATCTATAATTCGCATAACCAAAGATGTGTGTTAATACAATTTTAGAAATTTATTTTATTGTAATATTGTTAAAATGTTTAGGATCAAATCTCATACATTCGGGCTTTAGATTGGAAGACCGCAAAGTATAAATTGTAAAATGTATGAGTACGGATCTGGTGATAGAGAATTTCATGTAAAAATTGCAGTTATCTATTTTATTTTTTGTATTGTGTTGAAAATTTGTGTTTTAGTCTTCCAAGTTAGAGATGATTTTATAGAGATATTTTATTGATAATTATTTAGAGTTTATGTACAAGGCCAGAAAGTCCATATTGTATGTGTACACACTGTACTCTGTTGAAATGTAGAATCTCACTATCAAATACTTACTAAGTGTACCTCCTACCTATGTCAGAATGTTGTATATCAATAATTATAAATCAATAATAAACGATAAATATCATATAACAATACCATATTTCTTACGATTCCTTCACACTGTTACCATTTGTGTTATGCAGAACTTCTCTCTGTAATTATGTGTATCTTTCGAACTTAAGCAGACCTGTCAAATCCATGAAATATGATCAGAAAGTATATTGACAATGCACTTAAACATTGTCCAAACATTTTAGCATATTCATTTATCATATTCATGTCTTTTTAGATTCTGCTTCAGTCTTAGTGATCCATTCGTTTCAAAATGAAGTGTCTCTGGTCATTGTGCCTCTTTGCGATAATATTCAAGCAAGTTACGTGCCAGTATAGTTTATATTCCATAGTAGATTCATTTCAACAACAATCGGCATTGAATTTTGCATATTTCTTGAAGAACTATCAGAATTTTCACATAATATTTCACACTGATTCTCGTAGTGTAGATTTCGCCAATGCTGCTATTAGTTTACTAAACTCTCCAAAACATTTGAATAACTTGACATTGAGTGTTGAAGTGTACAATTACGATACATTAAACACATCATTCATACGATCAAATGTATCGCATGCCATGGATATTTTGATGGTAAACAACACGAGTATCTGGTCATCATTAGGATCACCAAGCAAGATAAACTCAAATGACATTATCGTCTTCTTTGGATATCAGATTCAAGAAACTATCTGGAAAGATGGTCTAGAAATTTTGAAACTAGCAGGACACATACTATTTTATGAACTATCAAATGTATCCGATACACATTACGCTGTATATAGTACTTGTTACTATTGTGGATATCACTCAGGACAATTTAAATTACTGTTCAACTTAACAACCCACGTTACCTACTTTCCCAAACGCAATCCGCCAGTGATGATGGTAAATCTGAAAGGACATTTATTGCATACAGTCTTCATTCAGTATCACCCATTTGTGTACTGCAATGACAAGGAACTAAAGCCGACCATTGTAAATGGAGCACAGGTATTGGCTTGCAATGATGTCGGCGGAATTGAGAGTCACTTGTTACAAACTCTAAGTGAGAAACTAAACTTTACATATCTGGTGCACACGTTGAACACTAGTTCATCGTTTTTCGATATGATCATGCATGTGAATGCGGGCAAAGCTGATATATCATTCGGTGGTGTGTCCATGGGTGAAGAGAGAATACCGTTCGCGCAATTTACTAAAATATACAACTTCGAGGGGTACGTGTTCCTGTATGTATTGAAATGGCCGTTTGCGGAGATATTTGCTAAGTTTATGGAACCTTTCCGAGCTGTAAATGTTTGGATACTATACCTAATATCGTGTTTGGTTTTGTCGTTGCTTATGTACATGATTCGAAGGATCATGAAGCATGATTCGAACGAAAGAGGATCGTTGAGAACAGCTCTTTGGGTATGTTATATATGTTTAACATACACTGGCGTAGATATCATAAACTATGGATTTATTTAGTATCATATCTCTGATTCTGTTGCAGATGATGTTACATATGCCGTTCGAGCAATCCGTGCATGGAATTAACAGGATAATCACTATTAATTCCAGTATCTTCATAGTGATGTGTTTGTGGTGGTGGTCCTGCATGATCATCAATACACTGCTGAAGAGTAGCATGCTCTCCGCAATGGTACTTCCTCCAAGCAATGAACCAGAAGATCTTGAACAACTTATCCTAGCAGGCTACAGATTTGCAGGCAATCTACAATATGCTGATATCATTAAAGAACTTCTCCATGTGAGCGATCCCATGTACAAGGAAGCATATGAGTAATAGTATCACAATATACATCAATATAATAATTATATGAATGTACATTGTTGCTTAGGAAAACCATTTATGCAGAAGATGCGTGTGGAACACTGGAGAAGATTCTTGTAGGCGGTGTAGCTCTACTGGATGAGCTGAGTGAGATTCAATATGAACTGCTATCCATATGTCCTGTACCAGAAAAATCCATTATGAGGAGATTCCGCACTACACGGAAAATAATCAGGTTTACAGGACATGCTTGGGTCTTACAGATTGGAGCACCGTATCGACAGGCGTTGGATTATTATTTAAATTTGATACTAAGTGGTAAGATAAAAAAAAAACTTCTCATTGAATTATGTTCTTTGTGTATACAGAAGTATGTATGTTATAGAACATTGTTAGTACAATGCTTAATAGAAGTGGAATTGTATTTTTACAGGTGGATTGTTCGAGAAATGGAGAATCGATGAAACAAGAAAATTGGAAGGTTATCAGATTCCCAAGAGTAGAAGCGTTACTAGAGGAGAGGCTGCAGGACTTTCATTCCTAAGACTGACACCAGTACTAGTTGTTTACTCTGTAGGAATACTGGCTGCAGTAATATGTTTCTTGGCAGAACTTGCCCTGTTTCATATACAAAGAAGATTCTCCACAACTAATGGAAAATAGAAACTTTAAACAATACAAATATTAACTTTTTCTTAGCAAACTAATAGAGAGCCGGTTTATTAAAAAGCACTTTAATAGAAGTTTGTTTCATAACAATTCATAACACAAAGTTCTTTATTTCTCGTGTTAGCATTAGAAAGTATATACTACTGCAAACAAACAATAACTTTCAAATAAAACTTTGTACTTGCAAGTTTTAAACTGTAATATATTATCTTGTTCAGATAAATGTACTATAATCTTTTCTTTTTGGAAAAGTACACATTGAGAGACTCGCATTAAGAGATAAATTATAATTAAAAGATATTTTTGTGTTTGATTGGTTCAGTGTTAAGCTACTGTTATGCATGTATACTATTATTATTCCGATTCATTTAATAAATTATTGATGAAAATTAACTAGTGTTATGCTTGTTTAGCTTGATATGTAATATATTTTTTGGTTAATATAGACTCGCACAATAAAACACCCGGTTTATTATTTGTATTTTTATGTTTTATTTCACTTCGCATATTTTGTACAATTGGTCTTTTTTACAATACATTTTAATACAAAATCTTCAGCCTACATACATACATTACTACTAACTAAATGCTACATCGAATGGTTCACTGAGCACAGTTGTGTGTAATAGCATCGAGAGTCTCTTTCTCTCTCTCTCTCTATACGGGAGCATGCACGTGCACTTGAGGATCGGAGGAGGGAAGCAGAAATCAGAGACAGCCTGTCGCATAAACACATAACAAAATAAATACACATTTAATTTAAAATAAACGATCAAAATTCTAAAACGAATGATAATTCGACAAGTCTCCGGTTTCTGCTTCTGTTGTAATATGTTCTGTAAATATTCAAGGATCACTAGAGGTTGTTAAAATATCATGTGAGTTATGTGAAATTTACTTCGCATTTACGGAACACACTGCACTAATACTCTCGTATGCAATACAACACTAATTAAGTACAGTTACATACATTTAAGTTTCATGGCTAAAGATGGCAGTCATTTTACACAATACGTTCTAAAAACAATGAGCAATATTCTGCAATCGTCCGTCCATAAGCTAATTGATGGATCTGTGATTTCCATGTATATTTTATATACACACTTGATGAATGATTTCGGAGACGAATGCAGAACACAGACCAAGATGATTGCATTGACTTTATTTACAAGAATTTGTTAATTTTTTAATATTTACACTTCGTAAAAAGTTCCGTTCGAATAATTAAAAATTCACTAGAATTCATGTTTTAACACGTTATTAATTTATAAAGAAACTAGCAGTCCATCGGTTGACCGCGTCATATCCTGAGTTCGGCGTCGACTACGGTTTTGGAGCGCGGTTGCGGTGGTTGTCGCACCACGTGGTGGCTGGTTGGCAGGCCGGGTGCGACCAGCGGTGAGATGGAGGGTGACTTGGTTGCGAGCGGTGACAGAGATGGCGAGAAGCTCGGCGACATGGCCGTGGATGTGCTGAAGGTGGCGCCGCTGGCATCGTGACTGATCGGCGACCTCGGCAACACATGGTGACTAGAAGACGGACCAACGACGCCACGCGACGACAGCGTCGGTATCTGGATGGAGCGAGGCGCAACGTTAGTCAGCAACGGTGGCGGCACACTCTTGTTCACTACCACGACCGATGGAGGCGGTGCGACCACTGCGGATCCCTTGCTCTTAACACTGGACGATCCACCACTCGCGGCACTCTGTACGGACGCCGAATCGTCTTTCAGTCTCGCGATCTCGGAAAACACATGAGCTAACGGCTGGTATTGCGGTCCCCAGTCCAGTAAATAGTCCCAGTTATAGCTACCAGTCAACTCCTCCTCGCTGTGCACTATCGAACTAAGCGAACCGTTCATTGACGGCTGATGATGCGGCGCCACTACATCACCGAAAGCACCCATCACTGCAGCCGGCCCAGCGCCAGCTCCCTCATCCGCCGAACTTGCCCGATCACTACCCGCCGTCACATCGTTCAACTTTGCGTAAATCAAGTTCGTTATATCAGGCTCACCGGCACCTTCCTCATCGAACATATGCATGTGAGGATCCATCGGAACACCCTGA
This sequence comes from Calosoma granatense, assembly GCA_022063505.1. NCBI lineage: Eukaryota > Metazoa > Arthropoda > Insecta > Coleoptera > Carabidae > Calosoma > Calosoma granatense. The sequence continues at coordinate 704,552 of JAGJTL010000096.1, read as the reverse complement.
TGATGCAAGACAGCAGCAGCTGCATCCTTGGCACTACTTGCGGTCGCGGATTGACCTTGAGCTTGTCCTGCACCTCCGCCACTGTTTACAATTCCCAGTCTGGCTAAATACTCCTGAGTGTTATGCACCGACACATCCGACAAGTTGTCATCATCAACATCTACATCGTTCTGTCGATGCATGATACCCGAGTCTCTTTGCAGTGGTCCTTCATTAATCATACGAATCTCCTCGTCATCACCATCGTCACCATCTTCAGCAGAACCTCTTCCACTAGAACCAGATTGTTCCGAGCCGGATAACTCAGAGGTAGTAGCCGCTCCAGAATTTGAGCTAGCGGGATGATGGCCAGGACCGTACGGTGGAATTTCATCGTACTTCGGCGGTGCGAATTGGCCAGCAGCACCTACACCCACAACACCATTTCCACCTGTTCTAACTCCCATCGTATCAAAGGAGCATGGATCTACATAATTGTTCGTACTGGTCACTCCATCGGTAGCACTTAAGTTCGGTTTGTTAACGATTTTATTTCTTCTATTGCGCATATGTAGATACAGAAACACACCACCGAAACACAGCACTACAAGTACTAGAGCAATGAGCAATCCAAGTGCCCAATCAGCCAGTCCACCGCTTGAAGGTGCGACGGCAGTTCCATTGTTTCCTTGGCCGTGTCCATATCCAGGTCCATGTCCGCTGCTTGCGAGGTTAGTACCAGGATCCGCCAGCGGATCAAGAACTATCTCCACCACGGTCATATTCGTCAGTGAACCTTGTCTGCCAGAACTTGCAGTCACCACAAGACTGATATCTCTACCCGCGTCCAAAGAGGCAGCGGCATTATCAAGTTTCTTCTTAACAGTCACAGCTCCAGTAGTGCGGTTCATCTTGAAATGTGGATGAAGAGCGGTCAACTGGTATACTACTCGACCATCAGGTCCTTTATCACGATCCGTTGCTGTTACATGGCCGACTACATATCCTACTGGAAGATTTCCAGACGCAGGAGTTGCGAGCACAAAACGATACGTTCGTTCTGTAAATTGCGGATGGAATTCGTCGCGACTTTCGATTTCAATTCGAACGCGAACACTTGCACTTCGACCACCGAAATCACTAGCACGTAACGAGAACACGTATCTGCTTCGTTGTTCATAATCGAAGACTGCAGCGGTTGTAACCAGTCCTGTAGTTGGATCAACTCGAAACATTTTCCACGAATCATCGATACCACCGTAACCGCTTGAAGCTGCGGAGACAATACTGTAGTTCAAAGTACCAAACACACCCTTGTCCAAATCCGTAGCATGAGCTGTAAATACTGCTGTGCCAATTGGTTCGTTTTCTCCCACAAACTCCAGATATTCAGTAACAGGGAATCGCGGTGCATTGTCGTTTTCATCTTGCAGTGTGACTTGTACACTCGTCATTGAACAGAGTTGATTCGGAGCTTGATCACACGCGCGTACAACCAAGGAATGTTCAATAATTTCATCATCGTAATCAAGTGTGTTCTTAACGGTAAGGATGCCTGTATTTTGATCCAACTCAAATCGTTCCAGATCATTTCCAGACGTGATATCGTACAGGATATCCGAGCCTGGAGTTCCTATTTGATCTGCATCAGTTGCTACAACTCTCAAGACAGATGTTCCAATGGGAGTTGCTTCGCTGATTGTGACTTCATAGTCAGTTTGTTGGAAAAGTGGAGCGTTATCGTTAGCGTCATCCACAGCCACGTAAACAGTAACAACACTGGAGTTTGCTTCATGCATCCGGAGACCTGGTTCTCCAGCCACAAGATGTAGGATGTATGAGTCTTTGGTTTCTCTATCCAGAGATCTGACTAACATGATCACTCCATTTGGATTGGCAACTTCAAATGTGCCATCTTCGTTGCCGTCAGCGATAAAGAATTGTGCTGGACGACGTCTTCCAGCAGTTACCATCTCTGGAGGAGAGATTTCAACAACTGTTGTACCTCTGGGAGAATCTTCAGATAATCTGACCCTAGAACAAAAGAGAAACACATTGAAGCTTCTCTGAATCTACTATCCGTAGACATAAATATACAAAAACAGTTGCTATAAAACTTACCTGTATTCCTTATTTGCAAAGTGTGGTTGTGCTCCGTTTCCACTATTGATCTTAATTCTAACGGATGCAACAGACTGGAGAGGTGGAGATCCAGAATCTGTAGCTACAACTGCTAGCTGGACATCTTGCACTGTTCTTGAAGGCAGTTCGCTTTGGTTGACATAAATCACTCCAGTAAACTCTCCAATGGTGAATCCTCGAATTGGTTTCAGCAAGGAGTAATGAATCTTTGCATTATCTCCATTGTCAGCATCCGAAGCGTTGACTCGGAGTACTTCCAGGTTCAAATCTGAACGACCATCTATAAATAAAAACATTTATTATACGCACATTCGACAAGTTAATCAATAAAATACAGAAATGTATATTTCAGTTAAACTTACCGGGTAAAAGAGCATGATAGGCTGGCTGTTGGAATATTGGTGCATTGTCATTCACATCTGTAACTCGAATCGTCAGCATAGTATTCGCTGTATGAGCTGTATCAGATGCTGTGACTTTTAGTTGATATTCCTGTTGCATCTCGTAGTCCAAACGTTTACTTAGGATCACTTTACCGCTAAACCGGTCAATGCTGAACATACTAATGGATTCTGGATCACTTTCATGTGCGAAACTATACGTTAGAGCTGGATTTGTATCCACGTCATTGGCTGTTACCGCAGTAAGAACTGTCCCAACTTCAGTAGCTGTAAGGAAGGATATATATACGTTAATATACTTCTAATAATAATATAATTTTAGATGTTATATAAAAATGAAAAAGTATCTTACCTTCACTAATAGTAATGATGCTATGAGGAGGAAACGTGGGTTGATTGTCATTGATATCAACAATATTAATTCTGATTCTCGTTGTGCCAGTCATCTGAGGTACTCCTTCATCTGTTGCAATCACCGTCAGCCTGTACGTATCTCTAATTTCTCTGTCTAGTACGATATTTGTCTTCACAATACCACTGAACGCTGGCTCGATTATAAACGCATTATCATGATTACCATCCACAATATGGTATAACACTCTCGAGTTCTGTCCTTGGTCATCATCGAACGCTGCAATTTGCATCACAAACGTTCCTTTACTATTTCCCTCCCAAACCGACGATGAATACTGCTGTTGGGTGAATCTGGGCGAGTTATCATTCTGATCTGTTAAACGGATAACCAAATTACAGTATCCGTACAATGTTGGAGAACCATCGGCTCTAGCCTCGATGACCATTCTCATCTCTGGATTACGTTCGTAATCTAAACGATTTGAATCCCTCACTCGCACTCTTCCAGTATCTTGATCGACTGAGAATGCGTTCTCCTCGTTGCCGCGACCGAATGTGTAAGTTATTCGTTGTCTACGACCATCAGTTCGAACTGCTGACAATTGTACTACTTCTGTGTACTCGGCTGTATTCTCGGGTAAAGTTAAAATGTACGTTGTATTTTGAAAGCGTAATCTGGGAGCACTAGCTGGAACATCGCCTACACTAATTTCCACTAGGCCCGTTGAACTACGTGGTGGGTTTCCTTTATCTGTAGCCGAAACGTGCAAGTAAATTATTCTTCCGTTCTCGCTGGCCAAGCTCTGTGAAGCCGTCAGTACGCCCGAGTTGGGATTAATGCGAAATTTGCTGTTGATTGGTTCGTTAACAAGACTGTAGACTATATCTGCATTGGTACCGATATCTGCATCAGTTGCAGATACTTGTAGCAACGTTTGACCTGGCTGGAGAAATGCAGCTATCTTCTCCTTGAATGGATACTTGGTGAATATTGGTTTGTTGTCGTTGACATCAGTGACGGTGATTCTGACTGGAACTTTGGTAGATCGTGCGTCGTATTTTCCTTGATCAGTTGCGACTACGAGAAATTCGTAGGAGTCTTTGCGTTCTCGATCGAATTGTCTGTAAATATAGAGTATAATTAGGTACATTTCTGTAAATACAATAATAACTATAGATATAATGTATAAGTTAATAACAATTTGCTTACCCAGCAGTAGTAATGACTCCAGTTTTATTATCAATTCTAAACAACCAATGACTCTCATTCGCTAACGAGTAGATAATTCTAGCATTAAGTCCCAAATCAGCATCAGTCGCACGCACGCGTACAACGGACGTATCTGTTGGAGCATCTTCAGGAACCATGGCTGCGTATCTTGGACTATCAAATCTCGGATCATTATCATTCTGATCGTCCACTCTCACGGAGATATTGCAGGATCCCTGCAGAGGAGCTGGACTTCCTCTGTCCTGTGCTGTGATCGTCAGCAGGTATCGTCCTTGACTTTCTCTGTCTAACGGTCTAGCTGTCAGTTCACCATTTCTGGCATCAATGCTGAATTTGTTGCCAACATTGCCAGCGGTGATGGTATAAGTTATCTCTCCATTGAGTCCGCTGTCCAGGTCCATCGCTACTACTCTATGGATAACGGCCAAGTCACCATTCTCTGGTACGGACAGAGGGTAGCATGCACCCGGCCTGAACTCTGGAGCATGATCATTGACATCTGTGACTTGGATGGTTATCATTGCGACGTCAAACTGTGAACTGTGGTCAGCTGAAGAACCATGCCTTCCACCAGAATCTGTCACATACACTGGGACGGTATATTCGTCCGTTCGTTCTCTATCCAGAGCACCGCGAGTGGATACGACGCCAGTTCTGGCATCAACAGTAAATAGATCATCAGCGATTCCTGAAGGGATATGGTACGATAGATTTCCACCTGCAAATAAAGAATGCAATTCTTTAAAAACATTTCAGCACACTGTTAGCGAGACTCTAGCAGCATATATCCATTTGGCTTGGAGCCTGCGGGCGATGGTACAGACTTGAAACGCACACGAGATAATTAGATGTGTAGATGTAATTAAATATTCTTTTCTCGAGACGCGAGCGCGTAACATCCATACCAGACCATGCTACGAGTATACCATAGAATACTGTAGTAGTATTTTGCCTGTCTACCTAGGAAAGAGGCATACATTTATCGCGCGCGCGCTCACATACTGAAGAGAACGAACGCAAATTACCGTCGACCGGCCATATTTAATATCGGGTAATTATATTCAACTGTAGAAAAATAACACTGTGCTACGTTGCCGACTACGAACTGAATCCAGTCAGTCGAACATATACGTACAATGACTTATAATCATGCGAGCATACATCGGTTTCTGAATGTCAAGTACAGTTACCGAGTCAAAAAAGTGATGTGTACTTTTCTTTTTGTATGAAACTAAAAAACCAAGACATTTGTCGGTAACGTATTGAATAACATTCTTTGTTCGGTACCTACTGCTCGTACATATAGGATCGATTCTGAAAACTACACAAGATTTGAATTCTCGTTATGCTATGCAGAATAGATTGCTGGCCGAAAATATAATCCGCCTTTATTTACATATAGAGTACAATAAACCTTTAATCTAGCTGGGGACTTTCAGTTTATTTTTTACCCAGAAATGGGGATATGACATAAACAAAACAAGGAAATAAAATGGTGTGCAAGGAATTCTGATTGAAGATCGTAAACTTCATACGGTCCGCATTGTAATTATTGGCGTTATTAATCACTGCAGGCCAATCCGATTTCAAACGTATTTACATTTATATTAATCTCTCGGCTATCGACGAACTGGCACCGGTCCCATGTGAAATGAATATTCATGAAACGACCGATGCGTTTAGTGTCGTGAAGAATACGTGTGGTAGTCTTTATGTCATGTTTCGTTAATGGACTTCAGCCTGCAAGGCTTGCATAGTCTGTTTAAATTTATGGATTTTCAAAACAACAACAATTTTACTGCAACTACACTATTCGACTTGGCTAACTCCCTTCCTTTACGCCGATGCATTTCTAATAAACATTTGAAAGGTAAAAATACAATTTCGTATAACATATGTGCCGATCGGAGAAGAACTATGAAAACTATTGTCTTACCTGCTTCAAGGAATGCAGACTTTGCAGTGACCTTGACGACAAAACTACCAACGGGTGCATCTTCTGATACTTTCACTTTGTAGACAGAGTTCAAAAACCTCGGAGGATGCTGCGCCGATCCTCTAACTGTTAACTTGAGTTTTAAGTTTGCATGTTTCGTTGGTGTTCCGTGATCACTTGCAGTTACATTCAGAGTGTATGAAGATTCGCCTTCTTCATCATCGGATATAATGGGCTTGGCTAGTGTTAACACACCACTGTCATATCCTAAAGAAAACCTTCCATCTTCATTTCCAGCCGAGATAACATATGTTACTCTTCCATTATCTCCACTATCAGCATCGACAGCCACCAGGTGTGATAACACCATTCCCACTGTTACACCATCACCAATTGTAACAGCTGATGTTGCAGGGAAGACAAACTTCGGACCATTATCGTTGAAATCCGTTACAATAATCCTTGCAGTCACTGAAGTACTAAGCCTTTCTGAAGCATTGGTTGACTGGTCCATCGCTTTGACGATCAAAGTATATTCTGGCAAAGTTTCATAATCCAAAGGAGCAACCAAAATTAATGTTCCCGTAAGAGCATCAACAGTAAACACCGACGGACTGGCAGGAAAATTCTTCACCAATGTGTAACGAATCTCACCGTTGGGACCTGAATCTGAATCTGTAGCAGTAAAATTATAAACTGCTGTGCCAATGGGAGTATCTTCTGCAACTGGTATAGTGATAGGATCCTGTGACCATTTAGGAGCATTGTCATTTGCATCGGTAACATCGACTCGAACTGTCACCGCACTACTCTGAGGGTTGTTCATGGCGCTGGTGTCTAGTGCACGTACTTCAAGTCGATATTCTGACTGCGTCTCTCGATCCAATTCCCTTGCGACAACCAATGAACCAGTGCTTCTGTCAATGTCGAAAGCTCCAGAGATATGATCGGAGATCAGGGAAGTCAAAGTATAAGTAATATGGCCACCTCCAATTCCACCACCGCCGCTGATAAGATTGTCATTGTCACTAGGATCAGAAGTTGCGACGGATCCCACAATATGACCAACTTTTACATCTTCCCGAACATTGAAAACGAGACTAGAACTGGTGAATGTTGGACGATTGTCATTTAAATCCAAGACTTCGACTCTTAGTAGCCGAACCGTCTGTCGAGGAGGTTTTCCACTATCCGTTGCTGCTACGGCCAGTCTATAAATTGCTCTTTCTTCGTGGTCAAGGACGAGGCGGGTACGAATCACACCAGACACTGGGTCAATTGTGAACATGCCATAACCATCAGAGTCGCGACCTTTCAGGATGGAGTAGGTGACGGAAGCATTGTAACCACTATCAGAGTCCATTGCCCGCACGCGGACAACTTCTGTACCGGGCGGTTGTTCTTCGCGGACACTCACCACGTCTTCCTGTGGATCGACGATAACCGGAGAATTGTCATTTACATCTGAAACCAACACGCGGACAGACACACGGGTACTTCGTGATGGAGTGCCTTGATCTCTGGCTTCGGCTACCAGGTCGTAGGAGCCTTTGGTTTCACGGTCTAAAGGCTCCCGAGTTACTATCTCACCTGAAAAGAACAAAATACAAATATTATAATATGACAATATTACAGAAACCGTAATGATTCTTCCAAGAAATACAATTACATTGAAGACCATTAAATTCGGTGAGAAATCGTTTCTGCTTTGCATTTCCCATGTACTTTAATAATACACCTTCAAATTGGAATGAAATTGCCCACTTTCATTGCGGACATTTCTGTATTCGTGGAGCGGACAAAAACTAAAACCGCTCAGATTCACTGCTGCACGTCAGGGCGCGCGACTTTTTTACACGACACGGTCACTTGAACGGGATAATTAGCGTGCCCACAGCCATCAGCTAACACTGATCGTGTACAATACTGGCGTTATCGACATTCTTAACTGATATTTCATAGCCAATACATTGAATATTGTCATAGCGTTATAAAATTTGGCACGTGTATCAATTGGCAGATAGACTACAAAAATGTATTACATTTTTTAGACAAGGCATAAATATAGTTACTCGAAAGATTTCAGTTATGCAAGTTTTAGATCTTCTCAAGTTTATATACGTGAGGATTCAATGCGAAAATCTAAAAGGGAATATTTAAAATAGCACAGACTGAGAAGGGTGAATGCCAAACGAAGGGGATATCGCGAGTCGCGTGAAGTATGCTCGTGGAATCCAACAGCTTCGTGCGGCAAAGAAGCTGGTCCGGCCGCATTCTCCATTCGCAAGCCCCGAAATCCGTCGGCACCACAGACGGTTCTTCGTTCATCCGACACACAGTGCCGTACTTCATCAATATATGAATTTAATCATAGAATATTTGCAAACATCTGTTAGACAATGTTTCTCTGAATCAGTCTTAGATTCCGTTCCACCAGACTACAGTTCTATTAGCCTAAATTAGCATTACTTCGCAGGAATCCAACTGTAACTGGCATTATGCGCATGCGTCAAAACATAGCGGTTTCTACAAATGCGCACGCGCATCACCATTCCACGATCTGGTGTAACAGAAAGCGAAATGGAACAAGGACGATCAGATGGGATAGCGTATAGGTAAGAGTGAGATGAGAGTCATGCGCGAACAACTGCAGCACGATGATTGAAATGTATGAGCGCGCAGATGCAAGTCACGTCTGTGCCGCCGCTGAACTCGGGTGACGGCGTGGACGAGGAATGCTTTTAACATTCCGCGTCGAGTGCAAATAATAAAGAGTTGACACTTTCCATAACTACCTTAAACCAATCAACACGCTTTTTTCGAACCAATAATTTTCAAGTGCTACCGCAGTTTCAACCGAATTTATGACGACATTGACATTCGGTTATCACACGAAATGTCCCCTGCAATAGAAATATTCTAGGAATTGCAATAAAGATTTATCGACAGTGGATGTCGATATTTCTACAGGCAGATGGGATAAAGCATTAATTACTGAAAGTCAATGTAAAAAAAACAATATTTGTTGATAATTAATATGAACAAAGTTTTCTCTACCCATTTCCTAGAGATTCTATTCTAAATGTAAATACTATTATCCCCACATCTTGATTTTCCTTACAGTGCACAATTGCTATTGAAACATTTCAGAAAGGGTGCTGACAGCTCGTTGTGTGAAATTCAAAGGCGAAATCTGATATCGTGCAAAACACATCCGCAAAGGGGAGATAATAAGACCAATTACCCGAGCATTTCAGTTTTTGTCACGGGTTGCGCGGATAATGATCTTAGGTCCGCGGGGCCAGCACACATGGTGTTGATTGAATACACCCGATGGTGCTTGTGACAGTGCCGGGGACGACAGCAGAGGTGGTCCGATTACTCATTTGCCTCCTAACAACTCGGATGTATTGGTGTTAACTTTACTACGTTGGACTACAACAACGTCAGTATGTATGTGTGTATATATCTATGACTCTACGCATACCTATCTTGTACTTGTGTTACAGAATCGCGGAAAATACAAGATCGAAAACGCATCGCACGGTTACGTACAATGCGCACTAACAGTACTAACGCAGGCGCGCGCGCGCACGCGCACTCACACACATACATACAACAAAATACCACATATGGTAACAATGAGATGGGTGTTTCGACCAAGTTCAAGGCCATCCGCGTCCGAACTGGACACCAGCGCATCTCAATCGGTGTACCGGTGTTTGATTTGAACAGATCTACTAGTTTTGGACATTGTGCGATATTTACAACTTTAGAAATGGGCATTAATATAAGAGAAATATTTACAAATATACTATATTTTACTTGTTTATTATTACTGTGTTCATAAATTTACTGTGTGTTAGTTTTCATTGTCAGGTTTCCAATGTTAGATAAGATTTGCTGAGAACATGTAGAGAGACAGGGTGATTTTGTCATTGTGGATGTAATGCTGGCATATGTGTAAACATGTTTGGTAGCACTGGACGATGGCCAGGGCACAGAATTGAATTCTCATCGCCATGGCATCCACATAGTCGTCGACAAGCGATTCGGTTCCTCTGCAGGAAATTGGGCGTACGTGCTACGGCACAGAGCCATGTTTGATATTTACATCGTTCTTTTACAATTATAAGAGCGATACGTTTTCTCGGAATTACAAAAAATAAAAGTGAAGAGAAAATAAAAAAGGGATAAAATAACGGACAAAAAATCAAAGGAGAGAAGTGAAGAGAGCAATGAGAAAAGAGGGTGCACGAGAGAGAGAGAGAGAGAGAGAAAGAGTGAGGGAAAAAACGATGAAGCCGAAAGCAATTTAATAACACAGTAGCAGACTATTGCGTGCTTTCTCATATAATAAGGCGACGCGGTTACTTTACATTGGTATTGCTGTTATCTTACTTTACTACGATATATACACATATATGTAGTACTAGTCAACCTGCATTATAGTATGAAATAACTTTACACCAGTATTAATTAACACTAGCAACTACATATTCCACAGACCTTTCAGGAAAATCCCAAGATAAAACGACACTAAACAATATTTGGATAGCTACTCGGCTACCAATGCCAATAGTAGAGGAAACGTTAGCTTTATGTGTTCCAGAAGAAAACCGGAAACCTAGCCACGTCACAGATGAACAGTTACACGCACGCATTCAGATATTAATCGATCGGATCGAATGAACCGCTGTAGTTGGTGGGTGCGGCACGACGTCGCGGCGTTGATAGATCGACATGGTGCCCGGAGGTCGTGGGTTCGGTTCCCATCGCGTACACACACACAGAGTGTTGGAGATAGAACAGATAGATGACATAGTATAAGCAAACACCAGTACCAGCACTAATACCAGTAGACCTGTGCTGTTAATGAAACACAGTCCAGTACCGTACCAGCATCATTGACAAACCCTTGGCTTCAAACTCCAACAGTGATTTATAAGTAGAAGAATTGTAACGTGGTATTCAAAGTCAACCAAACTTCAGTGAAATGAAACAAAGTGTTGCTTAATTTATGATTACTTTCCACAGAAACCTTTCAATGTTTATATTATCAGAATACAACCCTGACTTGTATGTACAAGATGTAAATGAATGAGGCGATTTAAAAAACTAAACACGAAGAAGAGCTTAGCGGACGCTTTGAAGTAAGTCCACAGAGATATACCGTAAGTCAATAGTTACACTGTAAAAACATTGACAACATAGCCTACAACTTCCAGAACATTGTAAAATGTGTACAACTTCTACGAAATCTCAATGCAAGTTCTTTATAAAATTTGTCACATTGAAAATAACCACAAGTTATGAATTTAGTTTTTACCATGTACACACAAAAACAAACTCCGATCTTCTTAGACAAACTAAAACCCGTCTGTATGTTTATAGACATGAAATATACTGGATCTATATACTATTCACTGCCTCCGTGGGAGTACAGATCTATCTACACTGTGGTGCTGGCTGCTTTCAGCAATCCATGAAGCTAATATCTGTTTGTATTTCATTTACCATATTTGAGGTACACCGCGGGACTCAGCAAGCAAACATTTGTACACGGAATGGCTATTAGGTATTCAGGAAGAACATGACAGTATTGAAAGACTTACCAGTGACAGAGTTGATATGGAAGCTGGTGTTACCGGGAATCAAGTTGTACTTGACCACAGCATTAGTGTCCAGATCGGCGTCCGTAGCGAACACGGTACCGACGACAGCGCCACGACGAAGATTCTCCTCGACGGTGAATTCGTAAGTTTCCTTGGCAAAACGTGGATCGTTGTCATTGGCATCCAAGACTTGGACGACAACTCTAGCGGTCGCAGTTTCTGACGGAGTTCCATTATCTGTGGCTGCTACTGTCAAATCATATCTGAAAGGAAATTTTAAAGAGAAAATTAGAATAGCCTTATGGATTGTTAAAGATGAGCTTGGTTGATCAAAGCAGAAGTAGTATAAGTGCTGTGGATACAGATAAATCTCTTACCTATCGCGATATTCTCTATCCAGAGTACTTCGCAGATACAGCCATCCACTGTTGGGAAAGATTCCAAAGAGTTCTGCTTCTTCAGAGAGCACAGCAGTCATGTTGGGTGAAGGAACCAGTCGATAAGTTAAGCGGGCATTGTTACCGGTATCCAGATCAACTGCTGTCACTTGTAATATCTGTAGACAAGAATACAATATTAATTATTTGACTAGCTAGTTACAGTTTCCATTCAACCATACATATCTATTTGCTTTGCTCATACTAAAATATAACTGTACCAATTCGTAAAATAAAAATAAACAGTTGGTCATTGTGTGGCGTGAAATTCGGTTCCTGAAACTGCGTAGCTGTTTAGTTGACTCGTACTGTTACGCGATTGTTGTATGGCGAAGAATATAAAAGTTCATTTAGCCAATGTAATGGCCAACACAATGCTGACCTCTCGGAGTCGATCAATCATCTATATATTGGATAGCTACGTTCCAGTCAAGGTCACACCGTGATACATCATGCTGTGATTCGTTGAACCCTCGACATATTCATGACGAACAAACGGAACAGGAGTGGGAGAAAATTACGCGCAATCTTGGAAACTAAACGCATTGCATGAAATGAGAAAGTCGAAACAATACGAGTATAATTTATACAAATAATGTTTTGTAAATCACTTTTGTTTAATAGCTCATTACTATGTTAATCCAGGTAGTAGGTACGTCCGGATAATACTAAACATTATTGCGAAACGAAATAAAACATCACACACACACAGTTGTAAACTGCGTGTGCGATGATTTCGGATACTAAATACTGAAAGATAAATTTCACAAAACTCTCAATATAAGTTTAATGATTCGAGAGAAAAAAAACTCCTTAAATAAAAGAAGATCGCTTTCATGAGTCGTAAAAAATCTGTCGTAAAAATACGAAATATTAAATTTGCGAATATTTCATAATAAACGTCATCTGATCCACGTGAAACTATAAATGAATTTCGTTCTAAAAATACCAAATACAGAAGCCGAAAACCAAAAAGGGTCCCAATCCTTTGAGGTAAGTAATTAAAAAAGTGGCTGATTTAAAGAGATTGAAATCGAAATTTAGTGGACACTAACGGTCGTGAGACCTGGAGCCAAATTGTTGCATGCCAGCAAATAATGTGTTTCTTTTCATTATAGTTTTCTCGGAAAAAGTATTTATTATCTGCAGTATGTGTGTATGTAGGGCGTTTCCAACACATCCTCTATTATGCGAGAACATTATTATTGGATATACAATTTACAATTAATATAATGTCAGAAGATATTTATAAATACACAAGTACAATCTTACCTGCGAGTTCACAGGCATGGCTTCCGATACTTTAACAGTGTACTCGGCTTGTTCAAACACAGGAAGATTGTCGTTCACATCCTGTACTTCTACCAGAACCGTCAGGTTCGCCGACAACTGGGGATTGCCTTTATCTGTGGCAGTAACAACCAGACTATGGCGCTGTGTTGTCTCATAGTCCAAATGCCGAGTTAGCGTCAGATGGCCAAGTCTCGGGTCGATAGCAAAAAGACCTCCAGCCGATGATCCGGCTCCACTGACAATCTTATACTGAACAACACCATTATCACCGGAGTCTTTATCACGTGCATGGGCTGCATACAGTGGAACACCCAGTTCAACATTTTCCGGTACGGAAATCCGTACGGTTCCGGATTCAAATTCTGGTGGATTGTCGTTTACATCCTTGATTTCAATGTTGACCTGTTAAAATAATAAGGATTTCATTTACTAAAGATATACATATTTTCTCGCAGTATTTAAACGATTACTTCTCGCTGATATAATTAATTAAGAAACGATAGCAACTTTGTATTCTAATCCCGATGATTTCTGTTCAATGTCAATTGAACACGCAAACTTGTTGACTATGTTAGCAACTAACCGGTACACATATACCAATTATAATTTCTAATGTAAGCTTGTAAACTTTATGTACAGGAAATGCAAGCATGTTCATTCTGCACCAGCATGTACGTACATGGTACAGAACAAAAATCAACATATGCCTAGAAAACAAATAAAACTACAACGAATTTAAATATTAATACAACGTTAGACATACTTGGGCGTGCCCGTACGATGGCGGATCTCCACTGGTCGCTTGGATGTTCAGCAGGAGCGATGCGTGCGCTTCGTGATCAAGAGTTTCTGCCGTCTTGATAGTCCCGGTGATGGGGTCGATGGTGAAGTAACCGTCCGGGTCTCCGGAGTAGATGGAATAACGAACTGGTCTTCGGCCTCCTGTAGAAAACAAATGGGAAACATGCTTTAAAAACGATACTTTTAAAGTGGAATTTAGAAAATCCTATGAAAACATCTTCAATAAATATTCAATATTGTATAATACACTATTGACTAAGTCATTGACACGTCCAAGGGCGTTCGTGCCAAGAAGAGGCTCTGCCCCAGTGCCCCCCGTGGCTCGGAACAACAGAGAACAATTTGCGCGCGATGCCTGCAGCAATTGTACAAGTATTACAGTGCAAGGAGGTTCCTGCTCATCAACAGGGATTCGAACACAGGCGATTGTACGTCCACAACAATCGGCCGCGTCACATCTTTGTAAATAATGTGTTTGTTGCTGATGAACTGTGCGCATGGCCGATGTAGAGAGTGAAAATCTATCGCCGGAGATGATGCAGCACTATTCGGAATCTCTTTCACTATAGCAATGGCTGAAGACTAGTAGAGTCACGATGAAGCGAATTTGTACGATTCATTGAAGTGTTATTGAAATAAAAACTACTTGTGTTTCGCAGATGAACAATTCTAGCTGACACTTTTCCAGCAGGAACTGTTTGACTTTGATTAAAGTTTAATGTTTGGATAAAAACATTGACTATGTTCGTTGTATCAAGGTAAAACAAAAGTACAACAATACAACTAATAAGAATACACACACACAGGCCGGTGCATCGCATGTAGACGTGGCATTGGCGATAGCATTGGTTATTATGACGAGCGGGTGGTACGGCCAATGAATCAAATGCATCGCATCCCGCGATGTCCTTAATCAAAATGCGATTGTTGATAATTAATACACCTTTGTTTCGCATCACACGCACCGGGGCACCAGGCCCCCGGCACCGCCCCACACGCACGCATACACAGCCTGTCAATCTTGACACATGGGCGTACCATGCCAAAGAGGTCAGTGGGGTCAACAGTGTGAACTTTGCATTTCCGACGTATGTGGGTTTTCATAGACAAATAAAAACTTTGTGTAATGATAACGAAATATGGAATGTGGGCATAAAACATATCTCATCATATAACTTCTCGCAAGTGTGTCTGAAATAAAAGTATATACTCTTATAGCTGTATCCAATTGGACATCTTAGTTTTCCGAGCAAATTTCAAAGCTAATATGTAGCTATAATAGCATTTATCACAGAACTTGAAATTCCGATCATTGTTTTCCGACGACTATTACAAATATTCTCGAATAAAATATATTTAAATATATCTGGTATTTTGTGAAATTCCATGGTTAGTACAAGAATGCAGCAAATTAACCATCTGTATCTTTGTATATATGTATATACATGCACATGTATACACATATATACCATGTATGCTGTAAGTCTCTCTCTCTTTCTCTCTCTCTCACACACACACGCACACGCGGAAGTGACCCCGTGGGTCACGTGATAGCTAGGAACGTGGATAGCTTTACATGGATTTGTTGAAATTTTAGAAAATTTGATCCGTGCATCGTGTTAAAGTCGTGAAATGAAAAATCTATAATTGCTTGCTGTTAGTCAAGCAGGCCGATGCACTGACAGCAAAGGTGCAACCGACTTTGATATTCACTTATATATCTATCGGTAATGAAAAATCGTATCACTTAGCACTGGCAACAGAAGTGAACGTATGAAATATCGAACTCGTCGAATGACGAAGATCGTCGACTCGATACAAACATGCTCATGCATAAATGTGTGAATTAATTTTCAACATTATGACAGCTACTAAATTTCTATTCATTGCTAGCACTAGATTCAGAAGTAAGAAACTATAAATATCGTCCAGTTACTGTAATAATCACGAGTAAAGCCAGTGAGAGCAGTGTATACTATTTCAGAGAATATATATATTTGTATTAGAGCTGTAGCGTATATACTAGCGCCGCCACTGTCACAATGCGATGCAACTTGGAACTAATGTCCAGTTACTAGTGTGCGAGTGGGCACCGGTGGAGCCGGCGGCTAGAGACGATGAAATAAATGAACGTGTTATAAAACAATAGATGGTGTAATGCGCTTGCATGGGCGGACAACGAGGCTTAAGCGACAGCACAATGGTGACGTTGGGACGCTTAACTCCAGAGAGTCTCCAACGAACCAGCCAGCCAGCCAGCCAGTGACCTTGAAAGAGTTAAACCCAACCAACCAACCGACCAGCCGGGCAGAGTTACACCGAAATTTAATCAAACACAAACACCGAATCCCTGCACCTGAACATTAACAAGTGCATTTCACAAATACTCACAGAAGAAGAAGAAGAAGCAGAAAAAAATGGCTGGACTCTCCGTCGATTCTGCCATCTCTCGTCAATAACTAAAACCACGCGCAGAGATGAAACTGATATCATTATTTAGGATACGCGTTTCTGAATGCGCTCTTTATTCAGATTACGATTTTGCAGTCAGCTTTTTATCGCACTGCAATCTTGAATGCTTTATGTAAGTCGTACGTGAAACTGAAGCTGACAATTCTTCTTCTTTCGAAGATCTGTACACACATACACACATGCATAAAGATAAACGGGGGCGCGGGGGGCTGACGGGGAGGGTAGATATTTATTTGGGTTTCAACAACATTCCGTAAAGACATTTGCGTTGAAAAGTAATATCTCTTCGCCTTCTCCATACGTAGAATTTTAAAACTTATTGTCATATGCAAAGAATGGAAGATCTTTGTTGCATAGCATGAAATGCAAATTAATTTAGAACGCCCCAAATGAAAATCTTTCAACTTGATCGCTGTAATGTGAACATATTATTAGTATTAATATTCATAGTTTTAAAGTCACGGTACATTTCTAAGGAAACTGGCAATTTTGGGTAATATAATTTGAAGGAATAGTTTTCTGGACTAAATCTATTTCTTATTCAAATGTTCTAGACACACAAATACATATGTATATGCAGATATATGTTTGTGTGTGCAAACCCTTCGCACATTGTTTCCCAAGGCGCAATGGTTTAATGTGCTTTCTGGCTGCAAGGGCGGAGTAACTGGGTGGGGCAGGCAGGGGCACTGCTGTCTGAAGACGCCCCGTATTTCGGTGGTATGCTAAGTGAACTGAATGCTACAGGCATTGTATTCGTATGAATGTAACAGGCTCCCAGCTCTTTTCGTATACAATTTCAGCGGACTCGTTTTCTACCAGTGACCCATAACATGTTTACCAACATTTACTCATAATGTTACAATATCTTATCATATCACAAAACAGTGGTATTACACAAGTTTGAAACAATTCAAATATATGTGAATATAAATTAGTAAGAATTTGTAATTATCCAAGTAATTATTATTACTAAACATTAAAATATACAACGCATACATACAACCCACAATAAAGCATTTTTTGTAAATTTTTTCATGCACAACAACCCAATGTCCAACAAATTAACAAAGATCTTTCGCGTCCCAGTCTTTATCAGCAATTAAGTATATGGCTACTTAAAACACTTTAATTAAGCTATTTCAGCAAACAAAACAAAGTCGAGCAGTTACAACAACAACGAACGACGACCAACGACGACGACTTTTAATCCTTCTGCAGAATTAAATAAAATAAAAGCACAAAATATCCAGAGGGCCCAGTTGGGAAAAAAGTTGCAAAAAAAAGAGGAACATTGACTGAAAAAAGAACTTATTACTGCCGCATGCATCTGGTAAGACATATAAAATTTATTGCGATGCCGAAATGTTGGCAGGCTCTTCGAAACCCCCAAAATCCAACCAAACGGGTCGGTTGTCGCGGGTATAAAGAGAAGAGAGAGGATGCAGTGACGTGCAACAGGTCCCCGGGGGGAGGGGGTGAGGTGCACACGCGGGGGGATATAGAGAGACGACAGGACGAAGAGACATTGCGGCCGGCAGAACATGGTCTTTCAGACGACACACACACATACACAGAGATACAGTAAAAGACTTCTGACTTTGCAGAAACAACATTGAATCGATGCGATAGACCAATAACAGTGGCGCACTCATAGGAATGATAAAGCATTAGATATAATTACATCATCTAAGAGATAAATATCTTGAAAGATATTAAAAAAATATAGCACAGTTTTAAAGAGTTTAAAAAGTATTTACTAAATATGCAGCATTTACAAAAAAAAAGATTACAGAAAAATAAGCAGCGTTTTGTAAAAATCTGCAAACATGCACACAAACTTGCACTGCGTGTGTACATTTCGTTAAATAAATAAAACAATTCCTCATTTGCACGAAAGAGTAAATCACACAACTAAAATTTCTCTTTCCACGATTAATCAGAGTGTAAAAAAAGTATACAAGCCACGAGTCGCGCGCATCTGTTAACAGTAACAGACGTAACAGAACACGAAACTCACGGTTTCGCTAGTGTGTATGTCCGCCAGTATGGAATGTAAAACCATCCTCACACACACATACATACACAAATATATATACATACATACATGGAGACACTGGGCACAGAGGGGTATACAGTGCAGATACTTTGGGAGGTCCATATACATATATGTGCGTGTGTGTGTGTTTGCTAACCCACAGTACCAAAAGACAAGAGAGAGATATATGGTAAGCGAATGGTGATTATGCACAAGAGATGAAATTTATTTGGGTTCTCATAGTGATACATGTCCTTTGCTTTGTGCTACAAATTGTGGGTTTGCGTTGAGCCTTAAATTTTCAGCGACAGGTGATTATTTTCATCAACGGTGTAATTAAAAATACCTACTTCTCTCTACTACAAACATGAACAGTCTCAGGCTACACACATATACATACACAGACAGAGAAACAGACAGACAGACAGAGAGTCGGCAGGGGCCAATAACAAGTTTTATTTGTTTTCAAAAGATCGGGCCAGGCATACTTGGTAATTGAGACGAATTTAGACCTGTCAATGAATGTCTGGTGCATTTGCGAATATAGAAAATAAAACAACCGTCGGTAATATCTAGTTACATCAGAAACAATTACATTTCATATTCCAAGCGAAACTTGTTTCCGAAGTGCATTAAGTGGACTAGTTTAGACTTACCGGAATCACTGACAGTTGCCTTGACAGATCCTACAACTGTATTCCTCTTCACATTCTCGCTCACTGAGAACGTATACTTGGTGTGCTCAAATATCGGAGGCCTCTGTGCCGAATCAATGACACTGATGAACACTTCAGCATCTTGAGCCGCCCTCAAACCAGCACCGTCAGTTGCGGAAATGTTCAGTCGGTGATAGGGTTGATTTCTAGTCGACAATAAACTCGGCCGACTGACGAATATTTCTCCTGTGTTTCTGTCAATACGGAATAATCCTGCTTCATTTCCTGCTACGATACGGTACGACACGGATCCGTATCGGCCGGAATCGGGATCCGTGGCGACTACAACAACCACAGGAGTGTTGGTGGAAGAAGAGGCGCCACCTTCACGCAAGGACACATTATACTCGCGTGGATAGAATGCAGGTCGATTGTCGTTAATATCTGACAGTTGGATTTTGACCATGGCCGTTGTACTTAAACCACCTGGAAGAAAAAAAAAACCATGATTATATTAAATGTTTCTACAACATTCTTCCATACTAAATACATAGATCTAGTAATACTCCTTGAATGTGAAATATTAATAAAGGTCATGAAGTAAATAAATGTAATACTTTCCATAGATTCACTAACTTATTAACATACAATTTTAATGACATTTCTCATGTGAAAATGACCGTGTTTACCAATAACTGACTACTAGGTGCAATATGCATATTATTATATGTGATATCGGTGCCAGATCGAAATGGTAAGGTCTTTGAAATGTCAACGAAGAAGCATGAACAGAGTCGTGGAATAAAATTACTAGTTATGTTCCATTTCATAACATCATTGACATATGGAGGATATGGAATAGTTACTACGCGCATGTTTTGTTACAAGTTATATATTAGTTAATGTATGTAATGTGGTTGAAATTAATACCGTGTGTTGCACCGGTAGTGTACGTACATTCATAGTACATTGTAGACATATATATCTTAGTTAGTGGTGGGCGACATTGTGGTTGATATTCCGGAAATCTGCTTGAAGCCAGGCGACCATTTATCATTCGATATGCAAATCGGTATTAATGAAGGCGTGCTAACAACACCACACACCGTGTCTGTCCATTATTAAACAGCGATTACACTACATAACATCACAGCAACACCCAACAACCGTTGCAATCGTTCGATAGTCGTGCCAGGACGAGAAACAGGGAAACATGTATGTACACGGGGAGATGATAACAACATCCGAGCAAGGATAGGACACGAATAGGAATGATTAATAGTGAGAATATAAGAAAGAATAATTGTAGTAGGAAGAACATGTGTGGAATATTAAGTAAACAGAACTAAGAAGACGTAGAAGACCACTGGAAAGTTTATGAAGATTTGAAAACATTCACATATACTGGGAAGAGAAACTAACAACAGTGTCACTGCAATGTACAAAAGAGTTAATAAAACTATAAAGAGTTACGACCGCGGTGAGTAACTTCGTTCGCACGAAATTGCACCAAAATAATAAGGCATTTTTTCCACTATCGAGTGTGACACAATCCCCACAGGGGCGACAGAGGGTGGCCGGGGAACGTACATAACACAAAAGGGATCTGAATTAAGCGCAAATCAAGAGGAGTCACATGACCAAACTCGGCCGGGATTCCACTGTTGACAACAGTCTGATTTATGTGCACTGTGAGGCGACCACGAAAATGACAGATTCCACTCTGCTTACCGTGAGCCGAACAGACAGAGACCGACAGAATACTGCCTGCGAGCAGGATAGCTATAGTTTATCCCCTTTATTTCAAGCAATGTCTCCCAGGTTACATGGTCTTTATCATACACCGTCGTCGTAGTCTATACGCTCGAATTACGCGAATATTTCCAAATCGTCATGCATGAAATATGCCAAGCAAACCCAACGAAATGTACAAGCAATGATCACGGCAATTGTCCAGAATAAAATTGTCAAAATTACACACAGCGATTTACGTTCGGCTCTAATATATTTTCATGTAACTGCGTGTATCATTTTTCAGATACTATCCGTATAGCTAACTGTACATCCTGTACACGTATATGCATATGTGTTTTTCATCGAGAGTAATGCACATTGCAGAAAATGAAATCGATATCGTCGCGAAGTGAAATATCAGCACGATTAATTTTAGACGGATGGAAAAACGATAGATCAGGCGGTTCCCGCATTCCTCACGTGCAGAGGTCATCACTGGGAGCGTGTCGGAAGTAACATCCCATGTAAACGCTCAACACATGTCAAAATGTTGGCACATATTAACAAGTACACGGGACTTAGACATATTTCTATAACGATGAGATAATCGGTGGGAATATGAAGCTAGCATTAAATAAGTAAATAAAGATCTAACCTGGAGATATCAACAGGAGAGGAGAAAACAAACCTGAAACGATTCTTTTTATTTTTATCAATATAAGATGAAATAGAAACAATGTTTGTTGGAGACTTTAATGCAACATAAAACGACAAACCTATGCTGTTTTTTACAACGCACTGAAGTTATTAAATGTCTGATTATGTTACTAATTGGCATGTTTAGAGTTAGTCTAGAGCAACTTATAGATATCTTGTGCAAAGCTATGGGCAGTGCAAATTGTAAGGAGCATATTATGAGTTACGTGTGTACCGTATACACGCTATATAGCCGTATACATATACGTACACCCGCAATATTGCACTGTCGCGCTTTGTCGCACAGTACGCGGTATGTGTATGTACACGTGCGCACTCTCTCTCTCTCTCTGGGTTTATGTATTTGAGTGAATGTTATTTATGACTATGAAGACATTACTCCTGTGTATTGGAAATGGTGTGAAACACGTTTGGTGTCACGATAGAGCAGCACACACCGTGTTCCGTAAATGAAAAACCGTACGTAATGGCGTTGTCGTTTGCAGGGAGAACGTGAGGAACTGCATGGAGTTTGCAACCAACCGCGAACCCGTTATCTGTCGTCACCGGCGCTTATCAGATGCCCCCGCTCTACGGCTATTCGGATATACACTGTTCAGGTTCTCTATTGTACTAGTAGGTGTAACAGATAGTGTGATACTATTGTAGCTATTGTGTGAAGCAATATTCTTAGAAGGAAGTTCAGTAGACCAAGAATGTTTATTAAAACCCTAAAAAATTAATATTGTTTAATCATTTACCTCTGTCAGTGGCGACGATAGGAAACTCATACATATTTCTCGTCTCATAATCCAGTGCTGCGGTAATACACACTTCACCACTTCCGGAACGAACTTCAAACTCCCGAAGTTTTCCAAATCCATCACCAAGGGTATAATTGACCATCGCATTAACCCCACAATCAGGATCAGTAGCCGAGACCTGCAGATCAGAGAAAAACATACATTATTAAACGACCTGTGATTAACATGCGTAACTTAAGAATACATTTAAGCTTTTGTTCGCTTGCTTCTTTCTTTCTTAGAGAAGTGCGTTGCAATCGTGTTGAATTTTATGAAAACGCAGATAAAACATTGAAATCTATGCTTCTTTTGTTTTAAAACAAATTTCCAAGAAACAGTGCCGATATATTTGCATGTACCAAAATACTATTTAAATTTCCCACAGCCAAACATCTAGATACACGTATGCGAATAGTTTTAACTTTGTGAAATTTGCAAACAAAACCCATAACACCGCGCGTCTCTTAGTGTGCTCGCTTTAAATTGTATAGGGTGCTTTACTCCAAGTCCTTGGGTAACATTTGCATTTAGGTATAAAGATAGGTTTTTAGTATTAATGTGCGGCTTGGAAAATGAGTTCGCAGTATTTTGTAATAGCGCACTGTACGTAGAACGAGATGCGTACGTTTTACAAGTATACGTTACACAAGAATATATGCACATATTTATCTCTACTTCAAACAATGGGTAATAATCCATGTGTACTTACAAAAAGTAATATAATTTTTAAAACACTATTTGCTAAACGGTAGAAATTTGTCAAAAATTTATATTTTTCTTGCTTGATCTACCGTTGAAATCTCTAAGTTGTAATTCTCATTCCACATCCCTCTGTTGGGTGTTGACGTAATTCATTTAATGCTACGCCTTGACAAAACAAACTTGTACATTCAGCATGAGAAAAAAAGAAGAAAAAGAACAGACTAAAGAACAAAATGTACATTGGCAGTGGACAAAGCACACTGTTGGACATTGCACGGTGTTGAGGACAGTAAACGACGACACCTTCGGAAAACAAATCTCCACGATTTTTAAACTCGTGTTTTCTCCACAAATAATATATCAAAGTTCCACGCAAACACCGTCCCAGTACTGTAGTACGCATGCGCAACAAGGCGCGAAGAATGATTGATCGTCGGTTCCATTGCGTCAGTGGGTGTTTCGACCAATGAAAAAATCCGGTGACAAAGCTAACACTAACAAGCGACCAATGAGTTAGAGTGAGATGAAGAGTCGCGTTATCTCATCACTATCTGAGTGTGTGCGTTTGTGTGTGTGTGTGTGTGTAGGGAACAATAAAACAGAGATCGTTAGATATTACTGGATTCGTTATTAGTCATCGTGAAACGTTCGGGTGTCTTTATTTTTCAATTAATTTATCAACCGACGGTACAATACTGCATACCGTCATACTGGGTGTTCCAATACACACACACATATATACACACGTGACCAGTGTAGAATAAATGGTTATCTTCTACAAGAACAAAAAAACAGCAATTCTAACATGACTTTGAGATGTTCGACGCGAGAAATATTTTTCTATAGTTTCAAACAGTTGACTAGAGAACAGAGACAGCGCTATATAATAACGTACTAGTAATTTACAACAAACAAGTAAAGTTTATTGTTATTTTCAAAAGATGGTTCACAGTTATACTGTACTGACAGTCGTTGAGTTATTGCAGAAATATTGGCGCGCGTTCATGACAAAAGCAATTTCCTCAATCAGTGAAATACTTCGACAGAAATCGCCATATCTATACGTGTACATATACATGTACAGTTTTATTATACATATACTTGCGTGTTTATACATGTATACAACGGTTTGCACGTTTCACAATACATAGAAATGCACATAT
Organism: Calosoma granatense; assembly: GCA_022063505.1. Lineage (NCBI taxonomy): Eukaryota > Metazoa > Arthropoda > Insecta > Coleoptera > Carabidae > Calosoma > Calosoma granatense. The sequence goes on along the minus strand of JAGJTL010000096.1, from coordinate 680,099 downwards.
ATAGGTGTATGGGTATCTTGTATATCATATAATACAATACATACTTAGTCCTTCCGCATGTATACACACGTATATATACATGCATACATTGTGCAGTGTGCAGACAGGCAATCATTAGATGAATCTGCATGATGTATTGCCTGGAGCACAAGTGCACCTCGGCACATAGGTCAGTTTTGAAGTCGATGACAGTTTCTTGTAATCATACAATTGTACTAGCATGTACGCCTGCACACACTTCACACCAGAACTAATCACAAGTGTTTGTTGGGTAGTGCAACCATCGTGACATACGAAGTGATAACGTTGTTTCAACTTGTCCTGACTTCTATGCACGAATTCACCTCATGACTAATGCTAATTAATTTCAACATTGTCTGCCTGTGTTTTGAGATAACCCGAACGCTAATTGGATTCTGATAAGTTCAAGTCTCGGAAAGGGAATTGGGAAAAAGAGATTTCATTTGATAGTTCTTGCCACTGTTACAGTGCCACTGGTCTACCCATTCGATGCCGCAAACTTCTGAGTATTCACCGTCAGTAATTGTTGTCCCCATAAAAACGATCGCAAAAGAACGCGTTTTGTAGTGTGCCCCCTCGCCCGTCCCTGTCCGTGTGCCATGTCCCAGGATTCCGGGCCCCGCCAATCCCCGATGAGTGAAACTCCGACGAGGCGACAAGGCGATCCTTGCAAATGACTTAATTCAAGTAAATTCCACGAAATGCGTGATTTTAAAAAGGACATCATGCACTAGCTAGCCTACAACTCTATTCTGCTGGAGGTTTTTTTGTGTTTGTTTTGTAATTGCCCAGTGTCGATAAGGTAGAAATCCACTCTCGACTAGAAACACCGGTTTTCAACATTGTACTAATCAGTATTTTATATGAATTACTCAGCACGCCGTCTGCCGTACATCATTTTATAGTCTGTTTGAAGAGTAAGAAACTCCTTTTTATCATTTGACAGCGACTACTTCGTAAATGATTTGTTTGCGATCAAGTAGATATTGAAGTTGTAATTCTCCGAGACCAGTACAAAAACAACTAAACAACTACATGAAGTACTAATCTTCCCTTTGATGATAGTTTTCTTAACATACTTATGTCCAACACTACTAGAGACAAGGTGTCAATACTTAACATCATAAGATACACATATTATTACTTCTTACTCCACTTAAAAACAAGACTTACATTCATTTTCATTCCCACTGATAATAAACATTCCTTCTACTATTGTGTCTATTAGATAAAGCTCAGAAGCTTTACCGAATATAATCGAACCATTACCGAAACCACCCGACAATGCCCGAAGCGCAACCGTACACAGTGCGCGGTGTAAGTACGAGCGCGCGCACGGGTTACGCTGCGGCAGAGATCCGGCGATCAGATTTATGCGATATAAAGTGTTGGTTTAGTCGCATCGTTTTCAAGTTCCTCTTTTTAATAATTGTGCTATCTCGGGTCGTATAGTTTGCATAAAGCGGCCGAAGCCGGCGGCATTCGGCTACCGTATAGACACACCCCGCCGCTCATTCTCTCCACGTGTACGAGTGAAACAGAACATATACACTGGACACGCACACAAGTGCGAGCGGCAATGAAGAGCGGGGCAGAGCGTGCACATGATCTGCCGCCGCGATTGCCAACGTCTCGACCCCTGTAATCTACAGCGCCTATTAGCATTATTACAATACTTTACCCGCACACACCGACGTACTGTACCGTCGCACTCTACACGGACGAGTCGCCCCTGGACACATACACGTGCATAGTTAGACACATTTATAAACACAATGTTCCAAACATAGTTACACTGTCTTCTACTTCAGGCAGCTCATCCAAATATAATCCCATGCGTAATTGGGTAGTTTTGTTAAAATTACAAATCTCCATATTGGAAAATATTTTCATTATCTTCTAGTAACAATATAAACAAGGCCACATCAATTGGTCCTCGTAAAATTCGTGATACCTTATAGGCAAACGTCATAAATCCGTATGTCATAAAATGTCGATATGTTTTATGATTTGCGTGCCCTTGCGACTTAAAACTCAAACACATCACGTGTGTGCATCGTGCCTAAAAGCGTACACTCAGACTCTGCATAATTCATTCGGTGTGAACCGTTTCACAGAGAGAGGGAGAGAGATCGTTTCGCTTGTGTGAAAACAATGTCGAGCAGGTGCCATAAATATATAAACAAAAAAGAGCATGATACTAAACAGTAGAGAGGAATGGAATGGACGTGCAGGGCGGTGAGGTGAAGTGGAAGAAGAGGTGTAGGTATCGTTTTCGGACTGGTGGTGCATGCTAGCATATCAATTCACCGCTCCAGGCATCAGTATCGTGTTTGCATACGACGAGAATCAATAAAGTCATACATACACTCACTCACTAGCAAACGCAACGTAACATAATGTTAGTTGCGTGTTATAACCAGCTGCGGCATGCCAAGAGAACGCTTAGCAGAGTTATACATGTGCCCGGATCAAATATTATCAACAATTGGAAGAAGTTGGAAGATTATTTCTACAAAACCTCGAGTATAACATCTAAAATAGCAGTTATGGCAGGAATTCTCCGCAGAACAGGCTAATATATCTTCAACATCATATAACATCGTGTGTACGATTGTCCCGCGATAGCGTGCGATCATTTACCAAAAATGCAAGCCGTCGGCTTAACAGGATACTCCATCTACGCGCACTATTTCATCTTGAATAATCATCCATCTAGATGGGCGAGCGGACGCCAGTATAATTCTGCCGAGTTAATCTGCAAATTATGCGTACATCCCAATTATCATTAGTACAAGCACGAGGCCCACACGGTATAAATATTTATTTACATTTTAAACCGTTGATTTGGTACTTTTAATTAGTAGCCAAATGCACAGAGCGGATGCAAATCGGATCGGTGAGTTATTGCCGTTGCAGCAGAAACCTGCGCGATAACACCTCGTCCTGGTGGCCAACTTAAGCAACCAACATACACTCCTATCATCCTGTGCCCATCAAATTAGCCACACAGTCTGCTCATCCCACACGTACGCATTCGTACACCGTCCCGGTGTGTGTGTGTGTATTTGGCAATACCATTGAGTTAAATAGTAAAGAGCGAAGAGAAATATCATTTTCCATCAAATGTGGTTGGATCGACAAATAGATGAATATAATACTTATATGAACTCTATACTCGTGCATACATATATAGAGCCGAGACAAATGCATATCCTGTGTGCAAATCTATCGTGAGAACACTATTTTTTCTTCACACTTGCACACATCCATGCACGCACGGCACAGACGACTCGGCGAGACGTGTATGAAAAAGGGTTGAGGAGGTATATATCAGGTGTCAAATGCTCGGCGTGGTGTCACTTTTCGGGCAAGGTGACGAGAACGAAAACAGAGCAAATCGAGCAACGCGACCAGTGAAACACAATAGTGCAATGCAATGCAATGCGTTCCATTGCAATGCAATGCAATGGGCTCCCTCTCTCTCACTCTCTTTCTCTATACGGGGCCCGTCCAATGGTTGTTGGTTGAAATGGAAAGCGACTTAGCGAACCTTCCTGCATATTTTTACTCTTACGGCAAAACAGAAAACCAGTTATGAAAATGATCCGTCCGCGACGAAGACGACGACGACGGACTACGATGCACACACACGGTTACCGACCGAGACCGCGAACATACTTACCGGCTGAGTGTATTACGCTGTTGTTACACTCGTTTGTTGAACGGTTGATAAAGCAGAATTTTGTCTTGTGTCTCGTTTCTGCTACTTGTGGTTAAGTATGTCTTACGGGGACCGTATTCTTCTAGTATGTGTGTGTGTGTATGCATGTATGTATGAATGAACGTGTGTATGAGTGTATGGACGTACATTATATCGAGAGAAGACTTGATAACGTAACATTACAAACCAATAATGTTACCTCAATTATCGATATCACTTTTAGGAAAGATGTTAAGCTACAATATCGGGAGTTGGAATTTTGGAGTTACCTTAAATCACTATTGCAAACATGTTTCATCCAGTTAGTATTAGAAAACTTCGAAGAAGATTAAGTACTATGACTTTTCGCTAAATAATTCATTGAACATAAGCAATTTAGAAGAACGAAAGTTCGAGGAAGATACATGAAACTTACTGATTGTAATTGATTCGTTGTCGGGGTGCACCCGGAAGATATCTGTATGTGCGTGTAAGTGTATTTGTGTGCATGTTGGTCAGTGAGCGATGACCTCCGGGGGCCGATGAGAAAACGGAAGGCCGGGCTACCGCAGTGTGCAGCTGTGCACCAAGACTATATGATGGACATAAGACATGCACACACATATGTACATAGATAGAAACATACATACAATCACGCATACCGTTGTACTATCTAGTATTCTCGAGTATAAGAAAGTATTGTGTTCAGAATTGTACTCAGAGAGATATGTGTTAAAAAATCTTCCAAGCGAGCTCAATGTGTTCTAGGATGCAAAGTAATTTATGAGATATGACAATGTAATTTACTTTCCGACAATTTTCTAATTGCAAGTAACATGGAAATAAACTTGTAGTTTTGCCTCTACCTAGGCTCCCTACAAATTTAACTGAAGCCGAGCCTGTGGTAGCGCCCGCGGCGTATTACGCCGGTGCCGCGAACTCGCCACGTCGATAACGGATGGAAGTATGCGATCAATGGGGTAATCAATAAGTATTTATGTAGACCTCCTCTTCACTTGTCGTATATGCATGCTAGCAAACTCGGGTTCCAGCAGTAACAACTGCAGCAGCAGCAGCAACAACTGATGGATGATGCGATGAACTGATTTTTGACGTATTTACTAGTGCAGTACACGTGTGTGTTTGCACACCACGTCATCCCGTCATCCGCCAATGATGGACTGTATCGCATTTTAAATGGCATCAGTTCTTTTATCCATACAGCAATTAATAATATCTATAGCTTAATTAGAAACATCAACCACCATACAGACTCATGCTACAACATGTAGAAGCAATATGGATACAGATAACATGAACAGCAAGTAGAGTGCATCACCTACCAGTTCAAACATACAACATTCCATTGGCATTGAAAGCCTAAATAGATTCGATTCTTTAAATATATGTCTACTTATTAATATTATCGAATAATAACCTAATCAAAAGCTACTTCAGTGTATCGTATCGGTAAGACCTGAGGCAGATTCGTTGTACAATTAAATACATTCTGACGTACGAACTAAATCATTTTAATTTATATGTCAAATCTAAACCACGTTAGCGTCTGTTCACTTTCGAGTGGGCCTACTATGAGATGAGTGCTCACTGTGGTGATCACGTGACATAAATGATTATATATTAAGAGTTTAACAGTGATTTATGCTCGTATCCAAGCATCTCCCTCACACATACACACAAGAAAAATCCCAAGATTGATCCTTGCTGCAGTTTCCTGTTCTAATAAGTCTTTGTAATTAACATGCATTAGTTCATCTGTGGAAACGAGTTTCATCCTAAATCATTGTTAGGTGATTTGCTAAGATCTCCAACTCAGTTAGTGATTGTGATCTCGGTATCCAGATTTGATTATTAATGCCCTGTATCTGTATGATATTCATGACAAAATATTTTATCTTGAAATATTCTCAATGAAGAAAAAACAAGATAATATTTTGTGTACACCTACAGTGTCGCATAATATTTGGATTGAAATGTATGTAGTTGTTATCAGTAGGAAAAGAAATAGTAATGTTGCTGACATTTCTCAATATGCTAATTCCTTCACACCTGCTCCGAGACAAATCAAGATCAAATGTCAGTTACGTGGATTGTGTTCGTAGAAGTAATTAGTATTCGGAATAACATAATTACACCGTGTACGAAAGAATTAGATTCCGACTAGAGAATCGAGTGTGCTGGGCTGTAATTTTAGGAAGTGGATTGCGCTGTTAGCTTGTCTGTCTGTCAAACGAACGGAATGTATGTGAGAAATTGATTTCGGAGAGAGCTATTAGTTGGCCAGGATGTCCGTATATACATGAAATTAGGTGACGGCGAAATGTGAGGTTAGCGTTCTCACATTTCACAATTTAAGTGGGATTAAATGCAGAGATTAACAAAATTTTAGAAATTCTTTAGCAGTGTTGTGTAGTTCGTAAGTGTAACAATGAGAATCTATGCCATTATGCATTTATAATTCATACATTATTGGTCATATTGCTTGCGGAATATTTTCAAAACGTCTGCTCGGAATGTTCTTGACATTACGAATGTTAACATGAATGCAGAGTTACATATA
>JAGJTL010000096.1:645490-668680 GCA_022063505.1 Calosoma granatense | reverse complement strand
ACATTCAGTTTGCAGAACATTTTATATTCTTTTAATTTTTAATATATAGTAGTATTAGCATTTTATTATCAAATGAGTACTGTATCTTAAAATATACATTTTAGATAAAAAATAGTTTTTTGCACATTAAGATTGCAGAACATTTTATATTTTTATACATATATCTATGGTATAAAACTAGAGGTATTTCTAATTTACTACATGCTTTAATTTAAATGCTTCAGACATGCAAGTAGCAGCAATAATATTACAGTATAGTCCACTAGTTTTTCCGTCATTCAGGTCCGGATCGTAAATAATTTCCCGACATAATAAAACATGTCAGACGAGTGGAGGGTAATGAATAAAATATGTCACAAATTACGCTAATAGACTTGTATCTAATAACAGAATAAATAGCATCCGGCTAGTGTGCACTGCACTCCTGTCTACGTACTTCTTCTTCTTGCTAGACTCTCTGTCGTAGCAAGTTTTATCTCGTTCAGTACAGTATGACGTCATCCATATATATATATTATCCGTGTCGCATCTAATTAAAAACGATCACTTTTGCACATTGTGAGTTGTCGTAAGACAGCAATTAATAACGAAGCACACAATATCTATCATCGTTTTTAGATGTAGCTAGTAGACAGTTCACTATAGTATGTAAGTAAGTAAGCAAGTATTACTACTACTACCATCTCTGTTATTACTGTATCATTGCACCAGGAGATCGAGTCGATCAGAATTTGTATTCCGACGGGTGAACGTGGATGCATTTGAATTGAATGGTAGAAGAAACTGCAGACTTTATACTCAGTAGATCACTTGATTTAAATGTAATTAATTCACTATAGAGAATATATTGCACTCGGTGATCATCATGAAATATGTATAGATGAGATTTGTTAAAATGGCGCGCGAAGATGATTTCAAGAAACCAAGGAAATGTCATATGTTGTAATACTGACAAGGTAAAGAATAGCGTAGAAAATTGTATTATACACAAGTTGTACCACAGATATTACTTATGCGGAAGTCAATAGAAATATTACAATAAAACCGAATATATTTACATATGAATAACAAAATATAGAAATACGAAATGTATTCACATTTCTAGTATATATTCCGTTACTACATGTTACCAGGAAGAAGTAGAAGAAATAAAATAAAATAAGAAGAGAGTGTTTAGAATCAAGAACAAAGCCAGTTACTTCAAGCTCCATTAGCGGGAACATCTCTATCATTAATTAAAACTAAAATTGTAGTCTGACAAATGACACATCCCAGATTACTCGGGCCTCTCAACCGGTGTAAAGAGTGTAATTATGGTCATCAAGCCGGAATGAAGACAAATGTCAGTGTGTGTCGTGTGTTACGACTATGATGATGACAACTGACTGTACGTATGTATGTATGTATGTATGTGTGGTTGAAACAAAAAGCCGGCCCTTTTCAACACTCTGCCCTGTTATCAGCTACAAGACGAGGCACTCTACGTGTGGAACAGGCCACTGATAACCAGGCCGAGTACGCAAAAGATACCATCTCGGCGACAGGGTTGTCCAAGGTACGAACCATTGTACAGGTAAAACTAGCCTAGCAGCAAATACATTAGATGGTGTTCTTGTTTGTATATATTCCAACGAACAATTGTATATTATACATGTTTCCTCAGTAAATCAAGATTCGCTTGAAATGTTTCTAAATCCATACGGTCGATGGAGTGTATTTGCTCCCTTGTAAAATACATCATTTGTAGAGCTCTTACACAAATTTTGTACATCCCTGCCGCCAGGGATGAATAAGAGCCTCTTTTAGAGAATGTCGAGATTCCTTTACGCATTCCCCAACCCCGAGCGTCCCTCCGTACTAACGAACAACGTAGATTAAGACGTGAACGTGTGAAACTTTAAATGTCTGTCCATATATATGTGTCTGTGTGTTGTGAGTGTGAGTATCTACAGTATATATACATGCACGTGTGTGTGTGTGTGTGTTGACCACACCTATTGGTCACGCGGTTATCAATCACAGAAGAATCTAACACCTCAACTGACCGGCCTAATTTGTGTCCGCTTTAGACGTTAATGTCTTCACGTCGCCACAGTCGCCGCCATAGTTAACTTCAGACAAAAAAAAGAATTAAAAATTTAGTAATCGAAAACAATAAAGAACATAATAGAATTTTCTCTTTATTTATGATTCGTTGTTTAATAATAAAACTACCTACTTGAAACTCGACTATTAGTCCTTCAAATAAAGTATACCTCATTCCAACTTATAATACCAATGTAAACACACTATAATAGATATCTTATTCCAAATCACTATTCAAGCATTGTGTATAATATAAATAAAAGACAAGCGGATGCACTGTGGAACAAAGAAACATCGGCGCATCAGAGGCGCGTAGGTGTCAAAAATATATCATTAATATTTTGTGTGTCGACTGAATTATTTATAAGGCGGTCACTGTTAGTATCCAAAGTGAAAAGTGATTAAAAAATGTGACAACGAAGATGGCTCAATCCATAAATATAAATAAAGATACGATTGATGAGGTACAAGGTGTATTATATAGATTATATTCTAGCCGGCGGGGCAAATCGAACTACTACTACTACTACCAATAGTAGTAGTAGTAGTAAATATGTAGTATTTATATACTCGTACGTACACATATATAAACAGTACTATTTGTTAGTCAAGTGCGTAGTAGTTGGATAATTAATTTATTATACATTCTGTGTTCTATAGCAATCTGTCTTAATATTGCGCTAACTTGCCCGTACGTTACGGCTACTTGAATGCGTACAAGTATGCATAGTGAATGTTAACGTAAATTACTTGACACATGATATTTATGTTATGTTATATTTATCTATTGGAAGAATAGAGATTCTTTCCTGATTGACCGTTGATATATCTGCAGTTGCAATTACCGATTGTAATGTTGAGGGAATTCCTGAGTACGCATGTGCGCACACACAGAGAGAGAGAGAGAGAGAGAGAGGGAGGGAGATGTAGGTATAGAAGTAGTGAACGGGGACGATGACAGTATCTCATCTCTTGCCGCTTTGCTTCCTTCACATATAATAAATACTCTAGTGCCTTATATATGACCAGTACGCTAAACACCTCGGCTACACCATAAATACACGTCAGCAATTATTTTGTTTGTGTTTCCATACGAACGTGATATAAATAAACGTTGGCACACTGACAGGATTCTGTTCTTCGTTGTTGCTGTTGGTGCTGGTGCTGTTGTGGTTTTTTTCTACACATCTGATAACTCGTAATAACAAGTGAATTAATGGCACAGCCGCCCAACACTGCGAGATAACTCTATTTCCTCATGTTACCCACTTACGTAACATCGCATCAAATTTGAACAGGTTGTTATTATTTGTATATTATATACACTCCATCTTCTGCGCTTACACTTTGTGACATCGCGCATGCTCGAGTAACTTCGGCTCTAATCGGCAATCAAGATGGGCGACAAGCCAGTATCAAATAACATGGTTAGAATCACCACATTTAAGTGTAGAAAAGTAATTTGTTCTGAATTTAAATACGTTTAATATTATTGATTATATAATGACGTTTGACTGTGAAGCGAAATATAAATCATGTCAAGCATAGAATTTAATTGTTTTTTTTTGTGCTCGTAAACTTTACAATAGTATATATAAATTACTAATCAAATAATAAAATTTTAATACGCTATCGATAAATTAAATGTCACCGATATTTCCTGTTTTGCTATTCGTAGAATTGTACTTTATTTTAAACGAAAGATTAAATTCCTTAATGCCAGTGTCTTGTTAGTATTCATTGAGACCGAAATGTCGAAATGGCACAATAACAATGTTATATTCAGGCTATTACATATAGTATATACATAAACATTCTAGTTTCCATTTAGTAATAAAATGCTGACGGAATAAGGTTGATGGAAAAACACTTAAATCATGAATTAGTTACACTCGGTGTTCATGCAAATATTAGATTACTAGTTTAACGGTGCAAAGGGCCATGAGAATTAAACATTATCCGTCGCCATTCATTAACATTTGACATATCGGCAACTATGTATGTATGTAAATCAGATCAAGTCTAACTGTACGGATTCCAGTAGGAAATACAGACGTAGCAACAAGTTAAATTGGCGCAGGGTCCTTTATATTTTCGCATTCCAAGGCGATCATCATCTGTGTTGTCATCGCATTAACAGCAAATGCAAAATATCGATATCAGATGTCACATTTATGCCACGGATCACGCGACATACCAAGTTCTCTCTCAATCGTGGGGAAGCAGAAGAAGAAGACGACGATGAGGGAGCTGGTCGATACGAATCTGTCTCATTACGTGCATTTCTCAACACCCACACACATACGCATACACATATATACATGTTTAGCCAGTGCACACACACACACATGCAGAGACAGAATGCTGCACTAAACCATGCATTGGACGAATGCACGGACATCACGCAGGCTGTCTCATTAATTAAAAACCAGAAGGTAACGGCACATGCGCACAAGCACCAGCTGTCAGGACCTCCTCAGAGTGTGGTTCGGTGTGGCGAGGGTAGGTGGCAGCATTATCGCTTGCCACCATCAATACCGGATCGTTCAAACGAATCCACGATTTTAAATAAATGATTTATATGTTTTTACTTTTTCCGTCACTGGTTAGTTGGTTGGTGTAAGAGAGTTTGTTCTCGTTGGCTCTCTCTCTCTCTCTCTCTCTCTCTCTCTCTGTTGTGTGTTGTGTGTTTCGCTCGTTATTGTGGCCCGCTGTTGATAAGGTACTACGAAACCGGTCTAATGCCGTGGACGAGTCGCTGTCTCATTTTTTTCTGGTTCTTTTCATTTCGATTTTATCTTGCTCACACTGCCACGGATAGTTATAAAGTCAGATTTAGAATACGGACAACGGTTCCACTGGGGACTGCTTATGCGATACGAGGCCGGTGTGGGCCGGGCATTTTTGGTACGTTTCAATTATTCTCCGACAATTTGTTTGACGAGATCATATATTTTGGAAATTCCTCGTTACGAACGGAACTCCTTCACCAAAGATCATATAACTCAAAGCAGAGAAAAAGAGAGAGCGATGTTTTTTTTTTCGCAGTTTGTAACATGAGGAGGTCGAAATTATCTTTGTTTCCGTGAAGTTTCATGTTTTGGTTTAATATTTATGTCGCATATAAAACTAGAAGACCATGTGATGCATATATTAAGATTGGGTTCCGTGATGATAGAAATGTTGACTCAGTTTTCGTCATTTGGAAAGAATGTTAAATGAGATGTTGATAAGAAGAATATTAGTAAAAGTCCAAAGTACTAAAAACTACTGGGATACTAAACATCATAATCATGACGGAATTAACATGAGTCAGTTTTTCAAAGGAGTCCAGTGGAAGAAATATTAGTTCAACTTCAGGCATGGAGACAAGCAAACAAACATTTTTTCAACAACTGTGTTCCAAGCTAATAAAATGTGTTGCAATCAACCACGCACTCCAAACATATTCAGATATCAGAAATCCGTTTGTTGAAATTTGTTCGTCCGTCACACGCGGCGTATACAAACTAGTTTTAAGAAAAGTTTTCGATACGAAACATTAAAAATCATAGCACATCGCGGGTTTTTAAAACGCAGTTTAATATGAAGGAATGTGTCATTAATAATGGTAAATGATCATTTATAAGAATATTTCCGTCAAACCTGTACCTCACGATTTGGCAATAAAGAATAGTTAAATGGCTACGGCTAGTCTACGTAACCTTGCCCAGTGTTGGTTTCCTGTAGCTATTTAATAATAATTAATTGGAAACCAGCTGCTTTATTGTGCTTTTTCTTCGGGCTATTTACCATTTTATTATTATTTATCAGCAGTCGGCTGGCGTCTGGCAATGGAATATCATTATCAACCATTTGTGTCTATATTCGCACTGCTAACACTTGGGTTCGCACCTAACTTTACAGTGTATATAGCATGTTGTCAGTTTAAACTTGAACTCAACAACTTTAATACATTTGGCAAGGATTTGTGAGTTTAAAATAATAAATAAGATTAGTTGCTATAGTATGAAAGGATATTTTGAACTAAGTATGTCAGTCTACAAGTTGTTTGTTTGTGAATTAGATAGAATAATCTCCACTTGCAAGTCACCAGACATTGCTACTATTAATTTGTTGTAATATTACCGGTCGAGTTATAAATATTTCCCAGTATTAAACAACTAGTCGTATTTCATTGTGATTTATCCCGCTGGCTGTAGGAAAAACTAGTTGCGTTTAGACCCGTGCGAGCGCGCAACACGCACATGTCTACACTAGACGTAATTGAGCCATATTAAGAACTAATACTAACTATCTATCTATCTATCGTTACAAAGATTGATACACGAAAGTGATTCTGTGAACTGTCTGCGCGTGGTTGGATCACCAACTCTTACAGTGGTATATAAAGATGCCAAGTTAATTCCTGCAAGCGTAACCATATACGAACTAAGTCGAATGACATGATATGGTAGATAGCGTGTTTAAATTGTTGATTAACATCTGTGTTTCACACAAGGAAGTCCATGTATTGTAATTACTTTGTTGTATTCATAATTTTTCACATAATGAAATTCTAATATGTCTATTAGTATTAGCTAGTGTAGAATTATAATTGGAAAATTCTTGTTAGATTCAAACTAGCGGTTGTTTTTATTAAAAATTAATATGCTAAAATCTGTGATAATAATTGAAGAATATATAGAAATATAAATAAAATTTTTGAATTTTCTTTCAAAGTAAAGGACATTTTATCTCTCATGTACAAGTGTGTGTGTGTGTGACGTGTGGTGTATTACGTTTGATGGTCGCAGGTTGCCAGGTTCGTTGCCCCGTCTCTCTATCATGTCACCGTGTTATGTTGGCATTCCTGACGGTGGGCGTCTTTTCACAGAATGTGCCCAGCCGGTCGACCGCGAGCCAGCAAACGACTAGAGCTATATACACACACATATACAGGCATACATACATAGGTATGGGGTATCTAACAATATATACTCACACATATATACACTAGGCTCTAGACATACATACAGTCTATTAAACAATACATACATACACAACATCGACCTTCAGCCAAAGTTCGACATGTGATTTAGTATAATGGATCCTGTGATACCATGTTCTTATTTCCCAGCCTACAAATTAAACAAATTTTCAAATTCTCCAAGTAGGAGGAGAAGTGTTTCTGACGCACTACGTCGTCCATGTGATATAATTGTCTATGAATTGTGATGACGGTAACGTGACAAAATAAACGAAAACACTCTTTTTCCATTACGTTAAAATTCAATCCAACATCACAATATTAATAAGAGCACATTAAGATTCGGCGATAACGGTCGAACGCGATCGATAACGCCCGATAACAAATATCGTTAACATATTTACGCGAGCCCAAGAGGACCACGGCCACGGACTGTTGGAAATTAAATAACGAACAACTTCGGCGGTGATGGCAGTTCAGTGAGTTACGAGAGATTGGCAGGCCTGATAATAGCACACAAACACACACACACACATATATATATATATTTGGTATACAGGGACGGCTTTGATTCACAGCCTATAATAGTAGGAAGTTCTCAAAACATAACTGAATCTAACTAAAGAAAACTAACTTAGACTAGTATATTTCTTTAATGATTATTTGAAATGTGTAACGGTTATTTTCTAAATGACATATGGAGCTAGTACAATCCTGGATTACAGAGGTATATATGCGAGAGTATACATGTCACACGCTTGAACAATTCACCTATCATACGTGTAGCGCCACTGTCGCAACACATAATCGTATCAATTAATTTTTATATCGTGTATTATGACAGCTTCATCGAGGTGGATCGGTCGCTCAACTAACGATGATCTGAACACACATATAACACATAATACTACACATACACATACACACACACAGAGATATATGTAGACTGATTCGCAATCACACACACACACACACATATAGAAACATGATGAATACAAACTTAGCATTAATGTCAACATGCATTTAATTACAATATGATAGCACTAGATATTTCAAGCTCTCTTTTATAGAAATATGAGTATATCTTAATAATAAATACTAATATTATTGACAATACTTATTTCTTACAATATTATTTTATATAAATGACACCTTTTTCGCGTTATCTATCCAGTAGAAATACTTCTGTACAAGTAATTTCTAGTTATAAGCACCTTATTAAACCCTACGCGTAAGTGCTACATTCCAGTGGTATCAAACAAGTATTAATTTCAACACCTGCATTCGTTCTTAATGACAATCACCATTAGTGACATATTATGGATCAACTTTAAAAAAAAACAGTCCAACGAAAAAAATAAGGAGCTGATATCGATATCACAGACAAACAATATAAAAAACACATTATAAGAGACAAAAGAAAGGACAAACATTTTCGTATATATAATAAACAAAATTCCATTGGCTAAAAGCGTGATGTGAACATGTGAGTGTCAGTGTGTAAGTGGTGTGAGGGCAGGAGGGCGGGTGGGGAGAGGATATAGGACTGTGTGTTTCAGGGCATTCTTGATGATTGTAATTTATGATTGATTAAGCAGCAGCTAGTGATAATGTATGTGACAACGGTGACGTGCGATCAATTATATGAGACAACAGCGACACGGGCGCCACGTGTGTGCATGCGGCAGACGAACGAACTACGAACCATGCGCATGTGTCAGTCGATCGGCCAGAGTTGCGCGGGCGCAATGCATTCTGGGAAACCTAATAAGAACAACACAAGAACACAGACTATTCTTCTTGTTTGATATACCGAGTGCTTGGATCTATGTATGTATGTATGTGCATGTGTGTGTGTGTGGATGATTAAATATTTATATTGGTTTATATTAGAAGATGAGTGAATTATAGCCCTGGGAATCTGTATTCATTTACACGCAAAGGCGACTGTCAAAATAATTTCTAACATAGATGTTCTAGTGATTTATATGCACCGAGTACATGTACGGTGGTCTAGTGTTTAGTCGGGCATGTACCACAATGATTATTGAATATTACTATAGCAGCTACTGTACTGTAAGAATTATTTCTCTGGCTTATATATCCAACAATGTATTGTTGTCATTTAATACTTATATTCTACCCGCGGCAAATACTGACAATGTGCACGACCATTTTCAACGAAATGCAAACAAATTAAAAACAAGCCAAAACAAATGACATCAGACAGTAACAACGAAACGCGATTGTCAACACGACGGTGTGAATGGTTAATAAATGAATCGTTGACACGGTTGTAACCAGATATTCGGTAGATGTTAAAGATAATAATGGAGAACAACGAATTTCGGCTGCTCAGTCGAAACTGCATTTATAAATACCGATACCTATGTATGTACATGTGCACGCGAATCTCTTTTACATACTCAGTCGAACAAAGGTGTAAATAAATCACCGGTAAAGTAAAGATTAATGAAAGATTGTTAATAGCAAACTCAGAGTGCGCATGCGACACTCAAACTATGCGACAGCGCACGCGCACTACGCTACACCAGCGCCGCCACTGTAATCAGCGGCCGACATCGGAAGTGTCGGAATGCAATGGTCGACGGTGCAGATTTGTTTTTCAATGCGTTGTTGAAATTGTACTGTTTTACATTGAACACAAACTGGACAGCCGATCTTAGTTTGTTGGCTTTTTTTTATTGTTTTTCATATTTTTTCCCCAAAGGTAACAACTTTGAGCTGTGAAGTGTGAATTTTAGATAGGATATAAAATTGCGCGAAATATGTAAGGAAATATCTGATTTTAAAGATAACAGAGACCATTGAACTTTGTCAAGAGAAAAAAAATGTTAAGTAAAAATTCAGTTATTTGTTAATATTGACACAGCGAATAAGAATCTACATTTTACCATGTAAATTACTGAATTTATTAGCTAAATTCACACTTGATGAAAACAAAATTAAACCTTGTATTAATCTAACTATTTTGTTGGTTATTTTAATTGGTGTAAAACTTAATATAACTAAACTCAATATAACATTTTCTCTAAGAACATGACACACACACACACGCGGATATTGATAAAAATTCTGTACATCAATATTTATTGATAATTTAATATCGTTACTTAACTAGTATCATAAATATAGCATAGTGTACACTTGCGTATCTAATTATTAATTAATTTTCTGTCCCGTTAAATAGTTTTAAATATTAAACAGTGTGTAAGGCACACATACACATATATGTATACAACTATACACATATACATGTATGTATACACATGTCGGTGTCTGTATCTATTGATGTACTAATGCTCGAGTACCGCCCGAAGTCACGAGAATAAATTATTTTTCTAAACTTTCCGTGTAGTAATTAACAGTGGTATAATTTCAGTTATCGTAATTAAAATTATTATTTATTATATCTTCTTTAACACGGCTTTCAATTTGACTATAGAGAATGTTCAAAAAGAACATACATACATACATGCATACATTGACTACTATATACAATAACGTCATATACACACACACACATTGCCAGTTTTTTGTTAATTAATTTTTGTAACACGTATTGGTTATGGATTAAATTTTCTATCGCGTAGTGGACTTATTGGAAAATGACATCATTTATTTGTTGTAGCATTTTTTGGCAAGGTTATTGGCGTCAATTAATTTTCTACTCAAGTAGTTAATAAACTTGAAAGAATGGAATATTTTTATGAATAACACGTGTAGTTTTCTATTCAATATTATTAACAATATGATTCAATGAATTTCATTGATTATTTCTAACAAGTACGTGCACATAACCTACAAGTTGCTGACAACAAAGGCAATTGAATTGAAATATCAACAAGTGCTATGAAGCGTAGAGTGTTGCAAACATTTGCACAAGTAAAATATTGTATTACATCAAACAGTTGTACGTCAACTTTTGATTTTCCAACGTAAAACACACAGTACACTGGTCAGGCACCGTCTGTTTACATTTCCGATGACATTTTAGCCCGTCGCCATGTTTGTATGCGCGCGCACATTCAATAACGTAGATATTTGTGTTTGTCAAGTTTAAAGAAATGTTTAAAATTCCTCGCTCCTTGATGTCAAAGCCGTACCGACAGTGTATTTGATTTCATATTTTGTTTGTTTTATATATACTCACTTTGTATGTTGTACCCACACATGTATACATGTACAGTGCATATGTATTATATATCTACATATGTGCGAGTATGTATGTATGTACTATTAGTGTGTATATGTACATATGTGTACAACTTACCCGTGTTTATATGGATTTAAAATAATATTGATATTTGAAATATTTGTTTACTTTTCATATTAGACGATCGGCGATTTGTTAAAAGAATATTTAATGATTTAATTTAAACTTTACTCTTTGTCAAATACAACACAACATGGTCAAACAAATGCGACAATTGATTTAGTTGAAGTTCTGTTTCTATTAGTCCATTCTGTTAGCTGTAAACACACTGGTTCAGAATAAGAATATAAAGAAGATTGTCATCAATACGAGCTTGCAGAGTTCGATAACCTTTACAGAAGCTTACTCACTCATCTGTTGACATCTGCAAAATTTCGAACAATTCCGAATCGAAGGACATCCGATCACATCTTTGCGTCGAGGACGTTGTCAAGCTATGTATGGATGGTTTGTCATACACTTACACATAGGCACATGTACACACACATACATTCATGCACAAGAAGAATACACGTACAGAAACACATATAGCATCAACAACGGTTCGCTCAGTGATGCCGAGAAGAAGTAAAACTTACAAACCGAGCGCGTTTTGCATTTCAAATCGGCAACAGCCGTACAAACGTCGTGCGAGATCGAACCAAGATACTTTGCATAAAGATTGGTGTTATTCTTCCTTCTGGTTTTATTGTCACCGGAGTTGCGGCTGAGAAAAACCCGCTCCGGACTCCGGGATGTACACATGTCACATGATGGCTTCAAATACCGCAGCAACAACAGCAGCGACAGCGACAGCCGGAGAAGTGAAGTTTGATGTGGGGATGGATTGACGGATGAACTGGAGATTTCAACGGAACGTGAAACGACGAACCTCGGAGGAAATTTATTGCACGCACTGTGTGTAGTAGTAAATGTTTCCAGTTACAATACACTAAGAGCTGGTACATGTTTGGTTATGTTATGGAAGATCTTGTGATACGTTATATTACATTGACATTTTATAATAGAACTATTGTACAATAATACAGCTGAATATATGGTTCATTATCTTGTGATCTTCAATTATTGCTATATTTGCCACGAATAACTAACCACTCAGACTCGGAGTTCTTGAGAACTGTACGAGTAATGCGACAGCTCGTATTACGCATCGGTACTTCCGTCATTGGTACAATGGTACTATTAATATGAGCACATTAATCCAGACAGCAGTACACTGCAACTATGCTGTACAATATCTACCGCCGTTATACACACATAGCATGTATGTAATGAAAAATAGTTCTAACTTTGCCACTGCTGATTCTCGAACGAACATAATAATATACTGCACAAGTATATATATATAATCATTGTTATAATGATACTGCGTTGTTAAGACAGGCTTGTTAACGATACAAGCAAAATGTTTTGCAAATTCAGTAAAGGTATCTAGTGAAACTGGCGTTCCGTTCATTCGCCCTCCCCAATCCGATCAATCCACAGTCGCTCCTCCATTATTCATCGCGGTATTTCTTCACAAATGGAGGGCTTATTAATTTTTTTCCTAACAACGTTTGTGAGTAACGTGAATAAGTATGTGAGTTTAAAATATGCCTGTCATCTCGGTTATTAACCATACTTGTCAGTTTGATAAGTACAGGCACGTATTTAGTACAGATATTTGCGCACTAGATTACACAATATATAAGTGCAACAAAATATTATATCTGTACATTTATATTTATATATTAATCATTCTACATATTTAGTTTATAACTATTGAAAATGTATTCTTGAAAAATTCCAGTAAATAATATGCTTTATACATTTGTAGTATTTTATCCATCTTAAACATTCTCAAAATGTCTTTTGTGCTTAAGAGTATAATATGGTCAAGGCCCGCTTAATAACACCTCTTATTCTACGCCCATGCGTGCATCCCTAATTCGTCAGTAGAGGATTATCGCGAGCAACGTTTCATTCTCGCACCAAAGTACATATAAATGTATGTATGTATGTATGTGTGTATGAATGGGCTGGACACTATGGGGTTACCGTCTTAAGATTAATATATTCGTGTGCAGATGTCACTAGTTAGATAAGTTATGCGCGTCGCTTTGTCTGACGAACAGGAAACGTGTGAATAGCGAACGCTTCAAGCTATTTATATATTCTCTACTGATACAAATGGACTTAAATAAAATATGGATACATGTATTCCTGGAGTTTCATCTTTACACCGAGGAATGAGAGAACTATAAGCTTCAGTATTATATACACACTCATGCACACGCAGACAGACAGACACAGGCAGGCAGATAGATGAACAATAATAGCTTTCTTACTATCATTAGAATAAATTATCAAACAGTTGTCTTTCATCTAATTTTCAAATAAAAAATCATAACGCTGACCATTGCAGTTAAAGATCAGATTCCAATGAAATGGTTTATATCTGAAGTAACTTGAAAGCGTTAAACCGTTATTACAGCTCAATCCGGCATGGAGCAAGTAGCTA
Organism: Calosoma granatense; assembly: GCA_022063505.1. Classification (NCBI taxonomy): domain Eukaryota; kingdom Metazoa; phylum Arthropoda; class Insecta; order Coleoptera; family Carabidae; genus Calosoma; species Calosoma granatense. The sequence goes on along the minus strand of JAGJTL010000096.1, from coordinate 654,889 downwards.
GAGAGATACCAGTACATTTATTTCAATTATTGCCTGGCCGAATGTTTTTCGCAACACCCTGTATTAAAAACCGATTAATTCCACATGAATGCGGGATGCCAGTTTCTCTCTCTCTGCACACGGCAGACAGAGACAACAACACAGTGAGCAGAGCAGACGGAATGCGAGTGTGTGTATGTGTTAGAGTGAATGCGCACGATGTGTGTTGGTCGAACTCTCGTGTACCATCGACTCAAATTTACAAAGTGGACCGACGTTTTAACAATATTTATGAATAAAGTCATAAGCAGCGAGTATTATTCGCGCCATTCATTCAGGGAGGGAGCGCAGTGGAGAACCAGCACGCCGCCATTACTGCTATGGTATTTTAATACCACAATTTATTAATAATGTACAATCACATGCAACCCTCGACCATTCAACCATCCGCTCACCCGTCCGTCCGGCCGTCCGTCTACAGGGAGCCGGTTTCAGGCAACCGAAATTTCGGCTCATCGCTTACTCAGCCATTTAATGTTCCAAGCATAAAATACGTACATTAGCTGTGCCATTTACGGGGAAGCAAATTTCTTTTTACCCAACTGAATCATACACAAAACTACTGCATTCTACATTGCTGAATATATACTATTAATAATAGGATTAGTTAAAGCAGAACTAATTACCTACTTGTTGCGAGAAAAACTAGAAATACTAACGAAATATCTTGTTATAATGAAGCACTACAAGTGCCAAGTGACGGGATAAAATTAAAAGCAGATAATTAGTATAGTTAATGAGTATGGGTATAAAATCTTTTATTCCAGCTTCACTCTAAAAATAGTAGAGCATTAAGGTCTGTCACTAAATATTCTATTACTTGTAATGACCTGTCTTATTTTGCAGTCTAATTTAATTACTTTTAAGAAGAGAATGTGATTTTAGTTTCGTGGAATTGTGCGTACGTATGTTCAGCATTAGAGTATGTATTTCAGTGTGAAGTTAACGTATTACTAATCAGCTTTCTAACAACAACAACAACAACAACAACAACAAGAGTAGTTCATTAAAACACCATTTTAAAATTCAATTAACTTTTGAGAAGCGTAAAGGTTAGTTATTGATAATGAGAAATAGACTTCTGTGTCCAGTGGCGCACTCCGGAAGGGTGAATTAATACACAACATTTTATTTATTATTGTTTTCCAATCAAACATTACGTAACAGTCATTGAATAGATATTAAATCACCTGGAGCGATTCTACTAAACTTATAGCTTCAAATTAACTGTCTAATCGTTTAACTAATTAAAAAGAATATAGTCTATGATTTGTACTTGTTAATCAATGAACGATGTTTTATTAAATGTGAGACTAAATATGACACATCATTATAAATTATGAATGAAAATATGTGTGTACTGGTTTTCAAATTGAAAAAGATGTAGAATTTTTAGCAAGTTGTAATTTTTATATTTATAAAAATATGTGAGAGCGCAGATGTGTGAAGAGTTTTCACGTATTTAACAATTTATTTTCAACATCAACTTTACAGGAAGACACCAAGTTATTTAACGTTTTTTTTTTCTTACCATGCGTTACTTCAAATTACCGTAAGCGAAGAAATGTAATTAAACACGTTAATAGCTTGCGACATCCGTATATACATTGTATATTTTTATTTGAACCCCTTACACGGATTATTGACAATATAATCTCCATGTGTGCGTGTGTTTGCGAGTTGTTTCCTGTTCAAACCGTACATATATCTACTAATGGAACATATTTATGGCCAGAGCAAATTAAGATCAAATTAGTTTCTCAAACGGAATATAAACAATACAATTTTCTATTTAAATTACAATAATTCATATTTTCAATGCTCACAGAGTAATTTCGTTTTTATAATAAAATCTTGTGCAAGTAATACCAACAATGTATATTGTGTTTACTTATTGAGTTTTTAAACATGTTTACATCGGCAAGTACTTTGATGTAATTTGATATGAAAAATGTACAATTACGTAAAGTATCCTGCTGTCTAGGTCTTTCATATACGCTCATTCAAGTGCATTGAGCTTCACGCTCAGCTGATCGAATATAAACAAACAACTAATCGGTCAACACTCACTTACAGGCAGATTTTTCTAGAATTTCTTGTAATAATTTACTATCGCTTTGCTGGAGATATGAATGATACGTCAAGAAAGTAACATTTCACTATAAATTATAACTTACACGTTCATATATAAGAACTACATCGAGATATTCTATATTGGATAGTGGAGATTCAAATGATACATCAAGAAAGAAACTTTTACTTTTAAACTGTATAGAATTTGTATTTTGAAACTGAGATATTAATGATATATGAAACGAGGAAGCCTGGACTGCAAGTCAAGTTATTGACTGTAATAATATTTCAGGTAAAGAATCTTTAGTATATGAACAGGCAATATGACAATGAACAAAGTTTCTGCAACTACAGACATTTAGCACCTTTGGCTACATTAATGTCTTCTGAAAACACAGAGGCGCTGCTGCCGGTTGTATGACATATGAAATGTTACAATTTGGTAATAAATTTTACAAGAACACAGTCATCCATCCGGAGCACGGAGGACCAACAAGACTAACAAAGGAGAATGCCTGGAGCATGAGCGTATAGGTATGTGCAAACTATCGGTGGTTCACAGGCATCGACTTCATATTCGTTTACAGTTACAGTGGGAGGCAACTCATAACCTGTTACACGCCATTTTCAAGCGAAGTTATTTTTTCCAAAGTCAATCACTCACCGTTCTTTATAAACACAAATTATTTTGTAGCGAACGAACCAACGGACGAACCGCGCGCGCGCTCACAGAGAACATTCTGCTGTAAAGTATACAGTGTGGTTCAATACATTCAACCAAGAGTTTCAACTTACTTGTTGTAATTATATAAAATTTGACCATACAGAAAATAATTGTTAATTTATTTTTATTACAAAACAAATTTAGGTTACACATGTTCATTTTTCGTGTTTTCTCTCGTTTTGTAAGATTTTCTATCCTGCTGATTTATGGCAACGCATATGAAAACACAAGTCTCACGCTTGACGCAACATCGAAGTCACCGTAGAAGAATCTGTGAGTGCTTAGCGCTTATTTAAAGAATTTCAACTTGAAATGACATGGATCGGGGACAATGCGTAAATCACTACGCGCCCATAGACATTACATCAGATTATTTATAGCATAACATATTTAATCTGATTCCAAACATAGATTGTTCGAGTATGAAGTTATTTTCAATCAAATCTAGAAATATAAAATACCTACACACTTCCCGTAAACATATCTGTATGTAAGTGAAACATTTAACTTAATTAAACAATCATTCATAAATAGAATATTGACTGCTATTATTAATAAAGACAAAGTAAATTATTTTCAAAACATATGTCAATATTTACCGTCTATCTGTCCTAAAATCAAAGTTTAATTTATTCAAATCATTCGATTACAAAACTCATTAAAATTTTAATTTATATCGAATTGTTTAACGCATACCATTTACGGGTTCAGCGAAATTTATAATTCATCAAAATTTATTAATTAGTTTTCATTAATTTATGGTCACGTAACATGCATGTATGAAATGAAATTAGAACGTATTCTGACAAGCAAAAATTCAATTTCAGTCTTAATTCAGGTCTAGAATTAATGTAGGCACAGGTAGTATTGAATTAGAATGAAATAATTACAAGGAGACTTCAATGCAGAAGTAAGCGACGAACCTTCATGTCTATTTTCGTGACCGTTATCGGCTATTTTGCTATTTCATTGTTTGCTGTATACAAAGTCATTAATTGAACAGGGACTTTCAGTTTATCCCTAGGGAAAGAGAGAGAGGGGATCGTAAATAACTAATACAATGTGTTAAATGGCTTGTGTTTCTTTCAGGTTACCATGTGATATTCCGGAACCGTTGACTACAGAATACTTGTGTGTGTGTGTATCAAATAAACACTAGGCTTTATAAGCTCTCATCCACACACACACACACGCACGTACATCGATATCCTGATTAGAAAGGTATGCTGTTGGTATTTCAACTGGTATTGAAATTGCCAGCTACCATTCGAAGGTGTCGCAACTTGAACCACTGCTTTCCGTTGACAACTAAATTTCAACGTGTCTTTTCCAACAGAAAAGTATAAACAACGGAATTGCTGCCAGTCAGACGATTGACTGTTTTCTGGTTTTTTGAACAAGATTTTTCAGAATGTCACAATAGTTGTGTGGTGTGTTAATCACACAGGTGATTGGGCGAGTTCAATGCTAGATCAGACAGTGAACTTATTTATACATCCGTTACACAATTTCCTTGTAAAGTATTTGTTGTGTTTCCTAGTAAATTCAGTACAGATCTAAATGTAAATCATTCCGTAATGATTTCAATCACAAATACTTGTGAAAATTGTGTACACAGAACGTTTAAAAATAGAAATCACGCGGCGCGCATTTAAATTCTACGTTCCCACATGTATAATAAGCGAAGATAAATTACTGTTGAGTGGTTAAGGACTTAAAATCCGGTTAATATTGCTAATGAGAGCTAAGGACATATACACATGAGTACATATTTACATACATGTACCCACAGCCAGCCGGACAGACAGACATGAGCCTGTGTGTGTGTGTGTGTGTTTGAGATACAGTACAATGCTAACTGGAATATACAGGCCAGCAGCCCTGCAACTGATGAATTTATTGAAACGCGATGCATGTCAAAATTTGCGTATGTAAATGAGTTACAAGGACGCAGACGCGCGCTTGCAGGGCGAGCTACGTTAGCTGTGGTGGCAGCGGCGTGGAGGGAGGGTGGAGGAGGTAGTGATGGTGGTGGTTGTGGTTGTGCTGATCAGCGGCCACCGCATGCGGTGGACTTATGTGCGGCACATCATATAAATAAAAGTGATACACAAATATTTATACGAAATAAAAACACTAGCTAATTCATGTGAAGAGAAAACGCGTTCAGTAATTTATATGCGAGCTCGACAAAGGTGCACCGCGCGCAAATGTCGAATGTAAAATAGCCGTGTACCGCTATTATTTACAGTGAGCCGAATAATAATTCCTTTATTGAAATGATTGCACGACCCATGTATATCTACATATACCTACCAACCTAAGTGTCTGTCTCTGTATATACGTACGTACGTATATAGCTGCTGGTATATTGAACAGGGACAAGAAGAAACGTTGGTTGGATATACAGAGGCTAGTCGAGTACGTTCGTTTGTAGCCACCGACGCGTGCTCGTCTGATTCTACTGAAATTAGGCGCCACTTTGTCAAACCGAATTCCGAGAAGAACGACGTGTCTTGCAATAGAGTGATTTGAAAGAAGACCCGGCAATTGAATGACAATTTGTTTAAAAGAATTTGTTAATAACTACAAATATCTACTAACTTTTATTAATAAACAAACTTTTTTTAAAACCCAACAAAGTCATTTTACGGAAATTTAGATTGACAAATTTTCTTCTGAAGAATGTCCGATACATCCGTAGTGTATCGTTATCTAATATCTAAACGAATTGTTCCACATTTGATCCTATCTGGATGAGGAATTTCCTCGGTGCAATTTCCGTCATCTGGCCATCCGGCAACGAGGTATTCTTCCTGTTCTACGGAGAAACGCAACAGTGTGATGAGGTCGAGTGTGAAATATTACATTAGTGTACACACACACACACTTTCAGAAATACACAGTAGAGTCTTGGGCATTGATTAATTGTATGTCGGGACGCAAAACAGGAAACAAATAGCACTGGGAACGAAGAAAGAACTTTAGAGATAGAAAGTGGTTCCATATCACCATCGCCATATATGTGTACTGGGTGCGCACCAGGACTCTGTACCATGCGCATGCGTACATTGCGTGTCTATGCGTGCACATAGTACACATACACTGATTGGTAATGTATCATCCTACATTACTCTGCGACCGATGAAGATTCCTGAAGTTAGAAGTATATTTTAGAAAAGAAACACGATGCAGTTACACAGTTTATGTTAACACATTCCTTAAGGATCCATAAACTATCAGAAATAATATAATTATTTGTATAGAACATTAGCCTAGAGATATCTATAACGGTATACGCCTTCCAGAACATTGTATTGAAAACATAATTCGTTTGTTTAGACTACATTGTGTACACGTGTGTATGTGTGTGTGTGCGGCTATACTATTATCATCCCGTACTAAACCAACATATATATAATACACAAGCATCTGCAGGCATCACAACCAGTGACCTTGGGATCAAGTAACCAGCGCCAAAAACAATAAAGCAAGATCGTAAACAGCCATCAAGAGATAACGACGGAAATATTAAGAGATGCGATCAATAAAAATTACTATAATTAAGATGGTCGCGGTAGCCACGGTCTCTATGTAAATATTATAATTTTCGCGTAATGGAATCGCTGTGATCGCCCGCGGGGGTCACCATCCATCGACATGGAACATGGAAAGTCAATCAAACTGTAATAATTCACGCAATTTGCACCTTGTCGCCGTCTCTGTCTCTGTCTGTCTGTGGTTAGTTTATGTAAAGCTTAGCGAGATGGCAGCAGTGTAGTGATTAGAATAATCAACTCGACTTAGAACTCTCACTTGAGCGCACGCGCACTGGTTCAGTTTGCACCTACATATTAACTGGGATATGATGATGAGTGAAACCTGCTAATTATATATTCAAGTTACTCGATGCGTGGGCGTAAGCTACGAGCGTGATAGACGCAGTTATTTATAATAGACAACACTGATAATATTACTTGGGTACTTAGGGATCACATTATATCTTACACAGGTAATTATCAAGAAGAATTGAATTTATATTATTTCAAGTTGAACAGTATTAATATAAAATTGTCGAGATACATATGTTCAGTGTAAAGTATATACTGATTTTAACTTTGTAAATAATGCAGCTAAGAGAATTGTACACAACATCCAGTGTCTGATTACTTTACAATGTTGGTATACAGTGTACCAACTTATACAGACGAAAACAAAACACCAAGCCGACCGTATTAATAATCTCGACGTTCATAAATCACTCGAAAGGTGTTACCTTGGCAACGTACATTCATCTTAACAACAATTTCCTTATCAAATTAGAATTATAATGACGCATACCATACATACATAGTATGACCGTTATATCGTCGTGTAGTTGTGGTACCACTGGTTTCCATTACCACGTACTTAATGTTGAGTCTGTTGTTTTCTTGTTCATTGCTTTTATAGTATTCAATTATATTGTACTGATAAAAATATCTTAATTATACATTCCACCATAATAAAAGGAATTTCGTTCTTGTTTTTATTTTTTCGTCTTCAGTATTCCCTCTTCTTCTTCTTGTTCCTTCTTGTTCTCGTTGTTGTTTCTGTATGGTTGGAAACGAGTTTTGTTTAATGCGTTGAAAATTGCATTGTATTAAGTCAGTGCTAAAGAAATGTTCACACCGTAATGATGCTTAGCATAGAATTGATGCGTTTTAAACTGGCTGTCATTTTTACACTATGATATTTTTATATTTCACCTGTCACGCTTCTTGTACAATATAGCTGCAGCAATGAAGATGTAACTGAGTACACACACTGATATATCAATAAAAGCCAGCTCCTCTATAAAAACTCCTACAACGTAACGTACGAATATTTTACAAATATCATGGAGAATATTTATTAATACCGGTTGTTGTTGTTTTTTGCTCACATGTTGATAATTATTGGCGCTGTCGTCAATCTTGTTGTTCGCCGATAATTTCATAAAACGTTAATTAATGACCCAAAAAGCTGATACTTCCAGGAAATGTCTTACGAGACGTGAAACGTTCTGAATAAAAAATCTCAAGTCATCATCGGTTAATCTTTGAATAATAACAATGTCACGCATGTTTAGCATTTAAACGCCGTCAAATAGATGACTCTCTGACCCTAATGGAGTCTGAGGTCCATGCTCCACACAAACACACACACATGCGCACACAGGACCGTATTCAAGCGCAATTCTATATGGTCCATTAATCTGAAATATCAAAGAGAAAACTTCAGTTCTTTCACAAATCTCTTCAGGTGATTATGAATGTTGTTATTCGAATAAACGCTTTGGACTAAAACTATATTTAGTTAAAAATCCGGTTGGCATTGTCAAGGTTTTCGGTTGCTCCGGCTGTGCATACGTACCTATGTGTTCAATGTTTAACAGGAATTATTTAATTACATGCTAATTAAAAGCAGATTTGCAAGGACGCGCGACCAGTGCATCCATTAAACGTGTCTACATACAACACGAGTTGCTTGTACATATGGTAATGACTAGGAAATCCGAATGTGATCATGTCGGCGCCATACACGGCCACCGTCGTGCACTAGATCCACAACACTCATCGTCTAACATACATACGTTCGATTATAAACGTCTACACCACTGAATCCATGAGCGTAGAATGTATCAGCTTCCATGTGTTGGTGATTAATGATGAATTGCCACTGGATGATTTTGGCGGTACGTAGACTACAGCTACGGCTAAGATTTATTTTAATAGCTATTGTATTGTAGTGTACGTGTAAACTAGTATACTATAAATACTGTTTCATATTTCTGAGACAACCCCCCGTCGAAATGTTGCTATATCTCCGCCCTGTGACATGCACCTTATGTCTCATATATTACTATCTGTGACTGTGCTAAGAGCCAAAGCGATTACTGTCAATATATGCAATTGAAGTCTGTGTTTTGCTCTCTTTATTAATCATTTTTAAAAAGATATTTATTATTGGAAGACTTGGCAATAGATTGAAATACGATTTACTACTTTTATATATTTCCGCTTGTTGAAATAGAAATTTGCAATTTAAGATAATACCATTGTCTCACTAAGTGCAATTTTAAACTTGCTGCTCCTATACACCAACTTCCACGTCAGAAACGTTTAAATATGGAATAAACATACATCCCAATAGTAGTATTCAAATAGTTTCATGCATATTTTCGCAGTAACAAGCCCTGGATTTTTCCAGAGAAACAAAGCATTCTAGAATTCTAGATTCAAATATGCACGTACACACAAACAGAGACACAGAGACAGGGAGAGAGAGATACACATTTAAACACCTACGTTATTTTTCTAAATGGGCTTTTAAATTTCAACAGTATTTACTGAGAGCCAGTTGGTTCACTCAGTTGTACTGTTAATGTCGCAACGAAACCGTTTCATTCTTCCAAGAAGTGTGATCTATAAAATCAGAAACAATTCACCACCCTCCTTATCCATATGCATAAATGTATATATGTGTGTGTGTGTGTTTACATACCAGTTTATACTTATAGCTTTGTGTATGTACCAATGCAA
>JAGJTL010000096.1:613908-636324 GCA_022063505.1 Calosoma granatense | reverse complement strand
GTATAATAATAATAATAAATAATAATTATATATTTCTCAACAATACAACCTTGGAGATTGCATTTATTCTGAATAAAAGTATATATTCAATTATTGACACGAATACAAACTACTGTGTGCGCATGTTTCTAACTTTCAAGTGATGTAAACGGTGCTTTATAAGGGCGTACTTGAACTTGACGTCACGTAGGATTCTTAGTAGAGTCTTCTGTGCAGAATTTAAATTTGTTGCTACATAGTTACGGAGATAAACTGAGGAGATAAAATATGTTTTGTTGTTGGGTTAGTTTTATTACACGGTATGAACATGTTTCGCTTCTAAAATTTTGCAGATTTAAAGATTGTTATGGAGAATAATTGTGCAGGATACAAAGGAGGAGAAGAAGAAGATTGTTTATTTGTCAAGTCAGCGATTTCAGTAATGTTTCTGAAACTATCACAGTGTAATGAACAGCTGTGATTAAGTTCTACAAATAGTTTCGCACAATTAGCCCAGTTTCATACCATGAATTACTTCTTGACACTGTTGATTGGTTCCAAGGAATCGGTGCTATCTGTACCGTGTTATTGTGTAGGTGAAACTCGTGTAATAACTGGTAAACATACCAGCATAAAGCATTAATTAAATTATACACAAATATGTAATACGATATTCAATCCGTGTAATATGTATGTATGCATACATATCCGAATATATACACATGTTGTTACATATGAATTACACATGTGGTAAACGTATAAAATAACCACCGTTGACCTTGGCACAGTCTAATTTAAACGCCCATAAAATGCATCGTTTAATACCAGACAGATTGTGACAAATCCTCAAATGAATGTGTTTGTTGTTCCATTATCCGTTTCGTCCGATCTTTATTTGTGTCCATTTCGACCGAAGATTTAAATAATTTGAATAAAATTTTGTTACAACTGTCGTTTAAGTCTTGTGCATAAAATGGAGAATTAATAATAAAAAAATTCCATTGCAACATCGATGCGAATATTAATCCTGTATTGTAAATAAATTGTCTAGCAACTGGTACGAAGAGGATTAGCGAGAGAGAGCGAGAGAGAGCGAGAGGGAGAGAGGATGATAAACTATTAACAACATTATTAGATATTTACATTCGCATTCCAACTATAATTTCTTCTTTCCATTTTATACATAATCAGATACAGTTAGTTATATTAAATAAAAATATTTATTACCAATAAACAGCCCTTTTATCGGGGACGCCACTGGTGTCGCAGAGCTATCTATAATCACCAGCTCGTACTAGTGATAGGAGCACGGGTAACGGTGAGTAGAACATAATGCACACGCTTGTTATAACAGCTACAGATGCTCATATATCATGTTCAGGCTTGTTTGATTGAGAAAGTCTTTGACAAATAGCAACCCCCATTGTTGGTGCTTGCGCTGATACATTTGCATACTGTAATTTAATTAAAACCTGCACACACACGAGCATATACGGGTAGTTTGCCTTGATACGTTGTCATACGATTAGTAATATAATATGTTATTTGCAACTGAATGTTTTATGTCCGATGTCAGAGAGAGTGCTAGTGTTAGTGGATTTAGCACAGTGTATGTATGTCGGCCTTCGTTTGGTGTAGGAGTTTTATACAACCGTCATTACTGATAAGAACTCGTACTAAAATCATAATTTATGTTCTCCTTAACGTTGTTTTAATTAATGATGATTTACTATTCACGATATGTAAGTGAGGTTATTGAAAGGCAACTTCAAGTAAATAGTGTTTATTATTAGAAATGTCTGTGTATCTAATAATATTCTAGAATACACTATCGTACGTACTACTCTTGTTTATATTCAATAAGAGAATATATTTATAGTATCTGCGGATGGATGGATAGAACTAATTGACTACCTACCTATAGCAACCGGGTATATTTTGTGAAATCTGACCAAAATTAACACTTACAATGTAACAGTGAAAAAAATTTAATGGCCAAGTAGATTTTGTTGCAAGTTAATGTTAACAGCATGTAATTACCATGTGTAGCCGTTATGAAAACGAATTTCGTACAAGATTATGATTCGATGCATTAAAAACTAATTTCATAAAGTATTTTAAATTTATATACGTTAATAATATATTGTCTTAAGGATTAATAATAGAGATACGACTGATTAAATGGTTTTAACGACCTCTGGCCGAGACTAGAGTTTCCATTCTGATCCACCGTTGAAATCTCTCACTTGAAATTCTACTTTGCTGCCGAACTAAAAGCGAGAAATATTTTTATATACATACGTACGTATGTACATACGTATGGGATGAACCTGCTACTATTACTACTACCTACTCTACACACACACACACACTTCATATATAATTATAATTACATGCACGCAGATATGCTCTGCGAAATTATGCAGATTACATTAAACAACTAATAAAATAGTGGTTTTTTTAATAAAATGTTTTAAAAATTTTCCTTTACTGGACGGTTTAGTCAATTATTAATTTAATTATACAGCTTGATGGCTGGAAATCGTAAATAAAATTGATTTGTTTTGTTAGGAAATTAATATGTGCTTATAATTTGTAATAATGAAATAGGATTCTATTTCGGAATTAATAATCATTATTCGTAAAGATTTCTGTCTCCTTATGACGTAAGGCAAGTTTTTGCTTTTATTCTTAACAGTTTTACGTTATGTTACATACATTTTCATGTTATTATATCTGATTCTTGTGTTTACATATCGCTGTTGGTAGAATACAAAACTATAATATTATGTTAATAAGTGCCCCTTTGAGACAATACCCGCTATCGCCACCCATGTACCCGGATGACACACGCGTTCATACCGCGTGGTCTCAATGAAATACAATGAACAATAACTGTTATCAGAGATATGAAAACTTTTCTACTGAATACAAATCAATAATACGCCGTCGTTTACATATCAGCGTTTCCGCTGGCCTCAAAACATAATAATGTTAAGTAGTAATTGAATTCAATAACCTGCGAATGAATCTTAGACGAAGTGTGAATAATTAGAGTTGTGCATATTCTAGGATGGATTTGTTACAGAGTCTGTGCACCCAAGTTAATACATTCTAACACAACAAGGTGTGAAAAGTTTAAACTTAATGTCATTTCCAGCGTAACCAGTGTAGCGTGTTTAACGCCCGCTTCACTCGTTCTACATGCGGTGTAAACGAGCCTGACAATGGGTGGTCTCCAGTGCCGTCCGTCAAAATGACTACAAATCAAAATCTACAGGCAAAAGTTGTCAAAATGTCTAAAATATTACACTATTGTCAATCTTACTGCAAAATTTGTGTCTTTATTGTGTTTTACAAGAAATTTAAAACAATTTTTTCACATTATTATGACAAATTATAGCCAAACAACACTAGCGTTGTCGTCCATATTTTTTACTAACAATCAATTATTCGTTACAAGCAAATGTTGTTAAATATTTCATACACAACGATAACCGATACGTTTTTTTGTGTTCATTTGTCAAAATGTAAATGAATCATATAGAAAATAATATGTTCTCTGGTTATTCGTCAGAAGATACAAAAAAAATGTTTTGCGATGAAAAAATGTCGACGTGATTGATCGATTTCGGTGCGCACGATGTTTGAACATTATTTTAGCGGCCCACTAGCCGTGGTAAAGTGGAGTTTAATTGGTGTTTGTTACGTGTATTAAGTACCTAATTGGTCTGACCATAGATATTTAGATCTATGACTCATAATTTTTGACATACAGTTTGTCTCTACAAATTAAATGTTTCCAATTTGATGAATCTCCGTTTCTACATTGGACTATTGCTAAAACAAAGTTGAATTCTAAACCTAGGGAAATCCTGTGCGCTTATTGGTTGACGGATAAGCCATTGGTTGTCACGCATGCGTGAAATTGATGTTTGAGCAGAGTGTGACGCATGCGTACACACGCGCATTGCGCTACGCACACTGGATGTGTATATGTGTGCATAATTGATGACGTATTGTGAAATGTCATCACCCCACCCATGATGGTTGGTTGGTTGGCTGGGTTCGCGCTCATTTAACAGACCATGGTGTCATTACAAGACATGTCTTATGCGTGCGTCTGTTTATCTCTGGATCGCAGTATGCCATGGCGTTGGCGTACCACTTGATAGATAGATTCAATGTTAGCCATAAAAACATGACCAGGTGTTGAAAGTCGGTACACTGTGGTGTCGCGTCGCGTTATTCAAATGTTTTGAGCTGTCGCCAAGGTCCACAAGAACAGCCCACTGTACCAACTACACACACACACATACATACACGGTGTGTCCGTTAAGTTTCATTTTGTTTTGTCTGAATAAGATGTAGAGCGATATTTTGGTCTGCATCGAAAGAATCATTGTCTGCGAATGCAATCATAATAGTTTTTCCACTTCTAGATATGCTCCATCTTCTTTTAAACACTTGACACTTTTTTCATGAAACTTTACAAATGTGATATTAAATCAACAACTATTTGTAGCAAATGTTAATGCGGAAATATCACATTTCAAATGCTTGTTGGTTGATAAGCGAATTATATTTTTAAATTAGCTACTTAAAATGATAGATGATGCCTTGACAAAAATTCGCCCAGGAAACGAAACACAAAGTGCGTGTAATATATTTAAACAATAATTTATACACAAACAACGTTTAAACCAGATAACTCTTGACATTTTGAAATATACGAACAAAAATATATTAGCCATAAAATTATTGTCGAAGCAAGTCATCATCAATATGAGAACCTTGTGTGTGTGTGTGTGTGTTTTTTTTTTTCGTTTGGAATGAAAACATTTCGTTGGAAACTGAATGTTGCTTAATTAATACGTAATAATGTCAGAACGAGATCTGAACTCGGTCCGTTTTCACACTTTTATCTTGCTAGTAAATTGGTGACATTATTTTTGTACAAATTTAATTGGATATGGCCGTCATGGAGTGGGTAATGAGTCTAGACATTGGATGGACGCCAGAATTCTGGTTTTAGTTTCAATACAAATGGTTTATTTGATTTACTGATAGACGAGTGTCAGAAAGTTTTAGAAGGTTGATAAGGTTTATCAAATGGAATTTCTAGTCTATATTGGTTAATATAGCACTTAGAATTTGGTCGGATCTTTGAAGTTCTAAGACAAAAATTAATGAACTGCTTTTAGTCAAGCAGAAGACGAATAGAGTATAATTATTAGCAGATAGTAATGCTCTAAATACATTTATGAGAGAAATTTTTGAAAAGAATCTTTAAAAATATCCCACGTAGATCAGTTTTGGATTGGTTCGTTGAATTACACAGCAGAAGATAGAATTTTCTTCTTCTTCTTCTTCAATGACCTACTTGTTGTTGGACATTGGAGATATTAATGTGTAATGCGTTTTGTAAAAGTGTACATTCATTAATTCTATCGCGTTTACACCGTTTACTTTCCTTCATACGCTCTGTGTGAATGTCCTCCTACAAACACTCCATATTCGATTGCTCAATCTGACGTAAACAACGGCGATTTATAATCCAAGATCTATCGGCTGATAATGCTTGATCGAGTAAATAGCGGGAATTACATGCGAGTGCATAATTAATTGTGAAACAAACGTGCAATAATTAATAATAAAACGATTTGTAATAAACATTTATAATATATATACACTCGTATATACACGTGTCCGTGTGTAGGAATGTTGGCTTATTACACAAATATGAACAAGAAACAAGTACAAACATGTGAAACATTGCAGACTGCATGGTGCCAGCCATTCACTGGCAACGTCATGCCAGAGAATTAATAGAGCTACTCGTCCTTGATAGATGAATAAATAAATAAATATTAGATAAGGAGAGAGAGAGAAAGAGAGTGAAGTAAGATCTGTGTGAATAAATCTATCTATGTATCCATATGTCCGTCTAAACAGTTAAAGGTCACATCTATGACTGTGTGATGGGATCTGATGTATTACGTTCACTATTTTACTTGTGTATGTATATAAATATATGTATGTTGCATATCCCACATACAACTGACGTGCGGGAAACATAAATGGATTGATGGAAATCAGATTAGCGATTTTCTTGGAACGGTTCGAATGTCTCATCGAGGTCACTGGTGATATAATTACGAGGTTTTTTTTCTTTCTTTGTGTATAGAGTTGGCAGGTTTTTAATTATTGTTTACTCTAGCAGTGTAATTGATGATATATCACGTACAGTGGAGTTAATTTATAATTATAATGTTTCAAGATTAATTCCATGAAAAGAGTCTAAATACAATCATTCCAAACAGGAATTACAAATACTGATTTTTTTTCGCTTAGCAATGCTGTCATTATAAATGGCATTAAAATTACAGTGCATAAAGTGAATTACAGTAAGAGGTCTTCATAGTATAGATCCTGTCTGATTCTAATACTGCTAAGTACTTCTGGATTAAAGTTATGTTGAATGCTGAGGGCATGAATTCAATCAATATATTACCGCGTTATCACCACGTTCATATCGTGTTCTCATAGTAACACCTTATGTTTTGCATCGCCAGCGGGCATCTCCTAGTGCAAATAGTGCCCATTGACATGCAACAACAAGCTGTCAACCTTGTGTTGTTCCACAGAATACCCCCCCCCCCGCCGCCCGCTCCCTTGGTGAACAGCTCCACCACATCTCCCCATAGTACTGTGCACCATCACAAATGAATGCTTGGAAATATATAATAACTCAATCACACCGCTGTGCACACCTTTGCAACGGAGGCCGCTAATTAATGAAATTGTTTATTAATTAATTTCTTACTAGTTAAACTCATTACGATATTAATATGCATTAGTTTTATTATACATGCGCGTAGTTTACTTTTTCCCGTAACATGTGTGATATGTCATTTGTTGTCTGGTGTTAATGTCATAATTTTTATTTATGACCTGCAGTCTATGCATTGATTATCAATTAACTGTGATATTTATTAACGATTATCAATATACTTGTTGTGAACTTAAACAGTAACAAATTATATGAGAACATTTTATTCTACAGAAGAAGAAGTAAGTAATAAGTGATTATATTTCTTAATTGCAGAGGTAGAAGAGTCTTATAACATCCATAATTCATTCTCAAACATGTATATATTATCAAACATCATCATAAAGGCAGAATTAATTCGATATAAATGCTCTATATTGCTTTAAAAGATAATTTTAATCTGGAGACTTCAACGCTCGATCAGAACACATACTTGTAGATATAAATAAATTGTCACAACATTCACAGAATATAATTCTGTTAGTATGGGGATGTTTTAGCACTATATATTTGAATAATTTTCTTACAAGTGCGTGAATCAACATGTCTGGCATCTGTCATATGCATTAATTCCATAGAAATCGACCATGAAACACACATTGTACGATTAGAAAGTGTGTTTTTTCTAATTCAGTCAGCTGGTTTGTCTATTGTTATTGTATCGTGTGAACACGGCTTCGTCGAGTGCCACGCTGGCTGTTTAGACCAACAAGTGCAATTCTCGATCATGTCTAGAGAGGGCGTTTTGCGCAAGCGTCACGTCCTTCATCTGCATAGGTGTGTTTCGGATCATTTCCATGCAAAATAGGAAGTCGACAAGCACTCGCTCACACACACACTCACACACAGTGTGTATATAAATAACATTATTTTGAATAATCAAATTTTTATTTTTAAATTAAGTGATCATTTGTCAAAGCCATACCATTGGCTCTGTAACAGTTGACCTTGAATGAGACTTTTTCGCAGTTGTTTTATTCTGTAAATTGGTATTTAATTGGTCAAAGAAAAATTGTGGCCACACGTAATATTTAAATTGCGGTAATATGTTCGGCTGTCTTTGTTAATTTGTGTAAGTTTTTGATTAATCTACGCTGACAGTCTGGCATTTTGGTTATGTATGTGAAGTCGTATGGGAATGTTAGGCCGCAGCGTGTATTGTACGGGAAATAAATGATATTTTATTTCTTGTTCTAAAGGGTTGCATGTTGGATATATACTGCATAAGCTTCATGTTTAGTTTCTTCAGATCAAATCCAAAGTATCTGAACTTATATTAAGCAATAACGATAGTTTCGAATGACTAAATAGGTTAATTTTAACAACAATCTTTGTGAATGTATTTAAGCTGATTACAGCATGCAGAAAGCCCGCGTTGTTTGAGGTCTGCCGACGTTAATGAAACGTCAAACTTCACTTGTTCCATTCGCAACCAAACAAATGAACATGCACATGTATTAATTCTTGGTAAACTCACGTTCCAATCGCATGTACATGTGTGATTATTAATAGTTTATTGCGTACTAAATGCATGTTGAACACATAATTGTATTTGATACCATTATATTGTGAGTTTTTCTCTATCACTCGAGCGAAATACTTTATTAGAAATCATATACTTACATATGTATGTGTGGCTTGTTTGAATATTTAATCCCGGAACAGACATTGCGTTAAAAACGGTGCAAAATTGTAGTATGCAAATAGGTGCAGATTATTACCTTGTTTTTATTGTCGGATAAATGGTAACGAATAGACAGTAACAACTGAAAGATATCATGTATAATTTCTGCATTTAATGAAATATTTATTTAAATCTGCGATTATTTCTCTTAGCTCATTGACGTAAATAACTGATGATATGGTTGCCTTGGTTACGTGACCATTACCATTAAAATTACCATCGCCATCTTCTTGCTCTTCTTCTTCTTGTACTATAGTATTTTTCTATTGTCTGCGACTGTAACTAGATTGTGAGCAGTACACTAGCATTTTAACAAAGGAAGTTCAATATTTCTTATATGAGATAGACATTTTTTTACGAGTGAACTGCCCGCTGGTGGATAGTGATAGAATGATAATAACAAGTGCATTAGTTTCGGTCGTAGCCAGATATGAAACGCCAAGCCTAATGATCGTCCATTTTTCTATGCCATCGGTAAATCTATTTTAACACATAATAAATTATAAACTTTAATTACAATGATATTCCTGTAATTACACCTCGTAACCAAGGTCGATGTACCAACACGTACATACCTGTACATGGACCAACCATGGCCCAGTAGATTAGGTGAATGTACTTATACGAGATATACAAGAAATACACTATATGTGAGAGAGTCTAACTTCTAGTATACCAGTGTAGCAATACACTGTAACGTCTAACGATTATTAATTGCCCTGGACTGCGGCAAGTATAACAACATAACCTAATTCGCTTCTGTTAGAAATTCCAAGTGCCAACACTCGCATTCTCGGAAACAGGATTTAACAAGTCGACGAATTACATAGTAGACGATGAAGTAATATTACTAGCCGAGTAGTTCTCAAACTGTTTTAATGGATAATTACCCGATATTATTATACCTTACCGCTCGCAAGTATTACTCTATAAACAAACAGAAATAAGATGTACATATTTTGATTGTAAATGAATATATCATTACTGGATTTAGATTATTTTAAATAAGTAATATATTGATACCTACACGCAAATAGAACAAGATGGCGACGGTTTGGCCAACACCTATTGGTCAATGTGGAACACAGAAGTTTAATATCAAATGTACGCATACGCACACGCATATACACGCACGCGCGGCTAGCTCAATGACAATAATATACATATTCATTTCACGCCTAGTACATTATTTACATGTTTAAATACTATGTTACTATTTAAATAGCATTTAAACAAAAGGAACGGATGTATATACGTATATATGTGTTTGTGAGAGTGTGGAGGTTGGTAATTAAGTATTATTTAATATCATCCATTGACACTTGCGTGTGAGCTTGGTGCGTACTAAATGTTCTGGAGGAACTAGAACAAGTGCATTTGATATTAAACTATAATGTATTAGTGCATATGGTATCAGAAGAGAACATATGTTCTAAGAGTTGTATCTTGTATTTTAAGTATAACATCTACCAAATTGGGATAATCTTGGATAACACTTAATTTATGAAGAAAAATGAATATATGAATATTATTACCGTTCTATAATAGTTCCGAAGGACTTATTTATTTCTAGAAATCTTTTAAAGTATATCTGATGTCTACTAATATTTCTGCAGTACGTATCTGTTTTTTGCCCCATCTTTATCACCACTCAGACCCTCATTAATTACTGCGAGTTCTTAGTATTCACAAGACAACACGTTAATAAATTATCTTATTTTTATATTGCATTCATTAACGGTTTGTGTCTATGCTAGTCAAAACTAAAACAAACTTGTATTTTTGTATGATATGAAATTAAACAGCACTCGATGTGTCTATGAAATTTGTTAATTTATGCAAAACAAGTTATTTTGCATTCAGCTCTGGGTGTTTGTGTGTATTATAACAAACACCATTGACGACGTGCCTCTTTCAACGAGACTTTAAATTCGATACAACAGGTGGCTATTGTTCTTTATGAATATGATTTAAATATTTGCGGTAATGTTAAATATTAATGATGATGATGATGATGCTATTATTCATTATAACGTGAATATAGTTAACATATCGTCGGCACAGAAGATTTCTCATATTAAAGCTAAACTGAAATAAGTAATTTTTTGCTAGCAGTTTTAAACTAATATTATGTAGGTAGAATTGACAAATATGTTTCTTATCTCTATATTCGTGTTTGTACTAGTTTATGACAGTCTTCCGCCGGATATAACACATTGTAAATATTCGCTAAACATCATAAATTTTTCCCCTTATCTAAGACAAATTTTACCAAGAACTTATCATGTTCCAAACACTGTCATATAATTTCCCATTTTATACAGATTTATAAATGCCCTACTTGTTTTATTTCTGAAAGATCCATCACACAAAATATAAATATTATCGCGCAATATACACTTTCACAATCTGTACGATAAATCTAATATAAAATCATATGAAATATTTACGATTTCACCACCTGTAACCAGCACAAACAGTGCATTAAATAATATTCTCGTGCTCAGTACTGACAACTTGACGGCAAAAAAAATCCCCGCTACATAAAGAACAATAGCTTCTCGCGTTTTCTAACCTGCGGATATTCCAATTTCTATTGAGGTTTGTTGTTAAATGGATTCGATCCCGTTATCCAGGCACCGTGTGTTAACAACTGCGGAAACCACTGCACCACTCTTGAGAGTCAGACGGTGAGTGATGTGTAGATTCTAGGGATTTTCGTTTTTTCCTGGTGGATGAAAGAAATGAGGATATTTGTATTCAGTTAATATAGCGGAGTTCTGTGTGTTTATTGCGGTTCGTTGGTCGTGACTGTCGGTAACGTAGCTGCCTACACGTGCGCTATGATGACATCACGGTGCAGCCGAATTATTGATAGTGGACACGAGATAAGGGCTCACTCTGTAGACAAAGGAAAGAGAGACGTGAGGTCGCTACAAGGAACACAAGTAAACAAGGCTTGGTTTTGCTGGGAAATTGAAGAAACCATCATGGTTTTTATTAGAGAGAATACATAGTGAATTAACATATTAAAACCAGCAGATGCTTTGAATCTATTTTTAAATATTTGGAAGAGTATTTAGAAAAATTATTGTTAACAAAATTCATGGCATGTTTAAATGTTTAACAAGATCTTTAGCAAATTTCCAATTGGGAAATGTTTCATGTTATATAATATGTTAAATCTACATGATGAAGCCGGATCTATTTGAAAAGACTACGTAGGACAATACAGATGGGCGAACGATGTGTGAATTAATGTTCTCATAGACCTGGAGGACAAGTGTTCATTATATAAGACGGTCAGTCGCAGCGAACAGTTCGCTTGCTTGCTTAGATGGATAGAAAATGGCCTAACGTCGGGCACTCCCAGAGGTGCAGGTGCCCTACTTACCGGCATGCAAATCTATCTACGCGGAAAAACGTTCGAATGTTCTCTCTCGCCGTCTCCAACAAGTCGTTTCACCATTAACTCGGCCAGATCGCACGTACATATACGAGTACTGATTACAGCGTGTCCCGTAAACAATAAAACAATAGTACAGTTGAAGGACACACTTATAGAACTGTCTAGAACTAATACTATTCTGTAATGCTATTAACTATCCCTAAAATAATCTACTAAATATCCAGAGCAGGATACAGTAAAGGTACAAGCAAGTGATATGATTGAGAGTGACGATTTATGAATGTAACGTTACTTTCGTAACATACCGTATATGTAAACCTTGATACGAAACCGCACCAGCCATATAATATCGGTGCAAAACTCATTATTATTGTAATTTAATTCAAGTCACAGTAATTTCATTCAAATTGTCAGTGGATATTTAAATTTATATATTATTTAATCATTCCACCCCAGCAGTGGCGATTCGTCATGCACGTTCGTTGCCGGCGGGGCACAATCACACATATGCACATAGAACAGCGGCGGCGGGTATCAGCTGTTTGATATGTGTTTAGCAATAGTAAAAGTGACACCCACACACGTATATATGCGTGTTAGTAATTTATATACTGAAGCTGTTGGTACCTATGCGTGTAATGTTGTTGCAATTTCGGCTGGCCGAACAGTCTATTATTCAATTGTCCATACTTTCATTTTTCAAACGATTCGTTTTTTCTTGTTTTGTGTTGTGTTGTGGGTGGGTTGGCTGGCAGCGAGCAGTAGAAGTTGTCATTTATCAAGATAAGATCGGTTTTCTCAGTTATTTTTCTTGTGAAATGTTAGCAAGAATGTTTTCATTGTAACGTGTTTCAGGAGTTTAATGTACACGGAACTTTTTTGTGTGTCGAAAAATCCAAAAGTTATTTTGTTTCCGCATCTGCTTCATATCAAGTAGAAGATATCCAGAATATTTTTCTAGTTCTCTCATTTAAATAAATATATATTATCAGTTTACATATCATAACTTATTTATTAGAAGTAGCTGTATTAGCTGGTAAGCGTGTATTAAATTCTATTACTTTCACGTAAAATAAAGCAAAGAGATTAAAAGCTTCCTCGCTATGGTTGAAGCCGGTTATAATGTTATCTTCGGTAACAATCGCCCTGATTCTTGGGAAACTGCTGCACAGTAGTAGCTACTGTAACCGTCCGTATCTGTTCCTGCTAATCTATGCATTTAGCAGGATTCTGATTAATGAATTCACTCACCGCAGGCTGCAGGTGTAACAGGTAGGTGTACAGAGCATGACACAAGCACACGACTTACTTACTTGGAAACAGAGAGCATATATTAACTAAAAGGTAATTAATATAATACGTGAACGCATTTCAATTAATATGCAGCAACACTACACAATCGACTGCTGTTATTGGCTATTGCAAAGTGTGAACGATTCAATTGTTTGTTTATCAGGTGATTACGGTATATGGAAATGTAAGAATAAAAACATTCAACAATAGTATTTATCCATTTCCGTATAGTTAAACTATTATTTACATATGGGCTTTGGAATATTGTAAAGAAAGACGGATATTTTATTCAAAATATTCTTAGGAACACTGTAAGACATAATTGGTGAACCATGTTTAACATACAGAGTACGACATAAGCTACGGACACATGTGATATGTTTATTACTATATTGTGACGCATGTCCGCATCCGGCTCACCTACATATATATCGTCCTGTATGCATATTAATAACTCCGATGTACGTGTGGTCCCAACAAACCACTCTATGCTTATGTCACATGTCATAATGTGTTCTACACATTCCACAAGATCACAGCAACCATTGCTGCTTGTATTATCGACACCCGCCACGCACAGAATTGTGTTACTGAAATTGTATTTTTCTTACAAATTGTATTTTAAACACACTGCCGGTAAAAACGTGGCACTCTCGAGATATTTTTCTGTACATTAAGCCGGGGACACGTTAACAGGAAATTCGTCATTATTAAATTCATTGTCATCCCTACAAATTATATCGGGCGACCCGAAAGCAAAGCGCTGACGATGAAGACGAGGACAAGTAGAAAAATCGCTCATTATGCGCCATAAACACTGGGAATTTGAGGGAAAAAAATCTGTTGAGATCTGTAATTTTTAACGTTACACACTGTTATTAGGTGTGTTTTTCTTTCTGTCTCTTCCATGGAAGTGATCATCATTAGATGCTGAACTCTCGAGGCGAAAGAAGAGCCATTTTGTCTTTTCCTCTCCTCCTCCTACAACGACTGTCTTCGTCACTCATGTCATTGTCCTCGTAGATTTTTACTTCTTCCATGACATTCCACTGGGCTGTCACTTATCATTATTGCACTTGCGAACAACCGTTCCATTAGTAAAAACATACAGACACTTTGTTGCAAGTGTCAAATATGTAATATAACATTACAACAGAACTTAATCACATTGCCATTACTATTGCCTGCTCGGGTGCGCGAGTTCATTTTAAAATCATTTATACCAAATTTAGTAAATTTTTCCTAGAATATTTCGACTATTTGTCTACAAATTTACGAAAGAAACATTAACATGCTAGCCTATAATTTGTGTAGAATTCATATATAATATTTAATTTCCCAGAAAACGTCCACGATTATGATACCGGAAGCCACAAATTGACCTTGGAATGTGGACAGGTAGAAATTGACAGATGTATTTCACAGAGTAAGGGTGGTAAAGTAGGTAAACACCCTGTGAAGGGATACATTACAATTGGTTACAATTCCTAGTCACGTGATGACCGTTGTGGTGTCGGTGTTTTCTTTTGTTATCATTAGCACTGGTTATAATTTACAAGAAGGGGAAGTTGGTTTTATGCTGGTTACGACCGTAAATACTTACTGCGAAACCGTTATGATCCACGGCGTTAACAATGTTGTAACTATATGCCACACACATACAAGGTTTTTTGCCTTCCACAAGTAGTAGATATGATGGTAGGTATGGTTATTAGCTAGTTTTATTTGTAATGAGCCTTGTCATTGACACATTGTAATGATTCTGCTAATGTGTTGGCTAATCTAACACTGATTACTATGTGAATCAAAGAAGACCCTGTGTACACACACGCGCGCGCATGTGTTATTGAAGTGCACACACGGTTAGTGTTTTGAAATCTGAAAGGAAAAGTGAAGTAATCACGGTTGTTGTCAATGTGCACAGGCTGATAAATGGACGACATGTAGCGACACACATCCTGATTGGTTTATTGTGAGAAGCACCACTGTGT
Organism: Calosoma granatense; assembly: GCA_022063505.1. Classification (NCBI taxonomy): domain Eukaryota; kingdom Metazoa; phylum Arthropoda; class Insecta; order Coleoptera; family Carabidae; genus Calosoma; species Calosoma granatense. The sequence continues at coordinate 621,136 of JAGJTL010000096.1, read as the reverse complement.
CCATGTAAACCCATCTTAATTAAAAAGGAAAAACAAAGAGATAAATTTCTAGTATACATCCGTTGTTGTTGTTGTTGATTCTATAGTTGACTATGTTGTTACTCCCGGCATTGCTTGTTGTCAAGAGGAGAGCTCGGCGTATGAGCACGTACCAGGTACGTGAACTAACTGCAGATTGTCACATTTCATTTGTAAAATAGATGTCATTGTTGTACCGAGATATGTATGTCCTTCGCACCAGCAGCGACTCGTTACAACGGGGGAACATATAATCATCCCACTCGACAACATGTAATATTCTACAATACTGCAACTAGACTTGTATGCTTCGGCAATGAACGTCTTCTTATAGATTGTTAAATCAAGATGCCTTTTCATGTTTCAATTTTATTCAGATCAGTCCTTATTTAAAAACATCTGACTCAACATCACATTCCAATCCAGCAACTATTTGTCCTCTAGGAAAATCCAATTTAACTAAGGTCACTAGCACAAGCTTTTAAAATTTCGTCCACGAAAATTGCAAACAATCTTCATATGGGTTTTACCAACTAACACATTAGCATATATTAATAATTTCGGCACGAGACTCCTGTGTGACGAGTCGCCGCTGTTGTTAAGAATCTGTGACATGTATCATATTCTTATTCTGTACACCCTGCACCCTTGAGTGCGGCGCGGACATTACATATGGAATGTAATAACAAAAGTCGCCGATGTATCTAAGCATGTATGAACATGTACACTAATACATACATACATACATATGTGTGTATATATATTTACCTACTATATGTTAGTGTATGGGTATATGAGAGCTATTGTTAAAGAATATACCGCCCTCTTTACTGTTTTCTCTACAAAGAAACATGCTTCGTTAAATTAACAAAAATATTCCAATGCACCCACGATTTTTGAATAATGAGACATGGAATAATCAGTGGATGAAGAAGAAGAAATAAACACTGATGAATAGAGAGAGAGATATGAAAAATTGAAAGCATTATATTATAAATTATCATGATGCGAAAAATTAGTAAAAGATTGTACAAGAATATGACATGTAATAATATGAATTAGAAGAGACAGTTAATGAACCATCGACTCATTAACAACAGTTCAAAGAAAATAACTCCATGTACCCTATTCATTTGTAATGATTAGCCGAGAGATGTTTCATTCTTCGCTGGATGAAGATAATGTTAATCAATGTCCCAATGAGTATAGGATGTCAGTGGTGGAGGCGTGGTACGGACGATTCTAATTACATTCCCACGACATGAGCGTCCGTCACGCAATAATAAAAATCCATCGACATACGCATTTGATATCTGACATTTTTCATCAGATAAGTCACGACACAACAGGAAGATATAATCGTTCGTTGATTGATAATTGAGGATGTTATAACATAATCAGACAGTTTCCAATAAACAACAAAGTCTGTACAGACTTGTATGATTTTTCAATTATACTATACTGAAGATTCGTAGGTTCTTTCAAGGTATGTTAATGATTATTGTCATAAGAACGATTGATATTAATGGTTTTGCTGAGTAAATGTAGCGAATATTTTAAATGAACCATTACTAAATACTACTGGCAACATAACTGAAGCATAACAACGCAATATCAGTATTAAACTACAGTTACACTGAAATAATTATTCACCCTAACCGAATGCAAGTCTTGTTTTTATTTTATCCCAGTATTGTGAATAATTAAACATCTACTCTCTGCATAGAGGTATATATCGAAATCTACTCGTTCAATGTCATGTTCTTATTTTATTGTTGGCCAGAGTTTAATCATTGCTGTATCGGTGTATGTGTGTGTGTGTGCATAGACCCATAAACTCCATATTATATCGTCATGTACTGTTATAGAGTCTAGTAAACCATAGCGTCGGATATCTGTGCAATCTGAAGCCGTAACCTTGCAAGCACACCAAGCAAAGCCGCGGATTTCATCGCAAAAGAATCTAACGTTTCCCGTTAGTTGTTCTGTGATCCGCGACTTTCAGGAACAACACACAGCAAACAGAGAAGAACGGAGCAATGAAGGAATGGCATCACATAACACACGGCACAAGAGCACAACAAGCAGAAGTAGAAGTAGAAGAGGAGGAAGAAGAAAAGTCACGTTACTGTTTGTTCAAAATCTAGTCAATATCTACGAGTCTCTATCTTGACACCACGGCTATTATGGTATTTCATGTAAAATCGGGGCCACCTCACCATATTCAACAATTCGCACGAACCACAGCACACACACACACGGTCACATGCACATGTCACACACATATACGAACATAACGCTCTGATGGTATCTGTGACGGTGAAATTACTGTTTTAGGTTACTTCCCTTGTAGATGGCGGACACGATACGTTCAAATCAATAAGCAATTTTCAACGGCAACGTCGCACAGAAGACAGTAGAAAAATCCGTTGCTTCTCTATCTGCTGATCGTCGTGCCGTAACAGTTTACTAAGCTTTGTCTAATGCAGTTATTCTTTAGTGCCTTTCACTTTGTTGTTGGTTTTTTTTACAAACAGACGCTGAGGATCTAAGGTGTTAATTGACTCTTTCAGAAGTCACTGAAGCTTGCAAGTAATAATGTACCAATTGTACAAAAGATTAAACTCTAATTGGATGGAGACAGTATCCATGCTTGAAAAATAAATCTTTATTTCTGTTTAGCACTGAATAAATCATAATGTCCATTTGGAAAGAAGCTGTCAATGTACAGTGACACCATTTTGTTATTATAGCAATAACAATATGCACGGCAGAACAATGAGCAAATGATAAAACAAATGCTATTTATTGGCTATGTGGCATACCAACTGCACACCGCAGAGTTGACTGTGCAACGTGCAACTAAAAACAAAACAGTTTTTTCATTCGTCTCTCGTGGCGACAGACACGCATCAGCTTGTTGCTGGTGAAGAATCATCAATGAGTGTTCCAAGTTCATTGTTATCATTCAGCCGTACCCAGTTGCTTACTTGAATGATACTTGTGGGGAAAATCAACACGATGGAAAAATCTTGTAGCAAAATCTTTCTGATTTATCTTATAAAATAAACCTTCCATCTTTCTAGGAAACTTTCTGCATTATGTACAAATCTGACAGTATATAAAATATCATATCAAAAATTCCTCCGAACAAAAATTCCATTGGAACAACTAATTTACCGGTCGTAGCAAGTGGATAAGAATTTTGCTTTATTGCATTTTGCAATCGTTCTGTAACATTTAAAATAAATTGATATATGAAAGGTCGAGTTTCGAATGGATTCAGTTACATTTATATGTAAGATACGTGTGTGTGTGTGTGTGTGTGTATGTGCAAAAGTACATACATACATATCGCCTGACTTGAATATTTATTGATTCTATTACAACTCCGCTCGTCTAGATTTAATTGACTAGATGAAATTAAATATAGAAATAATTGTACCACACGCTTGGGAATGTGTTTACAATGGGTTGCGGTAGTACAATGTAGGTCAAGAGATATTTTATACATTATACATATAGATTTTGATCAGTGGCGCCGAATATTTTTCTTCTCTCTCTCTCTCCCATATGTCCTGTTGTTTATTATTTAGTTTTAATGATATGATTTAATTTGTTATTGCGATTAGACCAGCTAGCATATCTAAATGGACTTGGTAATTTATTCAAACGAAAATCAGAGCAACATTTACACTTGGGCAATTATAATTACTGCATTAGTTAATTGAGCTTATCTATTGCTAGCGAAATTGGCAATGCATGACTGTAAATTCTGCAGTTTTATTTTGATATTTGTAAGAATGTAAGCGTATGGAACAATGGATTTTAAATTGAGGAAGAAATAAGAAAGCGATGCTGTTTCACTAATGCCTGTGGATGCGTATATTCATTAAATACGTACCGGCTTGTGTGCCGAGGTATCATTCAGGTATTATCACCTATCCACAATGTGTGTGCTTCTGTGTCCTTTAAGCCGATGTAATAAACTAGATAATATCAACAACTAACGATACACACTGTATATTATAAACAATTCCATCGAACCATCCATGCATTTTACCTGCGGCAACGATTACAACGTACGCTAACAACAACAATACCTCGTTTTTGCTAAAGCTATCAATTAATTTGCATTAAGTGTTTCATTCATTCATGAATTTACGACCGAACTAGCCAACGAGTGGTCAATAAAAAGTTCTTGTAGCGCGATGCTCGCTAGGTTTCTCCGTTGGCGTTCAGCGTGTGCACTTTCTCTTCCTAGTGTGCGCGTGTACGGATACACACAGGGGTCACGTGACCCTGCGCGGATGCACAATCGCCCAGGTAGAAGAGTAGCACTGCATCATAACTCTTCATCGGGCTTGTCAACCGTCTCTTTATGGCGTAATTCAGGACAAATCCAATCAGTCCAGAACACTGCAACAAGGTTAGATGTTTGGGATGATATACTTGGAGGTAGGAGTTAGGAAGTATGCGTGAAGCAGTGGTAACCAATGTGTAGAGCTTTGTGTAAGAGGGTCAACAGTTGAAAGAATAAGATCCAACTGCTAAGGAATTTGAAATAATTTCGTAGCGTTGAGTTTAATAACAGTTACATCTAGGCATGGATAATGAAAAGGTCGTTGTAGTTAATTTCAACATCCAGATACATTTCATTGTCACGTACTTCTAATAATTTGGGCTGCGCACAAGAGGAAATATAAACCCATCGAAATTCGATGTTGGAAACTAACCAACGATAGAGACTGAGAGAGAGAGAGAGATAATAGTCAGTTACAGCAGACAGTAACTCCAACACATACGTAAATTTACGAACGAAGAGTAATTTTGATTGGTTGTTCTATTTCCTGTATGATGAATTGTGCCTACAAAATTATATTTAATGGAACTAACCAGCAAGAATATTACTGCTTTTCATTTCTTCAGCATATTAATTCCTAGTGTGTTACTTTTCATCTACACACATACATACATTTAAGTGTATAGCATCCTCTAGCACGTACACACACACACACACACACACGTACCATATTTATATGTATGTGTAGATTCCGTCTAATAAAACCGTATTAGTTATTAGGAATGTTCGATCATAGTAATTTCATATGTGGTGCTCCGTTATTATCAAGTATTAGAGAATAGTGTTACACATACACACACACATATTCATGTTCATAGACGTACGTTAGTGGAGGGGGTACGTGTGTGTGAGGGTCGTTCTGTTGGTGATGCCCGCGTGAGTTCAGGGCCCTGAGGTGGAATGAGGAAGCACAGTGCTATGCTGCTGTTGCTGCTGCAGTTGTTGTTGTTGTTGTTGTTGGGAAACAACCTCGATGCTTCTATATATAAACCACTACACATAGCCACTGTAGCACCGTTAGTAAAATTAGAGGATGCGCAATGGATGTTACAAGGTACTGGTGTTTATTTGTGCATTACTGTTAACAGGAGCGGGAATCGTTAACTATTTACATTCCTTTCAATTAAACACACTCCAATACAATGAGAGATTTTGTAACAAACTGCTTGTGTAACACTTACTGAATTATGTGTAACGAATCTTAACTTAAGACACTTCTTTAATAACAAATTTCCCGATACAGTTAGTTGCAGATAATAATAATTATCATATCAAGTAGAAACTACATTTTACAGAATTCCATCGTTGCTTTCTTTATGAACGTGTGCACTAGTAAGTGTACAAAATACCGGTACAATTTCTCGGGCAGTTAATTTGTCCAATATCGCACAAATCTGCAGTCGGGTGCCCGAGTACCCGTTGCACTGACATCGGAATCTATTCTGCACTGCACTTCCTCGCCTGTGCAAGACGCAATTTATCGAACGCCTCCGTTTCCAAGAGCAACAAGCCCATACCTCATGTCTTGTACCGTTCTGCGGTAACGTGGAAAAAATCACCAACTCGTGAAACGGATAGGTCTCATTACTCAGCGGAAACCGAGGCGAATCAGGCCGTGATGTAATTTCAGAATATTATTAGTCCTCGGTATGGACAACAATGTTTGACAAATATTACAGAAGAACAATGCTACTAACACTGTAAATGTTGTTAATTATATAATTGTGGTTATTAACACAGTAGATATGACTAGCAATTGAGGTTATAGATAGTAGCCGACTAGTGCCGAGAATGACCGATACGAAACATCAAGCAACACGCCGAAGGGTATCGATGCTATTTTGTTCCGATATTTAATAAAACCACGTTCTGACATGAATCCAGAGATAATACGGCGTTGTTAAAGGTGAAGAAGAGAAAATATAATGGCAGCAGTCAGTGATTTATTATTATTAATGGGTGCAGCTTATAGCAACACGATCTAAATTAGATTTTGCATCATCTGCACACCAAGAATCACCGACGCCGCTACATTTTATATCTATTACACGGTTTACAATGACGTTTGATACCTTGTTATTTGCTTCCAGAAATAATTTATCCATCCGTCCGTCAATCCATCCATCCATCGATCCAGCCAGCCAGCCAGCCATTCGGAGTGAAGGGTGTGTGTGTGCACAAGTTTATGGAGCAATCATAAATAGATAAATATATCTCACTATCGGTATGTGTGAGTTATTTAGTGGTAGTTTGCGACATGTTTCGAAATCAGTAAATTGATAAAATGATTATTACGCAATGAACAAGCGCTGAATCAAGTAATTAAACAGCATGCGGTTGTACTTATATTACATGTACAGAAAATATTCTTAACATTAAACATTTTTTAAAGAAAATTTCTTGTAATTTCATTATATCATTAAACACGGTATAAATGTGAAATAAAGTGCGGGAGGGGGAAGGAAATAGAGGAGGTATGTGTGTCGAGCGACTTTAAAACTTGTCTTTAATTCAAGTTAGGCGTTAGCTTGTCTAAATATATTGCATCGTAATTTTTATGATATACCTTATTTCTCTTAATGTACATAATATTTTGATGTTACTCTAATATGTTGACCATTTATTTATTTCAAAATCACTTTATACCTGCATGTAATGAAAACAATAAATCTCTTTCTCGAGATAAAAGTGAATTAATTACGAATCTATAATTGTTTACTTCGCTCATTGTTAATTGTGTCAGCGTTCTCGCGTTTGCTCTATCTAATTTCACACCTGTAATTTAGTACCCGACACTTGGGTGTCAGTACTAATTACGTAAGTTCTTCTATGACGTAACAATACATT